>JARHVA010004264.1:0-392500 GCA_037957365.1 Torreya grandis
GGCACTTCCATTGGTTTTTCAGGGGTAAAATTTCATCAAGTGGATCTCCATGCCATCTCATGACATTCCCCTCATTATTATCTTTCTAACGGTTCAAACGATGAGTCAATTGGAGCTACGGTGCAAAATTTATGGCTCCCGGAAGTTTCGTCATCAATTGGAGTGGACCCTATCACCCGAATTATCACTTGAATTGTTGCCCAGATCAGAATATGAAGACATCAAATCATAAAAATATTTTCTTGAAAAAAAAACTTGAAAACCATTATTAGCATATATTAAGGTATATTATCATGTGTTAAGTTTTTAGTAGAGTCCTAGGTTTCTTTTTCACTATGAGTACATCCTTTAAGATCCTCCAAATTGATACATATTGTTTAGGATATGATTATGCCTAATTAATACCTTTGAAAATGGTCATAACATGCACTCCTCATGCCCATTTTAACCTCCATCTTGGTTCATTCCATTAAATATTCTTTCACTACCAGTCTACACTATAATAAGGCTCCATTTTCACCTCCATTCAATGTTCCCACCATAAATTCACATCATACCACCTTACACTCATCTCCATCTCATGGATTCATTGCCATAAAGAGTCAATGAATATAGGGAGTATTATGGTCATAATATTATGGTAATACTACCTTATTGGCATTAGTAAAATAGTCAATAATGATCACCTATGACCATCAAGAAACATAGTCAAGGGTTTCTAATGGAGGTGTATATAGAAAAAGTATATAAGATAGCTTAGTGAAGTATTTTTCCCAAACTATATTATCAAGCTGACATAGACTAATTAAAATTTAATAGAGACTATTTTTGAGCCTTATAAAGGTCTATAACTTACACATAGTCTTTACAAGTGTGCAAAATAGCCACCTATAGCTGAGTGTAGAAGATGCTCTTAAGGGAGTCTTGGTACAAGATATAATTATGATAGAGTGTGTTGAGGGTGAAGAAAACTAAATGATTATCTCAAAAAAAAAATATTGTCTTTATGACTAATCTCCCACCTCCACAATGTTGTACTCAATCAAGAAACACAACCAAGATCACCACCTACAGGCCTTCCTAAGCAAAACAAGAAACTCTAACAATGGCATAAGTCATGAAGAGGTATGTGGAATCCTTGAAAAGTGGTTCATTAAAGGAGTAAATAATATGTTTAATGTAATTTTTATAGGTCCTTTATTACATTATTTTTGGCTTAACATTGAAAATTATCATCTACAATCATCATGTTTTAGCCCAATAGAGCATGGTAGAATTAATGTAAGTTTTCAAGGTAGATGACTAATTGATGTTATTTTAAACAGTTAGGTGAAACTTCATGAATAAAATCAAACACTAAATGAAAACCTTTATAATAATTTGGTATCTTGAATAAAACATCTTACTTCTCCTCAGTCTGTACATAGTCATCCAACACTATATTCAATTATCAAGCACAATCAAGCTACTTTTTCTAATAGAGTTATGTGTTTTGAGCTTGATGATGTGATTAAAAACATGGATTTTGTAGAGGGATAAAATTGGATATAATAAAATATATGTATAACCAATAAATTAATTGGTTTTCATCTATAAGAGTTGTTTGAAGGTACACTTTACACAATTTGGAGATGAGTTGAGAAGACAGAGTTGTGGAATGGAATGTCTAGGGGGTAGAGTTATGGAAGATAAGATTGTGTGAAGAATAAGGAAGAGTTATAAGAGTTTTTATATTATTAGAATGAGGTTAAGTTTTACTTTAACCTATGTGGAGACTGGGAACTCATGAAAAGTGAAATACACATGTGCATATAGTTAAAATCCCTATGTCATTAGTAACATGATAGATAAAGAGTATATGCATTTGGTAAAGTGTATGGTGTTGAGTTGTTAAAGTATTTAATCCATGTAAAAGGAGAATACATTTTATGTAATATCCTATTTATCATTTTAAAACCTTATTGGAATGGTATAGGCTATTAAATGGCTACATAGTACCACACAATTGTCTAAAACAACATAGTTAGTCTATGTTTTGTCCATCAAAAGCCTTGATAGGTTTGGGTAAGGATTATAATATATATAAGAATATTTAGAATGTCAATATAAACTTGGATATGGTTATTGGTTCTATTTAAACTTACAATAGCTCAATAAATTTAATTTAGAAGGCTCTCCACCTCTTCAAGTAGTCACATACGGTTTCAAAACAAAGAAACCCATAAATTCCATTCTAATTTGTTAAATTGTCTCAAAATTCATATTATAGTGTTATTTGATTCCCTCTATAAGATTATAAAGGTTATATGTTGATGATAGGTCTGTATAGTATGGTACTAGTACTATGGGTATGTGATAGGGCTTAGGAGGCCTAATTAGAAAGATGATAACAAAGGAAGTACCTTCTAAATTTGGTCTCAGACCTTAAAATTTTATAAAAGGTTTTAAGGAGATAGAGGGTGGTGGAAAATGGTCATAGGTCCTTAAGAATATGGACATACTCTTCAATAAAGTAATAAAACCTCAAAAAAGGGCTACAAGGGCTTGGTGGCTCTAAGGAGGGTGAAGAGTAAAAATTCCTAGTGGTATGAGATTGAAAATATTAAAGGAGTTAGAACATATATAATATGATTATGTAAGATCATCTAGGTTGTTATATTATCCTCATGAATCCTATAATAAGATTTGGTATGTTGAACTAGGAAAAGAGATTATGTAGAGTGGCTAGTGAATATATATATCAAAGGAATGGACTAGATATAGGAGTTGATGGGTTTTGATCAAGGTGAATATGAAGAATATATATAAAATAAATAAAGTAATTTGTTTTGCATCAATAAAGGTGTCTCATGAAATGCTTATAGGCCTACAGTCATATCTACAAGGGAACCTATAACCATACTAAAGAGAAATTTTATCCCCCATAGTAACCTACTCTCAATATGCAATTCAAGACACATTTCATTCAAGGAGGGAAATATTTTCAAGTCACCTAAGTTATCAAAGACAAATTGATATCATGAAACCTCTTTCAACATCATGATACCCATGGAAAGTATTTGCCATCTCACCAAATAAAACACATAGGCCACTATAAGATGTATTTTCATGAAATTTAAAATCATAGTAATCATGATCAAGCAAAAACCAGGGTGAAAAAGGATAAAATATTTTCCTTAGGACTTAAAAGGAGGTAGCCTACTAGTAAATTTTGGTATAATACACCTACAAGCTACCATATGCATGATCAAAGCATGAAAATTGGTGGAGATGATCATCATGAGTTGATATACCTATCCATAATCTTGGATAGGCAAATATAATAGGTTAAATATTCACTATTTTATGATATTAAAGCCCTTGTCTATTGATATTCAAAGAATATAATTAGCTTAAGCTAATTTTAAGGAAAATCCATATAAAGACCTTATTATGTAAGATCCAAGTATGAAAAATGTTGGGGATGATGTTAATGAGTTATTATAACCACATATTCTCTTATATATGCTAATTTAGGATTTTAATAATCCATTATTTTGTTACAATCACCCACATGTGTATTAGTTGTTACCATTGGAGCTAGGAGACCTTTTTGAGATCTACAAGTTTGGTGGAGGGTTTTGAGTGTCATGGGAATGTTTGGGAATATTAATAAGATTATAATAATTCTTAAAAAAACCTTTTCTATAGTGATCACCATCATTAATTAAATGCAAACCATGCCCTTGAGGGCTAAAACAAGTAAGCAAGCAAGCACTGAAATACAAGTAGTTTTAAGAAGCATGGAGGCAAAAGTGAAACTTGAGAGTAAGAATGAGGTCAAAATGGATGGAAATTAATTTTAATGAATGGTTTTGATTCACTCATATACTCTTAAATATGAATCATTCCCTAAAACACACTATTAGGCCTAGAGCTAGCCTTAAGACCTATACAACAAAAGGGCACCTTTAGACCTTCCAATGAAACATAACCTATTAAGAAGGTGTAATGATATGATAAAATTACCATAAGGATGTTTTTAACTAGTTATTAATAGTTAAAATTTCAATTTCACTCTCAAGGAGAAATTTGAACTATGCAATCTAAGACACTCAGTTTGAACCCCCTCTTTAAATGTTCATATCTTTCATCACATAAAGAATTGGGCCAAATGATTTTAGTATATTTTGAGTAAAAATATTTAAATAAAATTCATTAATTATTTATTTTGGTTAAGTTTTTGAGGTTTATTAACTATTTTTAATACTATAAGCAAGTCCAAAATGCATGCATAACCCCACAAGTAAACATTTTACATATTTATCTTTTTAGACATTATGCATGGGAGCCTAATATTCTCAAGTAATATGAGGGATTTTATGGGATAAATAATCATGGAATTTATTTTATAATTGAGTCCCATATTTTATTAATAATCATAAAGAAGGTAAGCCTATTTGAGCTCCCAAGAGAGCCTTTTTGACTAGTTTTGCGATTTTGAAATCATATGCCCATGAAATGACTTAGAATAACTTAAAAACCACATATAAAATTTATATTAATATCTCAAGATAATTTATAAACTATTTTATATAATAGGTTGGCACATGTGAGTGCATAAGAGGCCCAAAATGACCTTAAAATGCCTATTTGTTTAGGGTTTCAAAGAGAGCAATGGTATAAATACATGGAAGAGGCATAATAAAACATGTATAACCATTAAATGGCACATGTATCCTGTCCCATGGGTTTTTATGATATCTTGTTGAGTTGAAGGGTCAAAAACCTAAGTTTTTTGATAATTAATGAATGGAGATTTCAATCATTGTTGAATGTGTTGAAGGTGGCCTAAATATTCATTTTATTCCTAATAGGAATGATATGGATGTATATAAGAACTATATAGGTCCAAGAGTGGCCCTCATGGTGATAGATGGCCTTGGCAGTAGGTTCTTACACAGTTAGTTAAAAGTGGCATGACCTTGGAGACCTACATTAATGGAGTCCAATAGATTTTAATGTTTAATGGTGTATTTTAAAGGTTAGGGGACCTAATTTGAATTGAGAAAAAAAATATATATATCAAAATAGAAATCTAAAAATTTAACTCCCAAGGTTAGTCAAGCATCAAATGTCAGATCACTAATCATGTTGTAAAGTGATTTCTAGAAGCCAAGTGGAATGGGGAATATAAGTACAATTGGAGGAGTTTGGGGGTTGAGGATAAAATTGGAGAATTCAATGAGACTTATATATGTTTTTAAACATCCGTCATGTAATTGGAGTGTGACATCATCTTCCTCAAAGATTTTTGTCTTCTAGTGCATTTTTATGCCAATTAGAAGGATTGAAGACCATTTTGACCTTCAGAGGTTAATTTTATGAGAGAGGATCCGTGATTAATTAATCTAAATGTTGTTGAGACTCCATGGAATGTGGTTGAGGGATATTTATTAAATTTTGAGAGCTTTCTTGTCCTCTCTCTTCCCTTTTCTCCTATATCTCCCTTTTCTTCCCCATTTGTAAGATATACTCTCATTTCACAAGGCAAAAGCCTATCCAAATTTTGTAAAATAGGCTTTTGAATTAATAAGATAACTTATTTTTCCTATCTCTTACTTGAATCTAGTTCTTTATTTAGTTTGTGTATGATTTATTTATGAAAGGATATCTTTCCTTAGTAATTTTCCTTCTTTCTTGCATTTTTTTAGGTATTCCACCATTGTTGTAGGTCTGAACTTGTGATTTTTTGGTCATTAATGAAGGTATAGTATGAGTTTTATACTCCTCCATACTTCATTTCTTACGTAGTGGGCCTAGTTTTAGAAATATTGATGAAAAATGACCAATTTAAGAGATTTTGTGAGTGACGGTTGTATTTGAACTACATTATTATTAGTTTAAAGCAATTTGGAGTGTCTTTAATCTTGGTACATCCCCTTATTTGTTTTTTTAGTCATACCTTACAACCCTTCTAGCCATTTTCCAAGTAGAATTAGTAGTTTAGGTGGGTTTCCAAGAGGAAGAAAACTTCTCTAGAGGTTTAACCCAATCATAGGATAGCCACAGCCTAGGGTTGTTCCCACTTTGTATCCAAGAGTGAGAGATCCTAAAAAATTCTCTCATGAGGGTAAAATTTTATGCTATAATAGACCCCAAAAATATCTTATATTACAATGGATCTTAGTTTCATGGCATCAACATACACTATGTCAGCCATGTTAGTGGTCCCATTAATTACTCCTTTAGTGTGCACAATTATGGTGTCCCCTAGCTTTGGAGTGCCTATAACTACTCCACTAATGATGTAGGTTTATATATTGGAGATTACCACCATGGCTCCTTTAAATACTATAATTCAAGCTAATCCAAGAATAATGGCCAAATTAAATAAGAGGGTATCTTTCACCATGCCCTCAATTCAAATCACTACTAAAACCATGACCATGATTCTAGTTTATCTGGTTAGGATACACAAGATGAATAAAAATGGTAAACCCATCCTAGCTTTCTATTTAACTCACTACTCCCATAATTCTCAATCCTAAACGAGTTAGATTTAACCAACCAATTTCCTCATTCATCATGAGCAATCAACTCCTATGTGTCATCATCCTTCAAATATATTTTAATCCTAATAAGTTATAGTCCCATTTTTCCCTTGGGCCTCCCCATTTTTGGTTTCTCCATTTTCACCCATGATAACTCCTTCATCCTTATTTCCACTTCCATCTCCATACTCCATCCCATTCTTAATGATTCCTCCACTCTTTCACCCTTTGGCCTTCCCTCCACCTTCCATTTAGTTGGCACCACTACTCCTATTCCACCTTACACCACTTTAGGTACATTAACTAGACTAAGTTAGGCTGGGATCATTGATCCTTTAATTACATAAAGACCAGAGATGTTTTATCATGGGGACCTAAAAATTTAATAGATGTTCAATAAAGCATCCAAGAGTATGAAGAGGTTGATCATGCATACTTTCACTCATGAGGTAAACCCCATGGTATGGAGTGATAATAAAAATATATTCTACCTCATAAAAGTAAGAGCTACAAGTGAATAATAGGGTAACAAGAGACCTAGTCTTAATGTTTTGATCCATGAATGACCTCATATAAAAAAAGGTGAAATATCTAAAGGAATATGTAAGAAATTTTGAGTCTCAAATAAGAATAAATTTTTACCTAATCCTAGTTGTCAAAGTGGAGGAATATCGCATCCAAGTATTCTCCATCCTCATGAAAGTGACCAAAGCCCTCTCAAATAATAAAAAGTTCCTCCAAAGGATAGAGACATATCTGGAGAGTATTATTTGAGTGGATAATAAGTGTAAGAATTTTATTATTATCATCAATAAGGGGATGATATTGGGATTGATGTTTATTCCCCTTTTGAACTTTAAATTATACCATACCTTTATAGGGTCCATGAGAGCATCCATTGAGTGGTTAAACACAACCCAAGAAACCATTGAGCCATTATAGAAAAGTAAGGACCATATCCTTACTTATTTCAAGAGTGTTAGCGTTTCAATGCTCTTCCACCATGATGGTGCCCTACTAAGGAGGTATAAATTTGGGGTGTACATAGTTCACTTCGATGAGATAATTAAGATAAAGGTGGTTAAGTCCAAAAATTTAGGAGTTAAATCCATCTTGGAGTTATCCATGTAATCCATGATAAGAATAAACAAGGTATAAGTGATGAAGGTCTCTTTTGAGGCCCCACTCAAGTCTCATGAGAAACTATTGATTCAATAAAATATCATCTTCTAGGATCCACTTATGAATGTATAAAAGCTTGACCATGAGTTTAACCTTGTTAATCAATCATTGGTAGCTTAAAAATTCCTTCAAAAGCAATTGGGAAGTGGCCCACCAATAAACTTGTCTATATTATTTCTTAGTGGGCCTTGATGAATATTGTATGTTTTTTTTAGGAATAGGAATATTTTGGTACAATTATGTTACAACAATTTTAATCCAAGATGGAAAAAAGGGTGACTCATGATACTATGATATGATCCCCATTCTTATTATATATGTCGATGTAAATTTTTGTAAGGGTCAACTCTATTTATAAAAAAATTATCAGATTAATACAAAATTAGTTTTTATATGTAAATAGATCTAATTGTCTTTGACATCTTCAACTTCCTTTATATTTTAAATTATCAATACTAATGCTATAATATTATAATCTATGATTTTATGTAGATTTCATGCATTAAATATGATGTTCTTCTTTCTATTTTTGATTGTGTTCTTTGACTCCTTTATTTTATAGGAAGTATGTAAGAATCAGTGTGTAATTAACTACAGTCCTATTTGTAGTTCATTAATTAGAGTCTTAAAATTAATCATTTACTATTTTTTCCCCAAACCCTCTCCCTATGTGACTAGATCCCAAGCCATCATGAAACTTATCATACAGTGTTGTAACTCTACCTAGGGACATTCTGGTCTTGGAAGTGTTTATGTTGGCCATTTATTAAAAAGATTTTCTTTTTACCTTACTCTTTCTCCTATTTTGATGTTTATTTATGAACAAGTGACCGTTCCCTTTCTTCACAAACTATGAAGTTAAGTAAAGAGGGGCTCTAAATTTTAATATGTTGCAATTGGTTTGGATAGAACTGTAGAATTTATATGAGTTAATGAGGAAGCTAGTATTAGACCTTTTGTGGTTGTGCTACATCTCTTAGATATCTATTCCAGGTAGGATATTTAATGAATACTAGTACCTACTTCTCATGTCCTTGATTATCTCATCAAAAATGCCATAATGTAAAGACATATGAACCCCAATTGTTCCCCAAGCTCACTCAATGCATATAACCTAATAGGTGCATCAAGGATTGAGATATTAGATCAAAAAATAGTTGGTTCTAGAAGGAGGGCACCCATTATCACTTAATTAAAAAAATTTAAAATTATTATACAACTTTAAAGTAACCTAAGCACTACTATGTAGATCACTAAATCCCAATTTTATATTAGACAACTAATAATATCCCTATTATAGTTCCGTAGGAGAACTAAAATTACTAGAAGACAACCATCACATATGGTTACACCTAGTAGCTTATCCTCTTAGTTTTTCCCTAATAGACCTCTATATATGCATGTACCTATGGCATGCTTGGTCATATCTACCATTGACATTCTTGGAGTTTCCCATGATCTACCCAAGAACCCAAAAATGTACCTCCCAAGATTCATACTAGGTGTGGGGTATATCACCAAGGAATACATAACTTAATATAAACTACACTTGGTATTTTTAATGTCAAACATGAGGATGTTTCATATAGGATTTTCTAGTTCACTCTGATGGACATGACCTATGATTGGTTCTTTAATTTTTTGCAATGTTCCATAACAAGTTGGGATGAATTCAATAATATGTTTATTGCATAGTTTGGGTAAGTTACTAACCCAAGTGTGTTATACTAATAGTTTGCGTGAATCGACAAAGAAAAAAAATGAACCCATAAGAAATTCAAATCTATGTTCCAAAATATGTATAGCGAAATAATTGTACTTTATAGAGTAGATGCCCAATTAGTGCTTGAAATGTTAGGAATTTATAGTGATGATATTATTAATTATGTATGGACAATGTTATGTTTGTAATAATGTGAGACTTACATTAATATTATAAGTTAATATGAGTTATTTAGTAAATAACTAACAATATTTGTTGTGTTAGTTACAATAACTCATGTAGAATAGTGTCGAGTTTTTGTTGGAGTTATTTATGGATATTTACTTTCCTTGAATATAGGAGAAAGCTCTCAAATATAATTATATGTTTGTATATTGAATAAATCAATGAATGAAATATTATAGTGTGTAACATATTATTGTTATTATTTCTTATTATAAATCTATGTTTATCTCTTTTATTATTTAACAATGGTATATAAATAGTTTTTCATAATTCCATTGGTGTGCTCTTAGTTATTTCATGGGGAAACAATTTGATATATCACCCATAGTGGATAAGAGATTTTAGTTTTAGTAGACATAATAAAGGTTGTAATGGGGAAATTCATTTACATTTATAATGATAAGTGTTCTAGTGCATATGTGTATATTTCTATATTACTTTTCCTATGGCCATATTTAGATTCAAATCTATACTTCATGTGCATGATAGATATCCCTATGTGTTCAGATCTAGATATGTTTTGTTTTACATTGATGTTGGACTAAAATCTTTCTCTATTCTTTTTTACATTGTAATCACTAAATATTTCATACATATTCATATATATTCCATGCACTAATAAATTCTTAATAGAAGGGATGAATCTATTTGGTTATGACTTTTGAATCAAATATTTATTATAAGATGTAGAAAATGCAATATAATATTATGTAGTGTGTGATTAAAATTTAAAAAAATGTGTGATTAAAATCCATTGGGATTCTAATTTGGTAAATTCTTGTTGATTTAAATAAAATAAAATAGTGTATGTCATTAGTCACCAAAGATTTGATAAAGAGTTGTTAGTAATCAAAAGTCAAGATAAATTACTTGTAAAAGGATGCATTTTCATTAAAAAATGACATCTTAAGTCAAATAATTCACATCATGGTGTGTTGAGCTATAATCAAAATATGGAAATATTTTAGCTTTAGTTTCTAATTATCTAAGTAGTATGTGTATGCAATTAGAATTGCATGATGTACATAAATTGATCCTAAATCAGATAAGATAGAGGACACCTACACTTCTAATTGGGTATACACTTTCTAAGTGGGAAGATGAACAATATGATGATCACTTGTATGCCTTATCATAACATATCATGCTAGGAAGGGTTCTAAATCCTATAGTATAACACAACCACACAACAACCCTAAAAGAGTCATATGATTTGATATTTCACTTATGATAATAAATAAGAGAGTAAAATATTCTAATAACAAGAAAAGGAAACTAATATAGTACACACCAAATCTTGTGGCACAAAGTAGGGGTTAAAACAAAACAAATGAATAACAAATAAACTAAACATGCATAGAATACATATACTCACATCAATGTATATGGAATCCTAATACATGGAAGAGAAGAATACATACTACATTATCTATCTACTCTTAAAAAGGAGAAATAAAGTTAGGAATATTTACCTTTGAAGATGAACCTACTGAGACTCAATCTCTCCCTTGAGCATGGTCATTTGCAAGAGATTGTTATGGTTTTTAAGGATAACCAAGATAAATCAGCTTTAGGCTACACAACATACCTAAGCATCCAAAAGACTTCTCCACAAGACAAGATTGGGGATCCAAAGAAAGTATTCAACCCTAAAGCTTTTTTACTCAAGTAGAATAGTCAATAAGCAGATGTTCATTCACACTTCTTCACTTAATTCAACTGTCTCTTTTATGAAATGGTGGTAAATGACCTTGTATATATAGTAATATCTTACCTAAAAACTTTTTGTCCTGTTAGCTATACTAGGCTAACTGAGTTGACCTATCACATTTTTGGTCTAACTCACTAGGTCTGTGTTAGGTTGGTTAGGAGGCTAAAAAACCAAAAGAGCTATAGTGTCCCCAAAACACACTAGGTCAACCAAGTCAACCTAGTTTAACGAATAGGTAAAAATGGTAACAAGGTAATAAATGGAGGAATAAATCATGACAATGACTAGAATGGATAGGAAAGAGAATAATAAGCCTAGGGTTCAAGGTTTTGGGAGACAAGTGTGTAGATGACAAGTGGAAAAAGGAAAAATAATCTTACGAAGCACCAATGGTCTACCCACCACTTTCTCAGTGTACCCCTTAAGGAATTAACTCAGATAGATTGAGACTCAATAGGTTCCTACAAGATACAAAGTGCCAATAATTAATAAAATTTTGAAAATATTGTGTATACATATGCCCCAGTTAAACCTCATCATGTGTCACATAAGTACAACATGGGATGGTGCTTTGGAGATATAACATGATAACACACTATGTTGATGCTAAGTATGGTGTAGTAAGAAGCATATAAGATAAATGAAAGGATAGAATTTTAAAAAACATATATTTAACTTAATTTAATGCTATAGATAAATAAGAATACTATAAGAAAGTGAAGGCATCGAATGTAAAACACACTAGGTGAACCTATAGAAGTTAGTGGTAAAAATAGCCAAAAATCAATTTTTTTAAATATAGTCATATATTATTGGGAAACAATCTCTACATCACCATGAATCCAATGCATTTTATGGTTTCTAAAATGGATGAGCAAAAACAAAAATATGAACAAAACAAGGAATCTAAAGGAAAATAATTGAAGAATTTGAATTGTTGAAAAGTGGTTTTAAGTAAGAAAAAGAGAGGCCATTATTTTATTTTGATTTGGGAAAGAGAGGAAAGAGAGATTTGATACCAAAAAATTCTAGGATGGTGAAATGATGACATGTTAGATGAGGGGGACACCCAGAGGTAGCAACAGGTGCACTATAGGTATGCAACTACAGATCTCAAACCAATTTTTGAAATTTGTAGTGAATTAAGTGAATTTTTAGTAAAATGTTATCTTAAGCATTTATATATGTCAAAAATGAACAAAATTTAGATTTTAAGGTAGAAAATAGGAAAATAGGAAATGGGTTTGAAGGAAATAGGAAGAAAACAAGAAAAATGCACATTTTTAGCAAAATATACTAGGTCGACACACAAAATGTACTAGGTCAACAACTATATCAACCTAGTAGGTTAAATCAGGGTCAAAATCAATATGGTTCACCTAGTAGGTATAGGTCGACCTAGTGTAATTTTAAAGCTAAGGCCTAGTGGAAAAGTGTCTAATTGGTCTGTAAGGGCCAGAATGGAAACTTAACACTAGGGAAAAGAAAATAAGAGGGTTGACTTGCAATTTGAAGTCAACTATGAAAAAAATAGTGAAATTTTGGTCAAACTACATTGACCAACGAACCAAAATAAACATGGAAAGACATGTCAAAAGTTGAAAGAGGGATAAAATGACCCAAAATGACCAAAAAAGGACAAGAGGGATGAAAATAGGATAAGATGGATAAAAGATGAATAAATTATTCTTATTTTTTATTAAAAGTAGAATGTATAAATAATGTATTATGATTATACATGACATGGAAGAGCTAATACATCCTTTGTTATTTCTTGATTATAGAGATGGCCATGGTTCTAGAGGTTTTTAGATAAGTTGATAGATGGAGATAAAAATCAACTAGTACCCATGGGTCGAGGAGTTATATCATATATGTGAAGGATCCCCCTTAACACTGACTTGTTATTCATGTTCCTAGGATTCTAGGAATGATTGACTAACACCTTTAGATGGGATGTGAATGGGGATGTGATAGAGGTGGGTATCACACTAGAATATATCCATGCCATACTCAGATTGCCCATAGTAAGATCACATATGTAATTTGATGGTGACTTGATTATTGTAAAATTTTGTGAGGAGGTTTAGGTCCTATCCATGGTCTTACACTGCGACTCACAAAATAAAGCCCCAAGGGGTACCAAATCAAAAAGGGTAAGCGTAAGGATGAGGAATGGTAAATCAAGGGTGGGTAAATTTTTAGTGATTTTGGGTCTTATATATAGTCTTACAAATAAAATCACAAATAAAATCCCATGAGGAGTGATAAAAAAGAAAAACAATATTTCTCAAGAGGAAATATGAGGAAAAGGAATGAAAAAGGGAGTGTAAAAATATAAATAGTTAGGCATCTTATGAGAATACCTTAGGAGGTAAGAGGCATAATAAGGACATGAGAAGACACTAAGTGACTAGTGGTCATCTATGTACAAAGGAAACCTATTCCATATAGACATAAAGCTTTGTCAGTAGATAAGTGTGATACTATGATCAACTCATGAAAGTAGATTGGTATAAGTAAAATTAAAAGGAACCTACCTCCCCACTATGTGTTCTTTATTCCTTAAGTCACCTTATAGAGTCATTAGTCTACTACGAAGATTGGTTACTTGCATGAGAAATTAGGTAGCACTAGATTTTTTGTATTCTCCTATTTTGATCTACTAGCCTACAACACCCCAAAGAACCTCAGCTCTATCATGAGTCCAACTATGTAGTTTGAACTTCAAATAGAAGAAGGATATATGCTTTGAAGCATGTATTTTAGTGTGATTTGAATTTTAAGATATTTCATATTTTTGCCTTTTGATATCATTGCCTTTTCTTTAAATGATTCAACTTTTAACTTTATTTTGAAGGATTTGTTAAGATTCCTCCTCCATATGGATTTGGAATGACAAATCATGAGAGATATAGTGATACACATGAATGATATATATTCTAAGGCTAAAAGAATCTAAGTAACTGAAGACAAAATGTTAGAAACATTGTCATTGATGTTAAAGGTTTAACATTTTTGGTGACAAAGGCCCCATAACATTTAATGTCTAAATGTGTTTTTAATATTCATATATTGGCTAAAGTGTGTTAATATTATCTATATATTAATGGATATATTATTGGATACATAAATACAAAAGATGTCTCATGAGGAAGTCAAAGAGTTACCACTAAAGGCAAAAGAGGGAAAGGATGTATTTTCCCATGGTGACCTTGGGAATTTGAAGGGTCATGCAAGACAAGTTTGGCACCATTTTTTATGTGAATTAAAAGGTCTCAAAGGGTTAATTATAAATTTAATTTATAAGGATATAAAAGGAGGCTTGGTAATCCATTTTGAATTATGGAAGTGAATGATTTTATCTAGATGAGAAGATTAGAGAGAAAAAAAAAGATATAGTACTGTGGTATCATTTTTTCACTTAGGCTTATGTAGTGGTAGTTTTAATAACATAGAAGACTGACTAGGATACTTAGGGTTGACAATGAATAATTATGTGATCTCAATTCTCAACTGTGTATATGCTTAGTTTGTAGAAAAGGAAGAAGCAAAAAGGAGATCTAAAGGTGGACTGGTGAAAGGAAATAGTAATGAGAAAGATTATTTTCTAACTGATCACATAGTAAAAGGAGATAATAATTGAAGGGAAGAGGGTAGATATAACTAAGTTACCATGACAGGTATCTATGAAAAATGAAGATAAGAAAACAAACAATCATGAAGATGTAAGGGACGAGTTTTGATAAAAACTCTAAAGGAAAATAAAACAATGATAAGTGAAAAATAACAATGATAAAGAAAAGAAAAGTATATGAAAAATGTAATATGAAAACATAATATAACTATAATACAATGAGAAAGAGAAACATGATATAAGATAGAAAATAATTTGATGTAGTGTCAAATGATATAATTAAAAATAGAAATAAAATTGGATCACACGTCCAATCCAAATGGAAAATGAGGAAGCACTATGCATGTGATCATAAGTAATATTAAATCTATCCACACACATTATCCATGACATTGGATAAATATCTATGAAGCTAAATACCAACTATTTCTAATGTCTTGTCAATCTTTGTTTAATACTAATAAAATACTTCTTTTCTAATTTCCTCAACTAAAAAAGTAGGAATACTCATTAGATCATGTTGAGGAGTGAATTTAGGAATAGGATGGTCAATATAATGTGTAGAAATGGGATATATGGGAGATGCAAGAATCACTAGTGGAGAAGGATCCATGGGTGAAGGAGGGGCCACAGGTGGAGAAGGAACCACATGTAGAGGTACAAAAGGTGGTGAAGGGACCATAGGAGGTATAGATATGGGAGAAGAAGGGGGAGCCTTATTGTGAGAATTACCTATGAGAAAAATGGTATAAGGTCTAGGAATAGATATAATATTATCCTTAAGATGTTGCTGAAGGATACGTAAATAATCATTGTGATGTGTGTTGCATTGGTACCATAGATAATACCTCTCACCATACTTAGGTATATATTCAGGAAGGATCTTTGGAGGAGGAAAGGTAGTGTCTATTTCTATGGAAGAAGGATGCAAGGTATCAATATATTGTCGTAACTTATCATAATGGATAAAATATTGATTATCTATCCCATGAAAGTAACATATATTCTTGTGAGTATTTTTAGGAGAAGGTGTAATAGGCATGGAAGAAGAAAGAGATAAATCATTGACCCATTTAGTGGGTAGAGGATCCATCTTAGGTAAAGGATGCAAACCATTACCAAGAGAAGGTGGTAATGGATAAGGAATGGAACTAGGCATAACATAAGGATAACTAGTGGAAGAAGTAAGATTAGTATTAGGAATGGTATAAGGAGCACTAATAACTAGTTCTAACATAGGTTATACTATGGGAGGGTTGGGATCAATATAAGGTCTAAGGATGGTTGGACTAAACTCAAGGGTGAACCAATGATGGGAGTCAGGGAACCTATCAAAATGGTATGGTTTTATCATAGCATGATCTTTGTGCATATTCCTATGGATCTCCTCTAAAATTAGAGGTGTTGGTGCCATCTTTACTTTGTGATAAAGAGGAAAAATGCAAAAATCAAAAACTATAAATGTTGGAACACAAGAAGATGCATGAAAATACTTATGTAAAGAAGAATAATAACACAAAATCTTGGTATTATGGGATTAGATAAGACCACCTAATAAAGGATCATCTAAAGAATAGCCATCATCACAATTTGGTGTATGAAGATTAAGGACACACGTTAGAAAAACTTTTTCATTAGAAGAATCATGGTGAATAAAATGCCTAGTCTTAGATAAGACTATGGGAATGTCATCGAAATGAGGTTTATGAGAATGAGTTTAAAAGGAAGCAAGAAGTTGCAAGATGAGATGAGGAATGAGATTGAAATTTTTGATCTTTAAGTTAATTTCATCAATATCATCATCATTGAAGTCTAAAATGTTGGGATAAATTTTACCAATGAGCTTAGGATGCCCATTGTAACCTCTAGTTAAGTTGAGAGGAAAATTTAAACATTGTGACTCATAAAATGGAATGGTAGGTAAAGGCTCAAGAGTAGTAATTTTTAAAACATCATGATCTTTGAATTGTTTAAAATTTTAAGGGTTATTATCTCCTTTAATATTGTAAATGGATCCATTATGAGGTAATTTAACACATTGGCAGGTGGAAGAAGTGATAGCTCACATACAATGAGTCCATGACCTACCAAGAAATATGTTATAAGAAAGGGGAAAGTTAAATATCATCACATTTACACAAATGGTGATAGGTGGGATAGTAATGGGAAGCCACACACACCTAAGATGAGGCATTTTCCTTCTATCATATCCTTGGCAGGTGCTACGTGTAAACTTAAGATTGCATTCTAAATATCTAAGGGTCTTAATGAAATCGAGAGAACCAACACAATATTTATAACCCTCATCAATAAATGCTAATTTAACTTGGATATCTCCTATTTAGATTCTAATAAATAAGGGATGATCATATGCATAAAGCAAAATTTCCTTGATTATCATAGATGTGATGGGAAATTTTAAACAAGTGTCGATAGTTTCATCAACATTAATGGGAATATCTTCACATTATTACAAGGTACTATCCTCCTAACCAGATAAGGATATATCCCATACTACTAAGGGAGGACAAGGGATATTCATCTAAAATAATAGTTGAATAGTCTGAGATGGGGAGAGGTCCTCATAATCTTAAGAAATGGAATTTGAGATGGGAGATTAGTGAGATCCACAATGGGATACCATTCATCATAACCCATGAGAATATTGTTAGATATAGGCTCATAATAGTTAAGGAGATATTCAAAAGGAGGAGTTGAATGGAATTTGAATTTATGTTTATAAGAATGATAAGGTTTAGAAGCAGGTTGTAAATCATATTTAGATGATGAACTGACAGGTTCAGATTGATCTTAAGAGGTAGAAGTGTTAATAGAAGGTTGATTATCATTGGAATATTGATTATCATTGTTATTAGAAGATGATGGAAGAGTGGTAGAAATAAAATGGGATGTGTTATCCAAGGGAGAAAAATAAATTGGACCATCATCAAAGGTTATAATATCTTTTTTCCCCAACTCATTCAAATGAGTTGGAGAATAATTTTGGATGACAAGGTATATCTTATGGGAAGGAAGCACGGTGTAGAAAGGTTGAAAATCAATGAAAGCCACCACCCTTCAAATATTAATCATGTTAACCACGTTCTCTTCAAAATTTGTTTCAACAAAACTTTATACATTATTAGTGGAAGGGGTGGGCTTGTCTCAACTATCTTGGATTGGTTGATAATTAGGTAAGGGATATTCATAGATAGCTAAATAAACATTTTCATGATTCAAGGCTTGAGCTTTGTCATGATTTTTGTAGTCCTTGAGAGAATTTTCATAAGCTTCTTGATGCTTGTAAATGATAGAATCATGATCAAAGTTAGGTCCAAGAAGAAATTCCATAAATAAATTATGAATTTGTCTACAAATCTCATGAGAGTGACCCTAACTAGTATGAGACTAACAAAACTTTCTAAGATCATACCAGGTTTTCATAAGATGAGTAGGGTCAACCTCTATAGAAAGATTCCTAGGTATACCTTTAAGAAATAAAGCTAAGGAAAGAGGTTTATGAACATTAATGTTATTTAGTAAAGATAAATGAGGATTAGTATATTATTGAGGAGTTGCTTTCGAAGATGGGGTAGGAATGACATCTAGAACATTATGAATGGTATTATATGAATCAATAACACCATCATTAGTAATGTTGTGGTTTTTTTTTTTGAGTAATAAATTAAAATCAATGGAAGGTTGGGGTGGTTGAAATTGATGCATAAGGAAATCTTGTCATTTGACTTGGTCAATGGCCTCCTCCAAGGTATGTGAAGAAAGGGTGAAAAATTGATATTGTAATTTAGGATAAAGAGCATTGGTAAAGAGATGAAAGAGATTATCATCAACCATATTATGTTCACACTTGTTTGAAAAAGTCTTCCATAATTTAATAAAGGTTTCATTAGTTTCATATTCATTTTGTTTATAGTTGATGAAATGGGCCAATTTGTTTTTAGGAAGATCACTATTTTGGACTTCTTGTACTAAAGCATTCACTAAATCCTCCAAAATAGTAATATAATGAGATCTCAATTGATTATACCAATCCAAAGCATCTCTTGTGAGGTTTTTTCAATGAGTTTGGTATCTACAAAGGTGTTTTATTTGACCCAATCCTTATAAATATTTCTAAATGTCTTAATTTTAAGGGTATGATCAATTGATCCATTATAATATTGTAGGTGTTATACCTCTAATGTCAATGTTAGTAATTTGAGTAGTGAGATGTTTATTTTTTAAATGATTGATGACTTTTTTTACTAATGGAGGTTAAAGAATGAGATTTCCTTGAGAATATCAAAGAGGGAGAGGAGAAACACTTTGGTTATGTGTGCCCTAAGTCATTGGTTAAGGATTGGATTGAAGATTAATAAGGTGGTTTTACATTCACATCATTTGATTCATATCATGACCTTGGAATGTGTTCATTTAATTGAGATTTTTTAATAATAGTTGATGATTTTTATTAGTGTTATTATAAGTAGTATTGGTTTTTGTGTTCATATTAGTGGTTTGGATAACAATATCAATGTTGATATGAGCTTGAGAATAGCCATGAGAATTTGAGGCACTAGTGGAAAATTTTCATGTGAATAAAAATATGGACTAGTAAATGGTTGAGAGGAAGAAGCACTAAAAGCATGAGTGCCTTAGGTAGAAAAAAATGAACTAGTATGTAGATTAAGGATAGTAGGTCTTATTCAAGGACCACTAGATGTAGAACCTACAATGTTAGTTGAGATACTAGGCATGGAGGTAGAAGAAGTTAAGGAAGAAGATTTCATGGCATAAAAATGAGTCAAGATTGAAGGAAGAGGTTGAGAATAAAATAAATTGGTACCCCCAAATCTAGTTGAGAAATTGAGAGTAGGAAAATGAGGTTCTTTAACTTGGTGGCTAATCATTAGGTTATAGATGGTAGATGGATCCTTCCATCTATGTTGAGGAAATTCCATGATAAAGAAAATAATTTTAGGATTATATTCTAACTCAAGATTATATTATAATAGAAAATGAGGGTTTTGATGCAAAGAGGTATAAGTATTCTCATAGTTCATTGTACGAGTTGTAATATGAACATTACTAGCATTCTCAAAGGGAATCCTACTTTGTCTATGGGAGGGCCTATTAGGATTGGTAAATTACATCATGTCTATTGAATAAAATTTAATGTTCTCATATAATATATATTCTATGATTAAAGGAAAATAATCAAGATGAGAAAGCAAAGAATCAAAAAGTGACCAAAATAAAACTAGGTCGACCTAGTGCAAAAATAGGGACTAAGAAACTATACAAGGTCCACAGGATTGACACAGTAGAGAGAAAAGAGATTTAAAAAAAGGGTGGAAAATCTTGTAAATAGTGCTAAGTTAACCAAATTGACCTAGTGTAGTGTACAAGGACTAAAAAAGATGCTAGGTTGATAGGGTTGACCTAGTGTAGTGAATATGAAGTAAAAGGAAGAGCTGATAATAAGTTTATGAAATGAAACAAGGTAGTTTATAGTTGATCTAAGAAATTAAATGATAAAATTAAATAGATACTCAATTGAATTGATATTGGCCAATAAAATTTATGCACATAAATCAAAACCTTACACCAACATTGGCTAATACAAGTTCCTTTGCACATAATTGAGCAAAGAGTAAGTAAACAACTTGGAAAGTAAATCTAGCTAATTGGTCAACATAGAATTTTAATTAGATTATTAATAATAGTTTTAAATGATAGGGATTAAGATGTAAGTAAGGTACTAGATATAAATCTATGGATGGTTTTAGGTGAGTTTAGGATGAAAGGGACTATAGTGGCAATGATATATGCTTAGTATTAGGGCCTATCCCCTCACTTTACACACTATAACAATAAGGGTGTCAGGTGCTTAGCCAAAATATACCTCTAACCATAATTTATACTTGACCAGAGAATCAATTTGGCTTCCCCCTTGGTGATGAAATCCAAGTAGGTTGGCCTAGATATTCAAATGTTAAAATGCTTGTTGATGTTATGTGATTTGGCTATGTGTGCATATAATAGAAATAGTGAAACTAATTAGTTAAATAAAAACCTCTTTATTATACTATGTGAACTATTCTAAGAATGCAAATAATTTCATGAAAATATGTGATTAACATACAAGGTGAATTCTAACTTTGAAATAAGGTATAGTGAAAACACTATATATACAACATATTAAACTAGGTTGATAGGGTCAAGCTATACTATTGAAAATAGGGTCTATAAAACCTACTAGGTCAATTAGGTTGACCTAATTATTTCAAAATGCACATAGAAAATAGAACTAGGTCGATTAAGTCAATCTGATTAGCTATGTATGAGTAATTTTGAAGACTATAAACTTTAAAAGAAAGTATAGAATAGAAAGAGATAGAGAATAAAATAATAACCTTGATGGTTCAAAGATGGAAATGAGAATATTTTTTATCAATAACCTTGGATAAATATGTCAATAACTTGAAAACTAGGTCGAGCTGGTCAACCAAGTAATACAAGAACTTGTTGAAAAAGTGTTGAAAATGCACTAGGTCAACCTAGTCAACCTAGTAGGTTAAACTAGATGTCTAAAAATGTAATAGGTTGAGTTGGTTAGCATATTTTAGAAGTCTAGAAAACTAAAACATGTACTGGGTCAAGTTGATCAATCAAGTAGGTAAAAATGTGATAGGTCGACTTGGTCAACCTAGTAGGCTAAACTGGAAGTCTAAAATGTGATAAAAACTTGTAATAGGTTGAGTCGATCGATCTAGTTACCTATTCCTATACATAGATAAAAATAACTAGGTCAATAGAATCAAACTGGTATGTCAAAATATATGATATAAATGATGACAAAAAAATGAAATAAGTGAAAGAAATCATGCAAAGGTTTGATTCACATCAGGTTCACCAAAATGTATGAAATCAAAATTGCATGATGTACATGAATTAATCCTGGATAGGATAAGATAGCATACACCTATACTTCTGATTGGGTATACACTTGTTAAGAGGGAGCATGACCAATATGGGGATCTACTAGACTTGATTAGGGGATCACTTATATCACTTATCAAAACATATCATGTTAGGAAGGATTCCAAAGACTAAAACCTAACACAATCACACAACAACCCTAAAATCTTCCTATGATTTGATATTTCACTTATGCTAATAAATAAGAGAGTAAACTATTCTAATAACAAGAAAATTAAAATAATGTAGTGCACACCAAACCTTGTGGTAGAAAGTGGGGGTTAAAACAAAAAAATAAATAATAACTAAAATAAACATGCATAAGAAACATATACTCACATAAATGTATACATAATCCTAATACATAGAAGATAAGAATACATATTGCATTATCTATCTACTCTTATAAAGGAGAAATAAAGTTAACACTACTTACTTTTGAAGACTTACTACTAAGCCTCAATCTCTCCCTTGGCCAAGGTGCTTTGCAAGAGGTTATTATGGTTTGTAAGGATAACCAAGATAAATCAGCTCTAGGATACACGACTTACCTAAGTATCTAAAATACTTGTCCACAGGACAAGATCAAAGCTCCAAATAAAGTATTAAACCCTAAAGCTTTATTCTTAAAGTAAAATGGTTGATAAGTAGATGTTTGTTTGCACTTATTCACTTAATTCAAATATATCTTTTATGAAATGGTGGTAAATGACCTTGTATATATAGTAGTATGTTACCTAAAAACTTTCAGACATGTCAGTTGTACTAGTTTAATTAGGTTGACCTAGCACATTTTTGGGCTAACTCATTAAGTCTATGCTTTATTGGCCATGAGGCTAACAAACTATAAGAGATAAAGTATCCACAAAACACACTAGGTTGACCAAGTCAACCTAGTTTACTAAATAGGTCAAAAGGGTAACAAGGCAAGAAATGAAGGAATAAAGCATGACAATGATTGGAATAGATAGGAAAGAGAAGAATAAGCCTAGGTTTTAAGGTTTTAGGGAGACAAGTGTGTAGATGGAAAGTGGTAAAAATAACAACAATCTTATGAAGTACCAATGGTTTTCCCACCACTTTCCTTGTGCACTCATTAAGGTATGAACTTATAGAGATTAAGACTCAATAGGTTCCTAAAAGATACAAAGTGTCAATCATCAATAAAAGTTTGAAAATATTATGTATATAGAACATACATTTGGAGGTTGGAGGACTTTTAGTATCCTCTTATTAGTCATAAGGAATGGGGTTGCACAATGATATTGTGACATGTTTTTAGTAGTGTGTTTTAATTTACATTTTGGTGTGTTTATTTATTCATTAAGTTATTGGTTTGATAATTAAACCCCTTTGTATAAATTTGGGAAAGATTCATGTTTTTAGTAAATTGACTTTTGGGAAACATGAGGAGATTACAAGGTAAACTCAGTAATGATTATCTAGATAATTATGAGATTATGGATCTTGGATATTATAATTTGGGTACCCAAATAAGAATGAAAATTTTCATAGGAACCTAAATATGAAGGGATCAGTCCTACATAATTTGATTAATCACTATACCTTCACGAAGGTAAATAGATAGTCTATGGAGTTTGTACCTAGTCTAAGAAATGCTTTTAAGAGGTGATTCATTATTTTGAGAATGTAATTTTACCCATGTTCACATTAATGGGGTTCATATTATAAATTAGTAATGTTCACACTAAGGGTTTGAGTGTTAGGTATTTATAGTAATGACATTATTAATTATGTATGGACAATGTTATGTTTGTAATAATGTGAGACATACATTAATGGTAAAAATTAATATGAGTTTTTTAATAAATAACTCATATAAAAATATTTTTGTGTGATTTACAACAACTCATGTAGAATAATGTAGAGTTTGTCTAGGAGTTATTTATGGATATTCACTCTCTTTTAATATAGGAGTAGGCTTGCCTATATAATTTTATGTTTGTCTATTGAATAAATAAATGAATAAAATATTATATTGTGAAACATATTATTATTATTCTCTCTTATTATAAATATATGTTTGAATCTTTTATTAGTTATCATATACCAAATGCCTAATTAACCCTTGAAATTTATAGGAATACACTAGATCTTTGGACTTTTATGTTTCTTAATAGAGACCGATTAGTGGTATATTTTACCATAGCTTATGTTGAAGACATAAAAATGGATAGGCATCTCAATTCCTAAGGTATATTGGAACCAAAAATCCAAAATGTACAACCAAATCTATCTACTCTAAACACCATCTTTTTCACTAACAAAAATATACCTATGCCACAACTCATGCTAGTGATTAATTAACTTAATTTAAGACAATCTGATCCTACCCAGTATTTGGGCTTCCTTAGCCCATTTAATAATGAATTATCAAATCGATTCCAAAATCAAGCACTTGTTCCTATCATGAACTATGTCTAAATTGTGCCTTAATAATCCACAAAGAATAATTTAGATGATATACATCACATGGTACAAAATCTCAGTAATGACTTCCTAGGTATCAAAAGATATATTAGGAAAAATGGTGGTGATAATTCAGCCAAGAACATCACCTTTTAGAGGTAAATCCATCCACATAACCATTATAGCAACTAGATAGAGACCTAACCTAATAAGAATATTTTAGATTTGGCCTTACAAAATTGGTGTTGTGTGCATAACACATCCCAAGATGGAGAGTCAAAAAACATAAAATTATATAATACCTTTGATATATTTTAAAGGAAAGGGAATAATATGAGATAGTCTCAAACAACCCCAACACCACTAGTAAAATTGATGCTCTAGACTCCCCAAGACCCCTGAGCATTACCATGGTATTATAAAACATATAATTCCCTAGCCATAATACAATGAACCAAAAGAGATCATCAATGAGGTGTAGTCCTTCAAAAAAATTCATTGAATAAACTATGCTCTTAAGAACTAGTTATAATAAAAAAACTCTTACCATGTCCATTTTTCTTATCAAGGGAATAACCACTCTTGACCCAAGAGCTTGAAATGATCTTGCATGTCTAAAGGTTAATAATCCTAAGGCCTAAAGATATATAGACTACCACTATCAATATGAGGTATAAAATAGTAGAAGATATAAATAATATCAAATTAAATATAACTCTACTTGAACTCGCCCTACTCTAGAACAAAAAGATATCCTCATAAAATCCCTCATAGACAAACTAGTCTAGTCCAAATCTAATCTTGCACACACTAATGTGTTGATACATAATAATGAGGTTGAGGTTCCACCTTTCCTCCTTACTACCAATTTTTTTATGAATAACCTTCATAACTATCTAGTTGTCTTATTATTATTATTATTTAATGTTATGCCTATGGGGATTTATTAAATTTAGGGTTAACACCTATTAAGTCAGACAAGATAGATTTTTAGTTAGATAAGTATGAGGTTAAGGTGGTAGGTGAGATCTTAAATCTATATATGAAACTATAATCTAAGCCCAAGATACAAAATTTTATCAACATCCTATAATCCTATGAGATTTTTTTAAGTATAAATTGATCAAATACCTTAAATTGGGATATGTACACAAAATTATCACACATGTGGTTACCTTAGAGGGGTGTATCCAATAAAATATATGTTGACAGAAAACCCAAGATGAAACACATGATCATATAATTTAATGTATGCAATGAAAGGGTAAACATAATATCCTCTGACACAGGAGTCTACACCTTGTCCAAAGAATACATTGATATCCAAGCTAATAAAGACTTTGAACTATTAGGTCTTTGGTCCTCTTACTTTTATGGGGATCATTCTAAGTAAGGTTATGGTGCAATAATTATTTTGATTATTCCATTAATATAATGAAATTTGGTCGATTATATATTATATATCCCTTGCACCAACAACCTATAATAGTATGAAGCTTTGATCTTAGGATTGTAATTTGTGTTAAACTATATGGTCAAACATCTAAAAGTATTAGGTTATTATAAGCTAGTGGTAAACCAAGTCAGGAGTGAATTCCAATGTAAGTTGTCATACTTAAGGAACTATAAAAATAAAGTGTTGGATTAAATAATGATGTTCATTTCCTTAAATGACATCCCCATTCTTATATAAAAAAACTAGGTCACTGATTCATTAGTGACTACCATTATAAACCTAATTCCCTTCGATGACACAAAACTATAGGAGTTTTTTTTTATATACTCTCATGTCCCTTAGTAAATAACAACATTATAAACTTCCAAGTCTTCAAAGATAACCAACACATTTTATAATTCCTCAATAACTCTAGAGTATTTGAACCCCAAGTCATAGATAAGGTTGGAACAAATGACTCAGGGGATGAATACTGTAACCTAGATGGTATCAGAAACCTAAAATAAAATCAATTTCCTAAGTGAATTATATTCATTAAAAGGATATTTGACCTAGACAAGAATATGTACCAACCAAAGAGACCACTATGAATAGATAAGAGGTATAAAATGATCAATTTAGGATCATCATATTAGACCTGAGATATTCATATTAGTATATATTTCACCCTTGTTGAGATATAACAGTTCATAAATTTTTTGTTATAGTATTGAGATGGTATCACTTGGAACTATGGAGGCCTTAAGGTCTTAAATTAGAGTACAATTCTACACATTACCCAAATCAAGCAAGACCAAATACCTTTCAGATAGAGGTAACAACCTCTCAACCCAATCCTAGAACCACTTATTCATATGTCATCGAGTATTATCTTCCCAATTTGTCACTCAATGTGGGTAGCCAATTGGGTACCTATTCTCAAGAATAATTGATAAGTTTGACTATGTGTGGATTTTATAAATATAAAATGGGATTATTCTATATATACATACCCTACACCCTCCTCTAATTAATTAATCTAGTTGGTAAGTGGATCTCAAATGATGTCTTTCTTTGATGGATTATCTAGATATAATCAAGTCTTGATCAATTTAGAGTATCAATTCAATACTATGTTGATAACTAAGTGGGGCACCTTTGCATAAAAATGAATTACATTCAATTTAGTCAATATAAGAACAAATTTAGAAATATCCATGGACTTCACTTTGTAAGTTATAATAGGAAAGTGCATTTTTATTTACATGGATGACCTAACCATCTTCTCAAAGTGTATATATAATCACATTTACCATCTCTAAATGATATTTGAAAGATGAAAAAGGCATGGTATCTCCCTCAATCCAAATAAGAGCATGTTAAATGTTAATAAATTTAATATTATTAGTCACATCATCACAAAGGAAGGTATTTCTATAGAACTTGAACATTCTAATATTATTTTTAGAATACCCCTACCCAACATCAAAAATGAGTTAAAATATTTTTTTGGTAAGATCAATTTTGTATACAAGTTTATTTAAGGTTTTGTTGAGGTTGTTAAATCCCTAAATGAAATGTTAAATTAGGAGGAAAAGTTGGAATGGAATCTTGAGGTGAGGAAATCCTTCTAGGATACCAGATATGCCATCAAAAAAATTCTTGTGATGGTAATACTAGACTACACCAAAGATTTGTACCTCTACTCTTTTACTTTATAGCATTTATAGTTATGGTGGTGACCCATAACTAAGATGGAAAAAAACACCAAATTGATTTGATGAGTATTAACATTAAGGATGTATATCTAAATTAATATACATTGTATAAGCATGTTTATGTTATAATCAAGGTCATGAAAAAGTTCATACACTAAATTTTCAAGAATAAGGTGCATGCCATTGTCCTAGACCTAGTATTAAATCTCATTCTAGGGTAGAATAAGTTATAGGAATGTAGAGGTTGATGGAAGTATAAATTATAAAAATATGATCTCAAAATAAGACCTAATAAGTTGGTCTAGGAACAAGTCATTACTCAATTGATCAAAAAAATTAACCTAAAAATTATTGTGGTGAAAGTGGACCGATAAGAGATAGTCCATCAATATTGGTATGATATAATTTCCCACTACCTCATTTATAGGAATCCTCTTCTGGAACTCAGTCAAATGTAAAAAAGAGATCTTAGGTTGAAATTATCTCACTACATTCTTAAAAAGGTAGTACTCTACCAAAATAATTATGAAGGCATCTATCTTAGATGTCTATCAAAAGAAGAAAAAAATAAGTCATGACCATTTTGGGTAGTGGCCATTTAATGGATGGGGCCATGAAAAACTAAAAAATCACCCTTCTACAGTAATATCCACTTGAATTTTCTCTAGTTTAGAATCTTTACAAGTTGTATCCATTATAATGGAAGATGTGAAAACTATAAGTTATACCCATATATGTTGTGGTACCTTCTTCTATATTTTCATAGTGTACACTACTTTATAAAAGAATAACTCCTTCTCTTATTATATCTCATATGCATCTCTAGCCATGTCAGCCATCATTTTATGGTACACCTCTTATTCAACCATCTAAATGTCTTGCTAGTGGTACTAAGATATGATCTTGGGGACATGAATGTCATAAAATAATGTCCTCTATCTCATTTTATTCCTTCTATGTAGAGAAGGATGTCTATGTATTTTTTATACCTTGAATTTTGTATAGTCTAATGGCATTGAGGTAGTTATTATTGGTTGTGTTGTAGAATTCAGAATTCAAAATCCAAATGGAACTATTTATAATAGTATAGATTTTTGTGCTACCAATTTCATTTGGTGAGAAACATCTTTTTATGCTGTTTCCATTTCAACAAATTAAGGTAGAGACAAACTAGGTACCATTGAAATCTCATGAATTCTAATTGTGATACCTTGTGATAGTTTCATAAATATCACATCATGTCCTAGGTATTGCATTACATCAAGAGGTATTCAAGGGTTGATGACAATGAGTTCTACCAATTCATAATACAATGTATTGAGATTATAAATACATGTGAATTAAGTGCACTCTTATTTTTAGATGATATTTGTAAATTATTTATCAAGCCAATAGTCAATATCTAGATTTACTACACCCTCTAGAGGTTTCCATTAGGTAAATACCAACAACAAAACTAAGAATTTATATTGAAGGTTATTTCATAAAGTCTAGTACCTTGTCAACATTATTGGTGAGTTTTGATACTAGGAACTTAGACCAATTAAACTCTTCATCCCTATGGATCATGTGATGATCAATATCAATAATGCCATTTTTTTCCTCTTTGGTGTCCTTGGTAATTTTCTAGAATATTTTAGTGATATATTTTTTGGGTATACAAACTAGCTCACCTATGAGACCTTCTATTGGAATCCCTTAGTTTCCTATGGTAAATGCATCTTTTATTTTTGGAAATATTGGTGGAGAATTTTATTTATAAGGTCACAAATGTCTTCCTTGTGTTGCCATTGCTATACCCCATGCCATCGAAGCTTCATTCCCATACATGGTGACCTCTGAGTAAAGATAAATATTTATTACACCATATATTGAAATAAATAGATCCATTACATCACAAAATTGATTGAATGTAGGTAAGTATATTAGGCACTTAATGACTATATTTTAGATACTATGTAATTGTGTTAGCACTTGATATTTTATACCTTGAACTCCTTTAATAAACCTGCATGTTTATACAAGATTTATAAAATCATTGGCATTTAGCTCTATGAACCTCATCTAATGAATATTTGATCCAATCTTTATATATTAATTATATCCCATCATGAGTCCATTTCTCAATTGATAATGTGCCATTGTGAGTCCTTTACTCTTGATCTGATCCTTTGTGATAATTTTAGACACTCTGATGTTTACAAAATGACTAAAACTATGATGACTATCTTTACAAGGTCATCTTTTTATGGATTTGCATGTGCCTTTTCAAAAAAATAATATTTAAATATGATCCAGTGTTCATAAATATTTATGTTAATATCATTTAATTAAAAAGATTGAATTTTACTGAGTTGCCATGGTTTTTATTGAGATGGCATGTTTTTTATGATAATTTGAATAAGTGATGTGATGCATTGCCTTACCTCCTCTTGATGTACTTGATTATTTTTTCCTTGATATTAACCTCCCTTTCTTAAATCATCATTAATTAACCCTAAATAGTCGTTATCCATTATCTTATTAGGATCCTTCCACTTGTGTCTTTCCCAAACTTAATTATTAATGTACTTAGTCCTTCTTTAGTATGATGTATTTATTTCTCAATTCATTCTCTATTACTAGTTATTTATTCAATATATATACTAAGACACATTTATATTCTATTCACATGGTATAAAATAATCCATCCAAACCCATAAAACGTAATTGAAAATGAATCCTAGACTAAAATGGTGTGATTCAACACCTACTTACACTTGTATAGGTAACATATTTGCAATTGGATTTGAGCCTATTACCATTAACTTTTATATTTAAAATATTACACTATAAATATATTAAAATTATTTTTAATAACTATGATAACTCATGGATAATCTATGATCCTTTCCATCAGATGTTGAGATTTCCTAAGAAGGCTCTAAATTGACTATCATAGAGTAAGACTGGTTGATCCACATGAAACCCTTTTGTGCATAGGTTCTTAACATGTCATGATTTATGGATATGTTTATGTACCTTATATGTCTAAAATTATTTTTTTCTATCTTTTTCCATGTGATTTATAACTAATAAACTGATTATCAAGGATTCTTAGTCATCCATGTGCATAATGATTTTGATTCATAGACTAGCCACTAGATACTCCATAGGCATGATTGATTATAAACTATAGGAAAACTAAAATTGGTTGAACCTTATCACATGTTTTTAATTTATGTGATATTACCATATAACTATAGTAATTCAATCTTATCAATCATCTCACTTAACATCATAGACCTTAGTGAGAGTCTTACCAATTACATTATTCACAACCTCAGCTTGAGCATTTACTTGGGGATGATAAGCTATAATTTTGTGGTGAGATATTAAGAATTCATATTTGAGAGTCTTTATCATTTTACTCAAGAAATTCATACCTCTATCACTTACCAATTTTATGGGGTAGCCAAATTTGATAATAATGTTATCATATAAGAACTTCACTATGTCCTTAACACTGAAACTAGTTGTCTCAAAATCTTCTACCCATTTCATAAAGTAGTCCATCATAGTGATTATGTACCTCACATGAATGCATTTATTATGTGGATTGATAATCCAAACAAAATCTACTCCCCACTCTTTAGATTGTTATTGTACAAGCATCAATTATAGAGGAATTTCATCTCTCTGATTAGACTTAAGAATCCATTAGCATACATCACATTGTTTTGAAACTCTATGAGCATCCTAAAATAAGTAGGGCCACCATAAACCATTCTATAAAAAATTTATCATAATAACATCTCCTAAAAAGTGACCTTGATTTATGCCTTGATGTGCTTCCTCCTGTATTTGAGGTTACTCGTGTTCTAATGTGACTATGCATAACACCTCATCCTTGCCTAAATAGTGAAGGAATACACCTAGATTACTATATGGAAGGACCTTGATAATAAGTTATTTATTATCCCTTTCTGTATAGTACTCTAGGAATGTCCCATATTCATCCTTGCCTAAATAGTGAAGGAATCCACCTAGATTACTATATGGAAGGACCTTGATAATAAGTTATTTCTTATCCCTTTCTGTATAGTACTCTAGGAATGTCCCATATTCTAGAAACTATGTCGTTTATTTCAATTATTTAGGAATCATATACACAAAAAATAAATGTGAAACTAGAGACCAATCTTGGAATTATTTAGGTTCTTCAACATTTTGGAGTCGACTCAAATAGTTTGTACCCACATTATCTTGACCTAGTTTCACATTAAACCTAAACTAGAACTCCTAAAAGAGAATCAACCATTATGAGATGCATCCTCATAGTTAAGGTTTATGAAACCTAGTATCACAATGCCTAGTGATCATTGAATAAATTGAAAGGTGTGGGCAATAAATTATGTTATAAATTTTAATATGAGAACACTATTGTTAGGTCTTCTTACTAAATTTTAATATAATTCTTTTTAGAAACATATAATTTTATACTTATGAAATTTATTTGATGATCCAATCCACCTTCTCCTAGCTTCACTAACGCAACTTTTAATATGAGTCTAGATGCATCTACATACATGTGGAAGGACTTACTCCAATTTACAAAGATCAAAATTGACATAGTCAATAGTGTCTATTTTAAATCAACAAATTCCAATTGCCATTTCTTGTTCCAAATGAATTGTAATCCTTTCCTTAACAACTTTTAATAAGGGTTAGATATATATACATAGCCTTAATAAACTTATTTTATAGTCTTATATGTCCAAGAAAATGTTGCACCTCTATTGTGATGTATCGATGGTGGGATTCCCACAATTATTGTAATCTTGGATTGATCTACCAACATTCCCTTAATTCAAACTATATGACATAAAAAAACCACAAAGGGTGTAAAAAATAAACATTTATTTAAATTTAGTGCTATTTTTAGTGCTCTACATCTCTCTAACATCAATCTATGCTCAAAAAAATTATTTCTAAACAAATAAAATACTTCTTAGTCATCCAAATATACCTCCAAAAAGTCATGGATAAAATATTTAAATGTAATTACTACAACTCTAGATAAAAACACAAGTGAATTATTCAAACCAAATTCCATTACCTTATATCTGAAGGAGCCCCATTAGGTTGCAAAATTAGTCTTGGGTATATATTCTTGTGTGATCAGGATCTAATCATATCCGATGAATTCATTTGTGAATGAATACATTTCATGGCATGTGACCACTTATAAAACTTCCTTATTGAATGGGATAGGAAACAAATCATTAACACATGCCTCATTCAGGATGTGATAGTCACTGTATATTTAGGTCTTACCAATTTTATTTGGTTATGTGACCATGGGGCTAATCTAGTCAACTTCCTCTATAGGTAATATAACACCATCTTCTTTCATACATTCTAATTATAATTTCACTTTAAGATTCATATTTGGATTCAATGAATATGGTATTTTCTTAATTAGGCATGTGTATTCCTTTAGTTCAATGTTAATTTCCCCTAAGCATGGATCAACACCCTTTACCTTTGCAAATTTTCTAGGGATTACATCCTGGTAATCCCTTAATAACTGCATCACTTTCAATATGTATTCTTGGGACTAATAATATCCAATATTTTCCAAATTAGGAATGGCCTCTATTATAATATGCCCCACATATTCCTTTAGGGGTTCTTTGTAGATGTTACATCCTTCCTCAAGAATTGAATCATGCAATATCCAATGAAATTTTCATTATGAAAAATTTAGATGTCTCAACTTTTAATTTTTTGACTACTCTACGACTAATTCTTGAAGTTTTTCAACTTCCTATTCTATTTTAAATAAATAAACTAAATCCATACCATCTGCATTTGCATCAAACATCCACTCATCTTGATCTTGTATCCTATAGCATGAATAAACAAGGACTTATTCCATTCATTTTTATACTTTTTATATCTATAAGGAATTATTTAAATTATAGGTTACACTTTTTTATAAATATGACTTAGCTCCACTATATAAATTTTTTCCATACCCATGATATAGAAAGGTTTTTAGTTTTTTTAATGCCCTATGAATCAAGGGGTTATCATCCCCAAAGATGAATGTCTGGAGAAATTCACTTTAGACATGTGACTAATGCTTTGTCTTCCTCCTACATCCTTGATGTATATACCAAGTGGTTGGTATAATATCTAGTGTGTATTTGAGGGCCAAAACTTCTATATTCCAAACTTCAATACACTAGTAAATGTGGAGTTTAGTACAATCTCCTTCATGTAATATTAGACATTATTTTTTTATTATCATTGGTAATTAGAACCTAGTTATAATAATTTTAGATGATTCACCCTAACAAAACTTCCCATCATGATGAAATAACCATAAATTCATATCAATTCCCTTTAAGTTTGTAATTAAGATCACCAACTCTATGGTCAATCTTTGGTATATACTTTTAGAATCATAAAATAAACTGGCTAACATCATCAATAGAAAAATATTGAGGTAGTTTTTATTCTATTTCAAAAATCATACATAGGGATGTACCTCATGATCTCCCTTATCCTAGTTGATAATGTGCACATAAAAATATCCACTTAATAAAGAAGTTCTTTCCCATGGTAGATTGCCTTTCAGAGTTGGTTCTAAGCAATATTTATATATGTGACCTATCTAGTACATGAAGTCTATGCCAAATCAAGTTAGTGACCTTATGGACACAAATCAAATATCCTCCATTTCTAACTATATAATATTTATGTGATGCAACATAATTTTCCTATGTAATTATTCCATGTATAGAGATAGTTTTTGTGGGCTAGTGTGATCATAATGAAAGCTATATTCGGTAGTTCTTAGGGACCACTATTTACCCTCTACATTTAATTTCATCCAACTAATTTCCACACTAACATATGGTGAATTTGGATCCTTTGTAATATAATATGGAATATACCCATCTCTATTTATTATAATTACTATTATTTTATCTCCCTGATGAGCTTCCAATTGATTCATGTTTGTGTTGATGGTCATCTAATCATCATAATCCCACTTCTTGAAAATTAACATCGGCTAGTGAGTCTCATTTGTCTTCATATATATGGATTCAATGTCAAATCATAAAATTATCTCTATAACCTTGATTTCCACATCTTCTAGGTGATTTATAAGTTTAACCCATCCATAATCCATAAGGTTGAGAGTGACATGACTATAATTCAATGCAAGTCACCCAGTAGCAGCCCATGTTCATCTTAGGATCATATTAATGGTTTTACCATGGTCAAATACTATATTGGGTATTTCATACCTTTATAACTCAATATATGTTGTATAATAAACATCCCAAGGTTTTTTTATCTTAACATACCATATCATTCTATCAGTTCATTATTGTAATTTTTGCACACATTCTAGTAGGTTACAAAGTAGGTTGGTAGTGTTATGGGAAATGTATTTATTATGTAGTATGATAATTAAATTAATTACATATTTTGTGATAGTGACAACACCATATTATCTAATAATGTGTACTATCTATCCATACACCTACTCATTAATAGTTTTAACACAATCTTTAGTAGTTTCCTATTATTGGATTATCTTAAAAATTTATGGATCTTCATACATTAATCCATTTTAAGTAAATGGTTCATGATACTTATCTATTCAATATTTCCTTATCCCATGATCTCTGAACAATCCAAAGGTGGTAATCCTTATTCTACATGTTGTTTCTATGTAACAACTTAAAAAATAACATCCTCTTGGGGTTGTGTGTTAACCATAGTCACATTCCTTACTGACTTCTCTATGTGTTATTTCTCCAAAATCAAACAATCCTCTATGTCATGTTGGTTATAAACCCTATATTAGGCACATAAGTATTGTCATTGAAGATTCATAATAAATTTTATTTGTATATGATTAAATTCTCTACATAAGTAGAACTAGATTGGGTTTTACTACATTTCCCTGACCCCCTTGCTATCCACCTTGGCATCCCCCCCTATTTCTTCCATAATACCCTCCTTTATTAGTTTGTAATCCCTAGTCACTTGATTATTATGGCCCGAAGTTCCTATAATCCTATGGTGTGTTTCACCCTTATTGTTGTGATATATCTCCATACCCACCATATTGATATTATAGGAGCAATGGTGCCCATATTACCTATTATACCTAGGGAATCATATGATTCCACTAAGAGGAATGTTGGTATTGCATTTATGGAGGAGTCTAATTTTATGTTGGAAGTGTCCAAGGCTAAGAAGGTTTTGTCTAGTTTTAGATACCTAGTGGTTAATATTATGGTGCCTTGGGCATCTGTTACACACATGCATGTGCCACACTTTTAATGCTAATTTCCATACTAGGAATTAACTAGGTTGTAGTATATATTTTATGTGTAGAACCATACCAATGTTCTTATTAATGTCATCTTTGAGATCTAGAAAATATTTACATATTTTTTCGTCATGATTAGGTGATTTGTAGAAGTTATAATACAAATAATGTATATTTTGAACATACTATTGGAGTAGATGACATTGAGAGGTCACATGTCTTAACACTCTACATATTTCAAAGAATTTTGTTTTGACTCTAGGACACTCATTCATGTGATGTATTTCCTTAACACAATCTATAAACCATGTGCCTTATTTATACTTGTCTCATCCTTATTTACATCGGTCAATATATTTCAAGAGAGTTTGTATAGTATTATATATTATGTAAGTTTAGGTTGAAGCATTGTTAGCCAAAATTGGCTACAATAATGGAGTATCATTTTAAGATTTGTTGTCAAGCCTTCTAACCCTATTAATAGTTATTTTTAATCCTTGTATTGATGTGATATATTGTGGTAGTTTTTTGAGGTGATGTTTAGGTTGTTTTAGGGTCCTATGCAAGGTCTTGTCCTATGGTGAAGTCATAATAATAAATCAATTACCTAGTCTTCATAACATGGTCCTTGATGAGTTTTGAAAAGGTATTTTGAAATATAGTTTGAAAAAATTAAGGTAAGTTTGTAAATATTAAGGTAATTCATATTATTCCAAGTTATATTTGTTTCACATGAAGACATGATAAAAGGTGGCTTCTTTAAATAGCATCAAAGAGGAGATGATCCATGTAAAGAGAAGCCACTTAAGGCCATGTATAATTAATGGTAGATGATTTAATATTCTTTTGGGTTCTTTAAAAGCTTAAAAAAGTGAAAAATGTGCATTTCTAACATATATCAAAGTTGAAAGAACTCTTACTCCTTTATTCACTATTTAAAACCCCCAAATATAACATGATGCACATATCCTGGTAGGATTAAGTTATAACATAGGTTATTTCAAATTTATCTATATTTTTTTAGGGTATCAATACCTTATTTTTGGCCTTTGGAATAATTTATAGTAGAATATCATTGTCAAAAAGGTATTTGGATGGGTGCTAGTAGTTTTTATGGTGGAATTAGGCATATCCAACCAAGAGGATCATGGCATCAGGTAATTAAGTTATTTAAAATCATCATATAATCATATAAAATTCATACACATTTTCATGAGAGTTTAATATTTTTTAAAAAGGCAAAAATCTCATCCATTTCTCCATTGAGCTCTTTACAAGCTAGTGAGGGTTATTTTAAAATGTTTGGTTCATGAAGAAGAAGGTGAGTTGGGTAAACCCATCTAATGGGTAAATAGGGTCCCTAACTACCTAAATATTATATGTGTTATTTTTAGGTTATATGATCTTAGTTTTATGGACCATCGCTAACATGTAAAGTTCTCTAAAACCCTCTTCAAACCCCACTAGCTCAGTTTTAGGAAATTTCATTACGTTTTAGAGATATTAGTTTAATTTTAATTATTTTTAAGGTATTTTTATATCCCTATGATCTCCAAACATCATATCTAACATTAATTTGTCATGTGGGAGCATTTTAGTGGCAAGAAAGAGTTGTGTTTTATTATTTTTGAGGATGGTAGGTAGGGTTACTAAGGGTAAAAGATATTTTAATACATGGATGTAAAATTTTAAATTTATTAACCATTTTAATTTGTCTTATATATCTCTATTATTTATTTTTAATGCATTTCCTGATCCCAAATAGACTAAAAATTAAGAGAAATGTGAAATTGTAGGTTTGAAGGTGGTGATGTTGAATGCTTTCTACCAAACAAGGTATTATTAAATGATTTCAGGATTGAAATGAAATCCAAAATGTTTATTACACCTATATATCAGCCTCTCATATCTCCTATAAATTAATTCAATCCCATACTCACTTCTAAGATGTCTCTCTTGCAGCAAATTAGAGTGCAATCCTCAAAAGACAACATGCAAGCCTGTATGGTATGATTTGAAGAGAGACTATATTTTTGTACAAAATGTGAGAAATATAATTGTTATTAATGACTAATTATAGGTTAAATCACCTTAAATAGTGTTTCAAAGTGTTTCCAAGCTTATTTGAGAGCCCAAAACATCAATGAGTACCTACAACCTTTTAAGACAAGAGAGAAGGTCTCATAAACAAATGTTTTTAAACTTTTGAGTTGTAGTACAATTGAAATGAGTATTATATTAATTTATTTTATAGTTAATAAATTTTAATATGACACATAAATCAACAAAACTCATAATATCATCTTATAGATACACTTATAGGGTACAAACCTAAGGAACATCTGCCTAGTGTTTACAAGCAAAAAATTAGGTGTTTAAGGCATTAGATAGACTTTAAGGAAGTTATTTTATCTTTAAAACTGGTATAAGAGATAAAATATAATACTAAAATGTTTTAAGAACATAAAATCATGTCATTAGTTTCTTAAACAAGGGTGAATGTATACCTACAGGTCAAAAGACATGTAGGTCCCTATTCTCAAGCAAGAGAAGCATAACTTGAATGAAGTATGTGGTTTGAAGAAAAAATGAAGGAAAAATACATAATTAGATGTTATAATTTGTTTTTATTGTGAAATAGGACTATTAATTTATGAAAATAACCTTTATTTAACTCTACAAACATCAAACCCAAAGAAAATAAACAAACCTGCTAAAGAGCTCCTCTTGTAAACATGTTTTCAAGAATTGAAATATGTTATAGGTGCATTGGAATTGGTGTTTAAATTTAAAATGTGAAGTATTTAGGATAAATTAAAAAAATATTAATGTGTTTGACATGATAATAAATTTATCAAAAATACAAAATAAACATATAACCTATTGCGCAGTCCCAAAATAAATGTAGAATTGTCAAAATTAGCAATTTTGATAGTTTTCAAGATTGTTCAAGGGAAAAAAATGATTGGAGGAGTTGAATAATGTTGTATCAGACATAAAATATGTTTTTTATTGGATTTAATTTCCCTATAAATCTACCAATCCATTCTTATTTTCTCTCAACTTCCTCAGGCTTGTGTTGAAACCAACTAGGGCTAGAAAGTTGCAATTTGGCATAGCTTGAGTTCTAACCCTTGGAATGGCATGAAACATGGCCATATGACCTAAGTTTATGTAATATAAATTATTTTATTTTTTTGAACAATAATATATATCATTTTATGGTATCTATTATTTTAGGCTACCATTATGTCTAATTAGGCCTAATTAAGAAAGATGGATGTTGAGAAAGTGGGTCTACATTGGGAGTTAAGACCTATAATTTTGGGTGAATTTGGAAGGGTATAAATGGCACTAAAATATTCCATTAGTTTTATTGTAAGTATTCTATATCACTCAAAACAATTATATTTATTTAAAAATATGGCTATAAAGAATAATCCTTCCTAAAGAACAAATCAGAGAGTTACGAAGGATATTATAGAACAAAGGTGGAAAGATGATTGGATAGGGACCTTTAATAGATATAAAATACAAGTGAAATAGATAGAATCCAAGAATGTGACTTTCCAATTTTATAATCACTTCTAATGGGTATTTTTAAGGAATATTAATGAGTCATAAAGGACAATGATGATCTCTTACACCACCTTGATGATGAAGAAGATAATTCCAAGATGACACACATTTAGGAGAGTTTCATGACTATGATTTTGTAGTTTTCTTCTTTGTAACTTACTTCTTCAAGAGATGACACTTGTCATATGATTATACAATGCATATCCTCCCTCTTCTTGTCATTATATTATATATGTATGGCATGATTTATCTAGTAAAAGTATCTTTCCAATAGGAGTATGTTGTATCCCTAATCTTTTTTATGTCTATTTATTAAAAAGATGATTGGTTTTACCTTTTATTATGGTTGTATGTAGTGTACACCTTGAATGGTTTATATGATCAAGAATTTTTTAAGTTCATCTTGGTTATTGTCTCATTCTCTTTACCATCATATAGTTTGAATCATTGTTATAGGTTATAAAGAGTGCCATCAAGTGTTTCATGTGGTTATAAATGGAAAATATCTTCCTTTCTAGTCTCACTTTACCTTACTTATTTTCAAATCATTGATGTGATAAGGTCTCTTTAAGAGAAGTGTATGTTTATTATAGTCTTATAGGTCTTAGTGCACAATAAAATAATTGGTAGTGATCATGATAATTGGTGTATCACCTCCCCTTTAGTTTATAGTTTTACTTCTCCCTTTCCCTTACAAGCTAGTACATTAATGATTGGTCCTAAGTGGTACACCAAGGGAGCTAGTTGTATCTAGATGTTCTCTTTGGCTATAAGGTTAACCACAACCTTTGAATATTTCCCATTATATCACTTAAGTGATGAATATTTAAAACCCTACTGAAGGGTTAAAATTTTATTGATAGCAGTTATAGAATACCTAATGGGATAAGAGATTTCATCCAATAAAGAGTTATTTCTTCTAATATTTAATGCACCAAAATTTGGAGGGATAAACATAAGCATCAATGGTGACTTTTATCTCTTGATGTCACTCAAATTTTCACCCTTTGATAGGTTTTTCAAGTCTCATCTAAATTTATCAAAACATTATATTACCTTTAGGCCTGTGGGTTGCTTATAGTAGAGGTAAAGCTCTAGATTCAAGGGCTATCTCCCTAGATTTATCTTTGATATAATATTACCTATACTACTTGTTTTCATGGATGAAATTAGATATAAAAAACATGAAATAAATATATCCTAACAAGGTGATGCACCAATTGTAACTTGACCACTTCCAACCAACTATAAATACTCTTTAAACACAAGCCTAATTTGCACATACACTAATCTAAATATGTCCCTTGCAATATTACTGGTCATGGAGGTTTGTGAAGATAAAATAATCTAGGAGGACTAAACCCAAGGTTATTAATTGAAACTATTAAATATAAAACTCACTAATTTGATGAAATATTCATTAAAACACATTAAGAGATCTATAATAGACTTTCAAAGCTAAATATGAATACAAGAAAGGATAACATGCAAAGGAAGAGAAAGTATCACTTGGTAAGATCAACTAACTTAACATACACATTGAAATAACTCATGGATAAGGTAAAATAGATCTTCATTTATCAATCAAAGTTTGAGAATGAGTATGGATTAACCATACTCATGTGAATGATACATTTCAAAGACAAAGTGGCTTAATATATAACACAAGTGTGAAAGAAGAGAAATTTTCAAGAGAAATAAAGTAGACAAGTGTCATGTAAGTTAAAAAAATAAGAAGATTTATTGAAATATTAATATAGACTCTATATCTTTCCAAGTGGTGTGGGAGGTTGAAATGCATGCTTGACACCTTGACTAGCTTCTTGAAATTCTCCTTATTCTTGACATGTTGAAGGGAAATTGGCCTTATATGTGGTAAAATAGGTTTTTAATACATTTTATTTCTTCTATTTACACCTCTCATCTGACCCTAATAGGTTCTTATTGACACATCACCTCTTTCTCTTGCAAAGTGTCTAGAAGGTTCTTCATCTCCTTAGGCATATTTACACACAAGTTTCAAAACTTGGTTTTAGTTACTATAGCTCATAAAAAATTAATCTATGGACTATTGAAATCATAATTGACTTAAAAATATCCATTTTTATGACTCAAACTAACCCCAATAGTTCATGCTCTACCAAAAGGCCCAATTAGGCCTCACTCCTTTAATATTTTTCCTATTTTTCTCATTGTGTGGGAGTTTTAAATATTATATTTTAAAAATAAAGGCACATTATATGAACATATATCCTCTTATAGTTCCATGTCAAATTACATTAGTTTAATCTAAGTGGAAGTCTATTTTTTCTACCTACCACTTCTACCAATTAGTCCTAACTAGGCCTCTAGCCCTAAAAAGTGTATTTTGGCTCTAAAATAATATTGTACATGTGAAAAATATATGAAATGTTTAATTCAAATTACCCATGAAAACAAAAACATCCATGTCAAGATTGGGCTTCTAGAACATTGTGCTTATAGCCAAACCATGAAATGGCAAAAAATAAGCCCTTCACAAGCTTGTTTGGACTGCCTTAAAAAATTGAGTTGGTTTAGTCACTTTAAAAGGTTATTGAGAAAATTTATTGATTTAAAGATATTAAATAAGTCAAATATGACCTCCTCAAATTATTTTCAAGCATCCATCTCTCTGAAATCCTAATAAAACATCAAAAACACATAAAATAAGGGATTTTTGGCAATCCATATAACATTCCATACAAATAAATTTCATGTGAAGAACATATTTTGAGTCATAAACAATATAAAATAGTTTCAAATAGCATTATGTGTAATTTTATGTGATTTTGAAGTTCATATTTATAAACTAGTCACTATAGTTCTCCTAGGTAGCTTAAAAGTACTTTGAACTCTTAGCAATGATTCATAAAGATAGACATATGAATCATCCAAAAAATTTCAAAAAAATTAACTAAATAATGTTTTATAACATCCCCTAGGATCTTAGGGTTACATATGTCATGTGTGATCGGTAACATACAAAATAATTTAGCCTCTCGGGTTGGTAGTGGGCATTCTGAGAGGTCTAAGAGAAAATGAGGTCTGTTGGTACATGTTTTGGGTTTAGTTTGACTTCTAATTACCTTGATGAGGTATATGAGTTGATACTTGACATCTTACACCAGGTTTATTACCACAAACCTTCATCAAACATCTACAACATGTCACTTGCTCAAATATAGGGTTCCTAAACTAGTTTGTCAACCATACCCTAATGGATTATATGTACCCTATTTTGAATTTTCTCCCTTATTATTTAGGAATTTGATATTCATGGAAGGTTTGTGTATTTTAATCTCTCTCCTCAAGGTCCAATTTTTAACTCAACTCACTTCTGTTCATCTCCTTTCTTTTTTTGACTCCCAAAATAAATATAGCCCTATGTATGTCATTAGGATTATGCTTGACTACGCAGTGTTCATAACTATTTTTCACTTTGTTATGATAAATGAGTAATAAATGGATTTATTTTTTATGTCTCTCAACATCATTTTTAGTATTTCAATGTTCATCTTAACTCTTTTTGACTTCATTATCATCTCCTATTAGAACTAACTGTTGAGATTAGTCTTTGTATATACAACTAACCCTATTTGAGACTCTCTATCCTAAGGAACTCCAATATTTATTAATTTAAATTAATTTATATCATTATTCACTATTAAATAAGAAAATTTATATTATCATCTCAATTTGGAGAGGTTTTGATCATTTTACAGACCTATATGCATGTGTGGGTTCCTTTCATAGACGTTAGGGGTGACTATGTATAAACTTCCATTCCTATGTTAGGTCCTTTAATTTTTTATCTTATATAGGATTCCAGTGGATTAAAAGACTTATTAAACCTTAATTCTCTTTTTGACATCCAAACACTTATACAAACCTCTATCTCAATTCAAACTTTTAATAGTCAAATGTAAATGAAAAATAAGATCTAAGTCTGAATGTAGTTTTCATAGAATTATAGGTTTACAAAGACAACTATAAAATATTTAAATGATTAATTCTCTTTATATTAACACATTGAAACCTTTTAAAGATTATTGAAACCCGTGATCTATCAAAAAGTATTATGTAAAGACAAAAATCCAACTGACTGTAGGTAACCATTCTTAGACAATTGACTAAATATTGGTCCTTTTATATTGTTCTATAATCCTAAAGTATACATTAAACTCCTTAAAACATTTTTAATTTAGTTTATTATCCAATAACATATTCAAATACCTGAACCTCTATATTCACCAAACTATTATTGTTCAAGGCTAATTTCTTCCTTAGTTGGTTGTAAGTGGATAATTAGGGTAGCTGACTATGTATTTTATTTTATTAGTCTTATTAGGTATTTATTTAAGGATACCAATGATTTATCCAATTTTTTAAATTATTTATTAATATCTCCTTGATTATCTTGAAGCTCTAAGCTCATGACATCTCTGTTTAGAACTACACACTTCTAATGGACTTGTAGGTCTCTAATAGCCTATGTTTACTCATTTGGGACTATTATGAAGATTTGGTGTTTTAAGAGCCTTTTTTACCCTTAAAATTTTCTTAATAATATTTAATTACTATTGATATGGCTAAGTTCCCTGTCAAAATATTGAAAACTTATATTTTCACCATCATTATTTAAATCCAATTTCAATTTTAGTTATAGATGGATGTTTTAAGGAGTTAGACTATGTTCAAGGATCCTTGTTTCATTATTATTTATGTATAAATCCTCTTTAACTATATTTAAACCTTATAATCCATCACATTTAATTGTTAAAATAACATTAACTTCTGTATATATTGTCTACACACACACAATCTACAAATGATTGTCTGAGAGTCCAACTATGTGTATAGTTTGAGTATAATTGACTATATGTTATCCGAAGTCCTCCATAAGTCCTTAAAATTTTAATATTGAATAATCATAGTGTTTTCATTTAAATATAACCTTCAAAACATATTGATAGCCTTGGTTTTCTCTAAGTGACAACATATAGGTCAATCAGTGGCCATCTACAATCTTATATGTTTTAGAGATTTTAAGGTGCAATAAAGGATATCAATAAAGTCTAGCCATTTTCATATCTATATAAACATTATATATCAAGGAACACAAATTTTAAATTCATTTGAAAACATCTTCAAACTCATTCACATTAGTCTGCTATGCAAATATAGAACACATTCCACAAGGAGTAAAAGAATAAATGGCCATGTTTACAGATTGACTAAATAATAAAAAGTATCCTAATGGATTTATATGAGATTATATGGAAATGAGGAATCACTCAAATTCATTTGACCACCTAGAAAAATACAAAACATAGAAAAAGACCAGTCACTTCAAATAATGCACAAAAGAGGATTTGCTTACCAAAAGGACCTCCACATGTTCCACCGTGAGGAATTACTATATGGGAGGCATCTAAAAATATATTTTAACATCCTTAACTTGGTTTAAATTAGCCATTAATTCATATTTTATGCTAGAATTATGTCAAATTCTGATTATGGGGTTTTGAGCTCTCAAAAAATAGTCTAGTAATTTAATTATTTTGGGAATATTGGAGTCTTATTCCTAATTTAGTTAAGGTTCTAGGTTGACTAAATTAGTAAATAATATTTTAATAATTTAACCACTAATTTTTATAATTTATTTATATTTTTAACCTTTTTATATATAGTAATAAATATGGAGAAAATAAGACATAACTTAAAATAAATTGAAATGCTTATTGCAGGGTCTAATATTGGCTATATAGGATTGGGATAGTGTTGAAAATTAGGATCTAGATTTAATTTTGTGAAAGGATAGGAGCACAAAAATAAGACACCCAAGGATCTAGTACTATTTTCATCTTCTACCACTATTATCCAAACTACTCATAGAGACCAAAGTTTTCAAATGTTTGTTCAATGTCCCTATGTGAGATTGCCTATGAAGTATCGACTATTGAAAGTATAAAAAACTCTTTGTAGAGATGGTTTATTATTCAAACCCTCAATTTCATTGTGCTTTAATAAAATTTGAGAAATAAGGGGGATTTAGTGTGTGTAATATTCATTTAACATGTATTCACACCCCTTATGTGGGAATGCTACCTACATAACAATACTCTGAAGAGTGATCAAGCTATATGTAGTTCTCCCACTTGATGTGATTTGTGAAATAGTGTAATATAGATGTAAAAATACTAAACTGGGTATTTTTGAGGTTTTTAAGGGCAATTTTGAATATTTGGATATGATTTTAGCTATATTGGATGGTTGTATGTAAAGAATAGGGGAATTTACCTCAATGGTTTTGATTTTATTCTTGCTTTCTTTATAATATTTTCCAACTTCATTATAAATGAACTTTGAAAGGGATTTTATAGAGATGTATTGGTCATGGGCTAATTGTATTCATTCTAGGTTGACAATATGAAGGACTGGAACTGGAAGGAAATAACCATTAAAGCTCAAAATGTAATTAGATAGGAGCACTAAAATAGGGCACCCTAGGGTTTGGTGTTATAGTCAATGTTGGGTACTCCTATCCTATAGGTGTGGGACTTAAGGGGATAGGATTATCCTAGGAATTTATACCTAGATAAGGTGGAATGACCATTTGGAAAGCTTGAGATGATTGATAATAAGCAAAAAGGTGTCTAGAAGGGTCATGAGAGCATGAAGAAAAGACATATGGGTTGGGTGTCACAATCCACACTCAAGCTACCAATTTTGACATTTTATATGAATACATTTTCCCCTCATTTATTATAGTGATGTAATGATGTAAAATAATAAGATAAAGGAAAAGTATAAAGTGTACCTAAACTTACCTACAAGTTTAAAGTTCATGAAGTTGTGTGATGTTAGGTGTGTGTAGAGAGAGAATGTCATAAAGTGTAGATCTAAAAAACAAAATTAGGAGTAGATCAATTCTTACTAAACATGTTATGTCTAAAGTAAAAATGTATAAAATCTAGGTAAAAGAGAGAGGAAGAGAATGGAATGAATACACCTCACTAGGTACATGAACCAATAGAAAACTTGTTGTGATGTTGAGTGATGTTAGGTATGTGCTAAATGATACTATACCAAAAGTAGTATCATGAAGGGAGATAAATACTCAATTTCTTGAGAATGGCTCAAGAATGTAAATGATAACCCTTTGGATCCATTATTGTCCACTAAGTGAGGATATGTTATCATGTGTGTGTTAATCAATGTTTGGACTATGTGTCCAATTCCTCTAAGTAGCTAGATCAAGAATACAAAGGCTATCTAGTCCTATGAATCCATCATTATTTCATTAAGTGAAGCTATGAACTGGTATGAATGTGTGTCATATGAGATGGATATTTAATCCCATGAATGTTTTTTAATATAAAAATATGGCATGGATAACTGAATGTGTATTAGAAACTAGGCCACTCTTAGCCACTCAAAAAAAGTGGAGATTAGGCTTGTATGAAAGCCACTACAAAAATGGGAAATAGGCTTATGTGAAAGCCACTTGAGAATGATTCAAACCAATTAAAAATGGAATACGTCACATAATTAATAATTCCTAGGTAATTCCATAATCTATAAAGAAGAGAAAGCAAATGTGCCACACACTTTGCCCCAATCACTGGTGTCTGTAACTTGGATTCTGATCTATGAGTTGTACCAACTACTATATCTAAAACTATAATTGAAAGCCATCATGCCATTCATGATTCCCCCTATATATCGATTCTCTAAGAAAAATTATACTAAAAATATTGATTCTAAATTGAACTATAGCTAACAAAACTATGACTAGTCTTACCTTTCTATCTATTTCTAGAAAATCTAGTTTTTTTTCTAGTTAGATAGGAATGATGAAATAGGACACCCTAATATTTGGTACTATATTAAAAACTTGGCACTCTTGTCCTATGCTAATTATGATTACTATTTTTTAATTATCACTATTTCTCTAGTTTATTTTACTTGGTTTAAAGTTTGAATACTGTTCTGGGTGTTTTAAATGCTAATTTTTTGACTAATAGGAACTCTAATCTCTATTACAAAACCCTTGTTTATTTCCCCATATTATAAGGGTAGGAATTACTACCCTATAATAACTATCATTATAATAAATATTATTTCAAGTGTGTTATGCTATGAAAATACATGATATATCAATGATAATCAATAAGATATCTCAAGATAGAACATGGTTTGTATGAGAGATTATTAGATCAACAAGGGTATGCCTCGATAGATATAATAATGTAATAGCATGTGAAATTTAAGTAAATATAAATGCAAGTCTAATTATTTTTTAGTTTTTAGTTGTCAAGGAGGGATGGAACATGATGTCCATCATGGCATCCAAGAAAGTAAGAGAATGTATGATGTGGATCATGGAATTGTAAATAGTTGAGAAGCAATCAAGAAGCACACAATAGTGACCAAGGGGCCAAGAAAACAATGGACATGGGCACATGTCACTCAAATTAGAAATCAAGCATATAAGTCATGTTTAAATGCCACATATACATACAAATGAAATAAGAAAATTTAGCACAAGGGCCAAAAGCATATAGAATAGTACAAGCAAAGGACATTATCAAATTTTTTAAGGCACACATAAGACATAGAATATTAACCAATAAATGCAACCATATTTAGCTATGTAAATTTTAAAAAAAGCATGTAAATACTAGAAATATAATCACATCTAACTAATCAAAGCAAGAAGTGAAAATATGCAAGATATGCAATATAATACTAAGTATATGCTAATAAATACACAAGTTTTATATACTAGTGAGTTTCAATAGAGTAATATATTTTAGATATTAAATAAATTACATCATCATGATAGTTAGAGTGTGTGGTGTATAAATGACATAACTTGGATGGTGTAGTCATGTAGAAGATACCCCCAGTGGGTAGATATATTTATATGTGTCTCAAATGTATGAAGCAAGATACCCCCTTAATGGGTAGAGTGAAGTAATCAAGGATCTAGAAGTCAATACACAAAAAAAAATATATATCAAGTGAAGCATGGTAATGTAGATAAATTGACAAACAATAGGATAGAATAAAAAAATGTAAATCTAGTATGGTATTAGAAATGTAAATCATGGATGATGCATATAATTGAAATATTTTTGGTATTTTGATTTATTTGAATGTTTTTAGATTTTGAATATTTGATTATTTTTTATATTTTGACATATTTGAATTTTTTTGATATGTACAATCAATCATAAGGAGACTATGTAAAAGTAACTAAAAATAAGCTATATAAAATTAAATACTAAGAACAATTGATATAAACCAATGAGTCTCATGGGAGACACCCTATCATGGTGTCCTATATCAAGGAGAGGGATCGTGCATGATCATGAAGCACAATGGAAGGGATAATACTCTATCTCTAAAATTTGTGTATGCTATAAATGCTATGAAATATCTAAAGTAAAACCCAACTATGGGGTCCCCCTATAACACTAAAAAGTAGATGCAACTGTAGGGCTCTTAAGGACCCATCTGGTAGTAGGAAAATATCTCTAAACATATGCTCTATGTGTAGAGTCATGAGACCTCAATGATACTACCTTGGGTGTGAAAACTATAGCTAAAAACTATCTAGAATCCTAAAATTGTGGTTACTCTAAAAGAGGCCTTTGTGAAAGTGTATGAGCGCTTTGTATTAGTGAAGAAGGCCTTGACTATTTCTAAATCTAAACTAGAGGAAGAACTATAACTGGTAGAGAAGCTAAAAATAGTGATTTTAAAGTAGAAGATGGCTCTAAAGTGGTGAGTGGTAACTCATTTAGAACTCCACCAACTATAACAACCTGATTATCATGAATTAATTTCATTCATTTGTAAAATTTATAAGGTACTACTCAAAATTTCTGAATCCAAGGTTGACCAAGCAACATTTTAGAGACTCCTACACTGGGAACTATATTAAATGGTGTGGCTAATAACTATGAGAAGTGGATGCAATTGTAGGGATCTTAAGGACCCATCTGGTAGTAGGAAAATCTCTCTAAACATATTCTCTCTGTGTAGAGGCATGAGACCTTAATGATACTACATTGGGTGTGAACACTATAGATAGAAACTATCTAGAATCCTAAAATTATGGTTACTCTAAAAGAGGCCTCTGTGGAAGTGTGTGAACTCAATATACTAGTGAGGAAGGCCTTGACTATGTTTGAATCTAAAATGGAGGAAGAACTATAACTAGTGGAGAAGCTAAAAATAGTGACTGTAAAGTAGAAGATGGCTCTGAAGTGGGGAGTGGTAACTCATTTAGAACTCCACCAACTGTAATAACCTGATTAACTTGAATTAATTTCATGCATTTGTAAACTATAGAAGGTACTATTCAAAGTTTCTAAATCCAAGGTTGACAAAGAAACATATTGAAGACTCCTACACTAGGAACATATTAAATGGTGTGGCCACATGATTTGGACCAATCTGTAGAGGAAGTACAATCTCATCTAATAAACTCTATATGTGCCCACTAAATATATTGATAACTATGTCAAATGGAGTAATATCCTACTTTAAATATTCCAAATGTTGTAATAATGTCATAGTGCACATGTTTCACACTAGATTTATTATCTATGAGAACACTATGAATAGGATGATTATGAATGTAAGCTCTGATAAAGAGTGCATGATAATCCAAATCATCATTAACTATTTCCTACTCGGAAAAGGAGACCAAAAGTCTAGATATAACTCTAGAATTATACACACCAATCATGTTACTCAAAGGATGTGGCTCAACTGAAGGTTACTTATATGTATATAGTCATGGATGTGCATGATATGCATGGTGAATACTTGATTTGTCTCCTATCTCCTATTTAGAATGCTATGGAAAAGGATATGATAAAATTTTTACAGCCTTGTCTTATGTACATTTTGCCTATAGAGGCTCAACTAGAGTGTTGAGATCAATAAGATTACCATCTATTAAATCTTATATCTTGTGTTTGAAACTAATGCATCTAATTTTTGTGCAGCCTGCTTCCTTATGAAAGTCATAAAATGCATTCTAATTATATCTCCATGGAAGAGGCTTTATTGGATCAAGTTATTGAATAGGAGGGAGAGATATGATATTACATTCCAAAAGTTATTGCCAAATTTTGGTTGAAGAAACTCATAGATTGGTAAAGGTTCATTGAGGTGTTGATAAAACCACTCATTAAGGGGGATCTGAAGCCACATTTATTTTAGGTTGATTCTAACTTCTGTTATCATTGACCTTGACTTTATACTCGAATTTAATATTACTCATGTTTATTATTTCTGATATACTTGTGTACTTGAGTTTTCCCATTGAAATTAATTTGACTTCCTTTTCTTTTAGTGTATGACATAACTCAGTAGAATAATCTATGTGAAGGAAGAGAATATTTTGAATATTATTGATTCAAGTAAAGCTAGTAAAATAATCTATGTGAAGAGATCTTATAACTCTTGATCATCCATGTCGCTAGTCATCTTAGCCAAGATAGTCTTATATCGAAGAAGATAATGTGTGAGATGCTCATTTAAACTTTGTTTCTATTGTGCAACTAAGGCATAATAAACCTTATTACTAATTTTAAAGTTAAAATGATCTAGGAACATGTTGGTTAAAGGATTTAATGCATTGACTGATTGATTTAGTAGACTATAAAACCATTGTAAAGTATAATCCTTTAGACTCCATGAAAATAGCTTGGTTAGTAGCTAGTTATTTAGAACATAGTCCAAGCATGCTACATAGAAAGATCTTAAGTGTGTCTCTGGATCACCCTTGTCATCATATAGAGTGAGCTTGGGTTGAACAAAACCTAGTGGCAAGGGTGTAAAAGTAATATGGTGTGTTAATGGTTTATACAGTAGAGCAAAAGAATCTAAGGCTTGGGTTGGTCTATAAGCACCTTACTCAAGATGTATCACCTTAGATTAAATAGTTTTTATATCATGTACAAGGGCAGCCACATCAAGAGATAAAAATGTACTATATATAACTAGTGGTGCCTCATAGGAAGGTTGGGCTGCTATAAGGGTCATTGACACATAACTACCGCCATAGTGTCATTTTTAAGTAGTTACTCTATGGTTTGATAGGATTGACCATTGTTTTCTATTTATTTCATTTTTTGTAGTATGTTAATCATATCATCATGCATGTTAGGTGTTTAGTTAAGAGTTCTTGAAGTTCCTTTTTATCATTTTCATCAAAACTAGTGTATTGGGACATTATTAATGTAGGAAAAAAAATTAAAAATGGATTGATTTTTTTTAATAATTTTTAATAAGAAAAGTACTATGGAAGGAAAGTGCTGAATATAGGAAATGTAAAGTCCTAAAAACAACAAACTAAAAAATACCAAAAAAGGATACAAAGCTCATAAACATGTAAGGTGATACCTCAAAAGCAATGGGACCTAGTATATGAAACTAGGGTTTTGAAAAATGATATTTTTAAAATTACCATGGAATTTTATAATTTATTGTGAATTTATGATTTAAATATGCAGGTAAAAAATCAAAAAAATATTGGAAAAAATGTGATTTAAATGGACCTAGTAAATTCAACTAGGGTTTGAAAGAAAATGATTTTTTTAAACTACTATGGAATTTTTAAAATTAATGTGAATTTATGATTTAAATATGCAAGTAAAAAACCAATAAAATATTAGAATTTTTTTTATTTAAATGGACCTAGTAAATTCAACTAGGGTTTGAAAGAAAATGATTTTTTTAAAATTACTATATAATTTTAAAAATTAATGTGAATTTTTTATTTAAATATGTAGGTAAAACATCAAAAAATTACTTAAAAAATTATCAAGAAAATTTTCCTAGGGTTTTTATGGTTTTTATGCCCAAACAAAGTAAGACAGGTTCACCAAATGATTTAACTATTTTGGATATATTGGATTCTTATTCTTAATTTAATTAAGTATCTGAGATAACTTAATTATTAAATAATATTACAATAATTTAACCACTTATTTTTATAATTTAGTAATATTTTTAACCTTTCTATAAATATCAATAAATATGGAGAAAATAAGACAGCTTAAAATGAATTGAAATGGTTGTTGCAAGGTCTAATATTGGTTGTGTAGGATTGGGATAGTGTTACAAATATATATTTGGATTTCATATTTTAAAAGTATAGGATCAAAAAAATAGGACACCCTAGGGTCTGGTGCTATTTCCCTCTTCTACCACTATTACCCAAACTTCTTACAGAGACTTGAGTTTTCTAGGTTTTCTTTAATGTCCCTATGTAAGACTGCCTATGAAATCTCAATTGTTGAATGCCTAAAAAAATCTTTGAAGAGATAATTTAATCTTCAAACTCTAGATTTCATTGTGATTTGATACACTTTAAGAAAAAGCGGGGGATGGTAGTTTGTGTAAGATGCACTGAATGTGTATCCATACCCCTTGTGTGGGGACACTACCTACATACCAATAATCTGAAGAGGGATCGAGCCATATGTAGTTCTCCCACTTGATGTGATTTTTAAAATAGTATAATGTAGATGAAAAAATTATAAACTAGGCATGCTTGAGGTGGCTAGGGACTAGTGTGAGGATTTGGATATGCTTGTAGCTATATTAAATGGTTGTATGCAGAGAATAAGGAAATTTGCCTCAATGGTTTTACATGTATTCTTTCTTACTTTTTAATATTTTCCAACCTCCTTATAAATGAACTTTAAATGGGATTTTATAGAGATATATTGGTCATAGGTCAAATGTATTTGTGCTAGGTTGACAAGATGAAGGATAGGAACAAGAATGAATTAATCATTGGAACTCAAAATTTAATTAGACAAGAGCACTAAAATAAGACACCCTAGGGTTCAATTTTATGTCCAAGTTGGGTGATCCTATCCTATAGGTGTGGTACCTATGGGGATAGAATTGGCCTAGGAAATGTTTCCTAGCTAAGGTGGAATGACTATTTTAAAATCTTGAGATGATTGGGAATAAGAAAAAATGTGTCTATAAGGGTCATGAGAGCATGCAAGAAAGACCTATGGGTTGGGTGTCACAAGCCACACTCAAGATATCAATTTTGACATTTTATATGACTACATCTAGGCTATTATCAATTTTTCATAAATATAAGAGCACCAATACAATGACCAATGACTAAAAGTAGAATCCCAAAGGGGTCCAAAACTTTGGACAAATTATTATCCCCTAACTCTATTTGTATGTCTTGTACCATCAAATTTGGACATCACTATCTTGTGAAGGAAATGATGAGAAAGAGAAGGATATGTTTAAAAATATTGAAATATATAAATATTCCAATGATTTTTATTGACCTATATAACATTAAAGGATAATATGAGCCTGTTTTATCTTAGACCTAATTTCCACATGTCTGTACAAGTTTGCTAACTCTTCAAACAAGTGTTGAAAATCAATAATCTACCTTTTTTTAATCCTTATGATAGGTGTGATAGTTACTTAATTTCTCCCAAATATTTTTAATGTGTGTGTTATGGATTTTTCACTTAGGTAAATTTGTCACATATAAATGTTATCCATAAATCCACTTTTTATGCACATTTAACACTTAGAGTTAGCAAATGGTCTTCAAACTTTATAAAACTTCAAGAAACATTATGAAAAGATGTTTTAAACATGTAATAACATTAGTGAGCCCATAATAGTATATGACACAACTTTAACATGTTTTATCTCTCAATGGCACTTGTAGACCACTATATGACCACAATATGAGTTTACCTTGATTTTTCCAAACTAACCTTAAACCATGCTAACAAGGTTAAATGAAGAATTTTAAGGACCTTATAGTATATCACATGACCATATGATAAGTTTGATTTTATATGGAGGTGAAAATTTTGACCTAGTGTCAAATTTGGTCATCATTTTTGGTAATGTATAGAGGTAGCATGTTTGTAATGTAAATAGGACTAGTAGCCTTGCATGTCGATAGGGAAATAGAGTCTCTTATACTTAGTTTCAAACCTAGCTAGAATTTGAACATGACACACCAAATTTATTACCTTCAAAACACATAAATTAATTCAAGCAAGACATAAAACAAATTAAAAGGCACACACATGTTCTCTCAAGCACTTAGGGAACACAAGTGTATACACATAATATTTTCAAACTTTTATCAAATATTGATGATTTTTATCTTGTAGGAACCCATCAAGTCTTAATCTCTATGAGTGCATTCCCTAAGGGGTGCATTAATAAATGGGTACATATACCATTGGTGTTTTACAATATTGATGCCCCTTATTTCCACTTGTTATCAGTCTAACTATCTCCTAAAAATATTCCCCTAAGCTTGGCCTCCTCTTTTATACACTTCTCTAGTATTTTTCAACCTTCATTATCCATTTTTGTAACCTAAATCCATTTTTGATAGTTTACATGACTATATCAGCTATGTTAACCTTATATTATTATTGACAAAACTTATTTAGGGTCCAGGTTAGCTCTTGGTTGACCTAGTCTATGACCTAGTGATCTTTTACCAATAGTGATACTAGGTCAACTAGGTTGATCCTATCGGTCAAAATTTTCAAAAGGGTTTAGGGTTAGATCCACCTATATAAACACATCAATTTCACCATTACTTAAAATTAGAGAAGAGTTATGATTTCATTTATAATTATTTACAATATACTCTTCCACCATTCTAATTGAGGAGTCTTATCTTAGGGTTTCTATTTAAATAATAATATAGTCTTGTGGAGAAGTCTTGGATTCTTTGGCCTTTATTATTGATCCTTACAAACCAAAAAAACCTTTTACAAATCACCTTTGGTAAAGGGAGAGATTGAGTCTCAATGGTTTCATCTTCTAGGTAAGTGTTTATAACTTTTCTCCTCTCTTTAGTAGATAGAAGTACCATAAGTAATGGATTTTGAATAATATTGATATTCCGAATTAGGTTTTAAGTATACATAGATTAATTAGGATTATCTTATGCATGTTTAATTTTTTTAGAAAAATAATTTCTCTACCCACCAACTCATTGCATGTTTAATTTTTACCCCATTGTCTAATTTTGTTAGAGAAACTTGGAAATTTTTTAAGAATCATTGCTCCACCCACCTACTTTTCATCCTCCTTCAAATGATCAAACTTTCATCTTATACACATATTACACACCCATATTAATTAGAGTAATTTTTGACTATCAAGATTATACTAGAAGAGAATATGCCATCTATTATATTAATTGAGGCCTCATTAATTATGAGAAATGTTAAACAAATGTCGAATGTGATTACCTTGCTATATATTTTACAGCTAAAAAAATTTGACATTAAATGATTTATTAGACCACTCATGTTATCATCCATTTTAATCCCCTTCATCACTTATTCTCCAAAAGATTTATTCCTAAAGACAAAATTGGAAAATGGATGGTCCTTCTCATGGAATTTTATCTCTAAATTACTACACAAAAATTTATCAAAAGGACAAATCATCACTAATCAAATCACTGTAGCTCCTATGCCCACTATCAACCACTTTCAAGATAGTGTTCTTGATGACAATATTCTCTATATTAAATGTATCTACCAATCCATATCTCTTAATATTAATTCTATAACTTCACTACTGATATTGAAGTAAGTAATCTAAATGAATCCTCTATCCTCCTTGATACTACTAAACCAAAAGTAGTTATCGAATAACTTCTTGAGATTAATGTCAATTTACATGAGGATAATTATACCCTTCATTTTTATGGTTCTAAATTACTTTAAGGAGATGAGTTAGGTTGTCTTTTTATGATACCTCTTGTGGAAATCATCCCTTTATATTTTTGATTAATATTTAATGTCATTAACAACATGGCAAAGTATGAAGATTTAATATTGAACATGAAAGTTGCCCTTGATTTAGATATCTAATACCTTCATGATTTAGGTGATTCCTAGATCATTTTATACCAAGTCAATGGTGATTACCAATAAAAAAGTGATAATCTCATTTCTTATCATCATATTGTAACTACTCTTTCCAAATATTTCATTTTTTTCACCATTAAGCATATCCCTTGAGATAAAAATTATATTACTAATTCTTTTAGTTATTCAACATCTATTTTTCATCTACACCAAGTTCTTACCAATCCCATTTTTATTATCCAAATATAAAAATATCCATCTTCTATTCAATCACAAGATTTACTTATCTTCCACATTGAGTCTATCACCATTTGACAAAGATCATGGTATAAAGACATCATTCAATTTATAGAACACCAAACCTATCCCCCCCAACCTAGATTCCCATAAAAAACTCACATTAATAAACAATATTTTAAGTATCTAATTTGATATAGCATCCTATACTATTGTAATGTCTAAGATACCTTGTTTTGATGTGTTAGGCAATATGAAGTTCCTCCTCTTCTTGATCAAACACATGGGGACATTTAAGGTGGCTACTGTAGAAAACATGTTACATGCCAGAAATGATTATGTATGGAATAATTTTAGCCCACTCTTGAAAATCATGTTATAAAATTTGATAAAAAGTATACCCCTTTCCAACTTCATGAAAATTTAATTCATTCACCTCCAGCTGAGCTTCAAATCATTGAATCTCCATGACCATTATCCACATGGGGATTACATCTCATAAAAAAATCAACTCAATCTCAAGATGGTCATGTATTTATAATGATAGCCACAAAATATTTCACTAAGTAGTTTAAGGCTATTCCCCTTGTTAATGTCACTAGTACCACCATATCCAAATTCATCCTTAATCAAATCATTGGTTACTTTGGTATCCCTCACACTATCTTTTCAGATAATAGTTATAATTTTAAAAACAAAGATGTCAAACATCTTTGTGATAAATTTAAAATCAATCACAAATTATCTACACTTGATCATCCATAATGTAATTTATAATCTAAGTCCACCAAACAAAATTATTAATAAAATTATCCAAAAGATAATTCATGAAACATGCATGGATTGGCACCTTCATCTCTATCCTTCTCTTTGGGCCTATTGCACTAGCATATGCACTACCACTAGGGCAACATTTTTCTCTTTAGTCTATGGTTTTGAATTAGTCATTCCATTATAAGTTGAGATTCCCTCTCTCCATATATATATTCATGGTATTATACCCATTGAATAATTATGTAAATCTCACCTTCATTCTCTCGATCTTCTTAATGAGCATCATCTTTATACTTTACAACATAATCATGAATACAAGGCCTATATTACCAAACAACATAAAAAATGAGTTAAAGTTCACACATTTAATGTTGGTGATCTTATCCTTAAATTAGACTACACTCATGATAAATAAGGTAAATATGCCCAAAAATGGTGGGGAACTTATTAAGTCAAAGATAGTCTTGGTTTAAATACCTATCACCTTAAAACCAATGAAAGTAATATTTTCAAAGAGCCCACCCATCATAAATTAATCAAGAAGTATTTTACCTAATCCTTCATTTTTCGTGCTTTCTATGTGTTATCTATCTAACACTTTTTATAAGATAATTATATGGGACTCACCCTCTATAGCAGTTCTCTCTATTCACAAATCTTAGTCTTTCATTTTGGTCTTTTAGTTTACCTTTTTATTATGAGTTGTATTGTAAAACCATGTATAAGACCCAATATTCCTCATGATGTACTTTATCCTCTTTCTTTTCATACTTTTTACACACTTTTTGACACCCCTTGGATTTATATTTTGAGAGTTATAGTGTAAGACCATGGACAAGACCTAGCCTTCCTCATAAATACCATCTTTTTATTATCCCATTTATTATCCCAATAATGTTTATTGGAACTCTCATGGGTTTCTCTTTTATGAGTTTAATTTTTAGACCATGGATAGGACTTGGCCTTCCTCATAAAATCACCATCTTGTCATTTCTTTTTTAGAATGCATTTTGTAGTGGTTATAATTTTTTGATCCTTGTTCTTAACTTTATCTTTAGCTTTATTTTGATATATGAAATTTTCACAACAAAACTATGATACCATGTTTTCTTCCATTTACCTCATTATCATGATAATGAATCACACTTCACTATCACATTTTTTTCAGTTTGAAGTAATTAAAAAAAATTCATGTTTCACTCCTCTTAACTTCCTTTCCTTTCACTCAACATTGGGTAAAACAAGGTGAAAGTCAAGATAATACTTTTATTTCAGATATTTATGAGACTCTTAGACACCATGATCTTGGATTTCTCTCTCTTCTCAACCAAGGCTAAAGTATTCAAATGAAAGTCATCTTTATCACCAAGGTTTGATTTTATGAATCTATATATAGGAGGAATAAAATAGCCATCAACAAAGTTAAAATCTAAATCATTTGAAACAAAATTCAATGATATATAAAAGTCAACATACAAATCTCAAAAGTGAAAATCACACTAAAAGACATGATTACAAGCACACATCGTATCTCCAATCGAAACTCAAACTCCATAGTTGGCCTCACAATAGAGTTGAGGTACATTGGGGTGCAATAGGATAATAGATTAGAATAAGAGAACTCAATAAACTCTATGGTGATACCAACTTTATCACACAAGTACTAAATATTTGTATTTGACTAATTTCTCTATAAGGGGTCTTGAGGAACTGGGAACATGTTGTGGGAAGGTAGTTCTATTTTACTTTTTATGCAGGTAGACTTCATGGGATTATCTATATACTTCATTTGTTAACCTAAGACTTGTGTGTCTAGGAGTAGTTCTTTAGATTTCTTAAGGTCAGAATTCCTCTTGTTTTGATAAACATAATTTGAGTGTCTTGACTTTGATAAAGACTACTTGTACCTTAGTTTCTCCTTCATTTTCCCCTCCAACTATTTCATTTCCCCCCTTAATAGGCATGTGTGATTCTAAATCTATTTTACCTTCTTATATACTTTCTTTTTTCTTCACATCTTAAGAATATGTTAGCACTACTTTGTTTCAATTTTATCTATCCTTAGAAAAAATAATATGCTTGAGTAACTATGGATTACTTTCTATACACCAAGGTCCTACATTTATAGAGGTACATTCATTAATTTTTACCATTTGTCATTGTTATACCACACTTTTTTTGGACACCTAAGTACATTTCTAACTTTCATGCATCCTTTTCCATTATTGAGTGAGGTTGATTTGTTACTTCTCACTCACCATTGTTGTTTTACCTTTTATGCACCTTTTTCCATTTATGATTGAGTCAAGATTATTATTTCTCACTCATTAATGTTGTTTTACCATTGTTTTCTTGTCCATATTTATTTAAGTAAGGATTGTTACTAATTTTACATAGATGTTTGATTATCATCCTTTTTGACATGTATCCTTGGTTTGAATTGGTGAGTTTGCCTTTCTTACTTAAGTTTTACTTGTTTGAGTTTTTTGATCTTTAGTAACCTTAGATTTTTGGTTACCTGATTTACTCTAAATTTTGACCTGGTCATTTGGTCTAACATAAGACTTGTCACCCCAACTTACCAAATTTCCAAGTACATCTTGTCCACATAATAGTCATTACCTTGGCTTTCCTCTATTTGTTTATTACGCTAGGTATGCATTACATTTAATTTTTAAATTATTTACCTTTCCATTATTTACTTTTTAGATTTAATGTTGTGTGTTACTATATTCTTTATTGAAGAAACATCCCCTAATGCACCTGAGTGACACATGATGAGATCTGAGTGGGGCATATGTATACACATAATATTTTCAAACTTTTATCAAATATTGAATTTTTCTATCTTGTAGGAACTCATCGAGTCTCTATATATCTAAGTGCACTCCCTAATGGGTGCACCAAGAAAGGGGTGGGTAGACCGTTGATTCTTTTCAAGATTTTTGTCCCTTATTTCCACTTGTTACAAATCTAACTAGCTCCTAAAAATATTCCCCTAATCTTGGCCTCCTCTTTTGTGCACTCCTACAATATTTTACCACCTTCATTAGCCCTTTCTCTAACCTAATTCCATTTTTGATAGTTTACATGACTATGTCAACTATGTCAACCTTGTATTTTTATTGAAAAAACTTATTTATGGTTTAGGTTGTATTTTAACTAGCCTAGTCCATGACCTAGTGGTGCCAATAATTATAATAAGTTGACTAGATAGACCCTATTAGCCAAAAATTTTAGAAGGGTTTAGGGTTAGATTTGCCTATATAAACATCCATTTTTACATTATCTAAAAGTAGAGTATATTTATTATTTCATTTGTGATTATTTAAAATATGTTCCTCCACCATTATACTTATTGAGTTTTATCTTAGGGTTTCTATTTAGAGAAGAATCTAGTCCTGTGGAGAAGTCTTTGATGATTTGGCCTTTCTTAGTGATCCTTATGAACCACAAAAACCTCTTATGAAGCACCTTTGGATAAGGGAGAGATTGATTCTTAAAGTATTCATATTCTAAGTATCTCTAACTTCTATCCTCTCTTTAGTAGATAGAAGTATCATAATCAATGTATTTTGAATAATATTTTTCTTCATCTCCATGCATTAATGCTTTACCTATACATAGCTTAATTAGGATTCTATTATGCATGTTTTATTTTGTTATTTATTACCACCAATTTGTGCCACAAACTTTGGTGAGCACTAGATTATATTTTTTTCATTTACTTATTATTAATATAATGAATATGAAAACAAAGGACTTATTTAAGATTATTATATTTTTTTGCTTTATTGGAGGATTTAGAAACCTCCATAGTGATATTATTGTGTTAAGAGATGTCTCATTAGGTGTAGAGGATCCATATTGGTCATGACCCCAATTGTCTAATGTATCCCCAACTGAAAGTGTAAGTAGGATCTATCTTCTCCAAGCTAGGATTGATTTTTATATCTAATGAATTTATGATTTCATCAAAAAAGAACTTAATCAAAATTACACTATATACAAACTAACTTGAAACAAATTTTCTCCTCCTAGATCAAAGGGGAAATATACACTATCCTTTGCTCCATGAGATGAAATGGTGAATGAGGCAAGCTACCTCTTGAGTCTTGATCTTGAAGTCTTCAACTCCTTCATGATTATTTCTCTATTTGACATGATATCCAATGTAATGATAGAAGCTAAAAAAATATCATCTAATATGGTGAACTCTTATTTCACTTCAACATCATTCTCATGAACATTCTTGATGTTTATGCTTGTCTCAATCATGATCACTTTTTGACTTATAGGGGTAGCCTCTATCTTGGTGTTTTTAATATTGTCATGTTGTCCTTCAATGATAAAAGTATCTTCAAGAACATCTTTAGACTTATTATCATCTACTATCTCATCAATATATTTAAGGATATTGGCATACTCTATCTAATCTTCATCATTGTCCTCCATGAAGACATATTTTTTGATCTCTTTATGTACATGACCTTTAACCTTGTAAAATATTTCAAGCTCTTGGAGAAGTTTAATATGATACTACCAATCACCTTTATCTTATTTCTATTCAAGAAACACAACCTCTTCAACTCATCTTCTTGGTCCTTTATCACTTCATTAAACTTAGTTTGCTTACTTGAAGAGTCTTTAACTTCAATTATCAGTGTAACTTTCACAAAATCAGATGTTATATGATATTCTTTTTGAAACATGCCCTCAAGAAGCAATGAATCTTCAATAGTGTCCTCAAACTGGTTAGTAGGGTGTGTAGGCTTTTGAAGGCCTCCAAAATTTTAACAAATCTCATTAAATATCTACCATGAGTCATATTGTTCCATGGAAGCAACAATAACTTCATCTTCTATTTGTATTTCTAATTCAATCTTTTGAATATGATCATGAATCTGACCCAACTTAGCTGATGTGATGTCCTTATTCAAATCTCCTTCTTCCATTCATTGATTAAACTCATTGTGAATAGATACAAAATCATCAAATTCTTCTCATTAGTCACTCAAGAATGTTGACTTGTGCTTGTCTTCACCAAGGGGAGTCCCTATAGTGAACTCTTCATCATAGAAACTTGAGTCATCTTCTTGATTAGCTATAACTTTAGCCTTTTATTCTTCACTTAGCTCTAATAAGATGGGTTCTCCTTTAGGAAGGGTGAGGTGGGAGGGTAGTGAATTGGTTCAAGGATTGGAGAGGTAATATGAGGTGTGGTGGATGTATTATAGATGGGCTTGGTAATAGAGGTTTCTTAAATGAAATGATGGAGATATGATAAATTTTAATAGGCAATGGAAGAGATATTTTCTTTAATAAAAGTTTAAATTTTCTCATAGCCTTATTGAGACTCTTCAACAGATACAAGCTCATCTTCAAGTTCTTGGTTTTCCAACATTTACAATATATCTATCCACCTGATTTTATGAATATCATCATATATGACATAGTGGACTTCCTCTTCAACCAACCTTCACTTGCTCATAAATAATTAAATTGACTTTCTCAACTTCTATATGAGATGAATAGGGATCACACCACCTTATTTATCCCATATTCTCACCATTTTTTTATTTTAGCATATGTAGCATGAGTGCCAACAAAGATTTGGATTGAGGTGGAATTGAAGTAGGATGAGGAGGGTAATAGTGGGGATTTTGGTGAGCTTCAATTTTTTTATTTAGTTTCCTAACTTGAGCTTATAAGATTTTATATCTTGATTCCCAATATTTTGATTTATAATCAATGGTATCATCTAATTCCTCATGAAAAATATGATAATATTTAGGTTGACGTTGATATGGATCATAAGATTGATAAGGAGACACTTCTTTATACTCTTCTTTATATCTTTCCTCATATACTTATTCATATGGTTTCTTAACAACATCATGTTCATATGAAGGGGAAGTAGGATGACCATAGGGTTGCCATGACTCATAGGGATGATAACAATCTTGATAAGATTATTGAGACACATAATTAGGATCATGACAAGGAGGATATGGAGGTGCTTGGTAGAATATTTCATCATATCTAGCCATGACAAATTTTATGAGCATTCTATATAGCTCATTATATCTCATATAACTATCCATAAGTGTTGCCTCTTAGTTATATATTGAATTACATTTAATAGTTAATGTCTCATATAAATAGGAAATAAGTGGAATTATCTTTTGTTTGTATGTGATACATTATTGATTCTCTATCTTATTATTTATGTCTGAATTAGATGAAATGAGTACAATTTTGCATACAAAGATACATCTCTATAGCGAGATTATATTAAGAAGTCATCAACAGTTTTGGAAACACCTTTTTGATAATAGTTTTGAAAACTTAGAATAAAACATAGTGAGATACAAATATCTACCATGCAAGTCTAAATACATTCCATCAAAGATCTAAATATATACCTAGGTCTCTCTAAAGATGTTCTAAAAAATCTCTAAAGACATTCTGATGAATCTCCAAAGACATGTCTATCCATGCTCCAAAAATGTCTAGCCGCATTAAGAAGATGTCCAAATATGATTTGTAGATTAATATTGAAACTCCAAAGATATATACTATACATATATAGATTTTTCCTCTTTATATATCTTTTTGTAGACATTACTATTCATATTAATAGTCTAAAAGGATCTAGATATAGCTGTATTTCTATTTTGTAAAACTAGACCTAATCTCTTAAGATATATGGTAGTTATACTCAGTCTATTGTTAGTTGAATCAGTTCCAATGCCTGTTATAAGCATGGGATCTGATTCCTAGATATTTTATTTGGAATAAGAAGATTTTTATATTTAGATCACCATATTTTTTTATTATGATAATGGTCATTGAGATGTGCTTAAACTACATGTCTCTTCTCATTCTAGGGTAATGGAGAGTAAAGAAAATTAGGAAACATTGAAGTGTAATTTTGTAATAGAATTCATAGAATTTGTATATGTTCCTTATGATAATGAATTATTACTAAAATATAGAATTATATTACACTATTGAGTTAAAGTTGATCCTATTCTAAGGAGCAAGATCCCACTTATCTCCAAAGAATAGGACAATTAGAATTTCTAGTTTATAGTTTAAAATTATATTTCTTTTGATATTTCATTTTACTGCAAGTGTGATTTCCCTTTTAATGAAAAGTGTGTTTATTTTAATGTAAGTGTAAATTCATTGAATGTAAATTTTGTTTTAGTTCAATGTAAGTGAGTTTCCATTATGTAAAGTGTGTCTTTTAATTCTCATAAGAGTAAAGTTAATATGAAATTTTGTTGACTAAAAACACTCATCTCCATATTTAGAATCTATCAAGAAGTAGTCTAGGTGATAATAGGTAATCAACATTCTCACATTCTAAAATACAACTCTATCCTACATAGCTAGGCAAGTTGAGTGAGGACACTATAGTGACTTATTATAGATTTTTAAGTTACGGATGTTGATGGTGTGAATTGAATAATCCTTTTAACAAGGAATTCTATAGGGGATATTTAGTTAGCAAAACATTCTAGAATTACTTTTTCTACAACATAGGATTAGAATCATGTTAGCTTCCCTTAGGATTTAGACATCAATAGTAGAGTAAACACCCACTAATCAATGAATTTTTAACTCAAATATCCAACATATCATTTCATATAACCCTGGACATTGGTAGGGGTAGAAAATGGCACTAATCCATTGTTTGGTTAAATGAAAAGTATAGTGACAACCTATCATTTTTGGCACTATTGTCAAGGAATCTTAATCGGTAATTAGTAAGTGTTAGTAAGATCTTATATTAGAGTTATATATGATAAATTCAAAAACATTCATATACCTCAAAAACATAAAACAATCAAGGACTCATTATATTTATGAACCACCTAAGAGATTCTTAAGGATGGTTTGTCTCTAAAGACTTCCAAAAAATAGAAGAAGAGAGGATTATATCCTTGCTATAAAGATCAAGAAGCAAAAGAAAGGTGATTGAAATATCTATGAAATTTTTTTATGATTCTTCTCCTAAAAAAGGTTCATCCTCACAAATAGATCCTATAAGAATAATTATATTAAGGTCATCTTCTCCTCAAGGATGAATCGATCCTTAGGATACCCTTTATGAAATAGTCAGATTTGATTTACTCTATTTAAAAGAAGATCTAATCACCAATGAATATTATCCTCCTAATCTAGTAGACCATAGGTTGAGAAGCCAATAAGATAACTTAAATTGGATTAATAAAAAAAGTTGGGTAGAAAATATGGGAGACAATCATGCGCATGTAGGAAAGCCTGATAGGTAGCCTTAACAAGATATAACCTTTTCCTATCCAATAATATTGGCTTCTGATGATATAACCTTCATGAAAAATATATTTCCATATATTTTACCTAATTTTAGAGGTAAATACAAAGAGAATCTAGATCAGTTCCTATTTCAACTTTAGGTTCTTTGCCAAACATATGACTATGTCACTAACAATCAAAAGTTGAAGTTATTCCCATTTACACTTAAGGACACAACAATGAGATGGTCCGTGAGATTTAGGGTAATTATACAAGTACTTCGAAAGAAGTGGAAACTAAAATTATTGATAAATATTAGGATTATTTTAGAGTTAGAGAATGAAAAGAAGATTTTTTCTAGATAAACCAAAATAAAGATGAAACCTTAGAAGAATACCTTGATAGGTTTATATTTTCCCATAAACAGAGTGGTTACCAAATCATAGAGGAGGTCATAAATATATTATTTATTCAAGGCCTAGATGATGATGCATGTGATGCTTTTAACCTAATGGGAAAGGGTGGCATTAACAAGTTAACCTTTCATCAGATTTTAGCCCTATGTAGTAACTATTCTAGAGCAAGACCTAGCATAAGGAAATCATGGTTAGTAAAATCACCTAAAGATGGACAATTAATTGAATATTTTTTTAATTTAAAAATAGATGTCATAGTAAAATTAAATTCCACATTTTATGGGTCTCAAATTAAAGGTCAACACCACCAATGTTAGCTATGTGTTAATATATTTTCCTAAATGTAGGCTTAAACATGTGGTAAAAGATTATCCTTTAGATAAAATAGAATTATGTGGTATTTGTGACCTAAAACATGACACAAATAAATTGAATCATATTTGTACCATGAGAAACTAAGTAAAACAAAATTAAATTTAGTTGAAGAAGTGAACTTTATCTAAAGACAAGGAAACTAGTACTCCTAACCTCAAAATCAATTTGGTCTAATAATTTTCCTCGATCCATGGATGACACCATAGGCTGTATAAGTCACACCATAAATGTGGGGACCAACACCATAATTATAACCATGGGGTAATTAGTAATGGATTCTAAAAATATGGGGGATGCCTCAAAATAATTCACAACCTTGGGCATAGTATCAAAACTAATAATGACATTAGATATAATAGTCACCACCTCAATGGCCAAATCAATAATGGTCTCATAATCAAATGCAGAAAGGTTTCCTCCATAATAGGATTTAATGCCTTCACAACTTTGGATACCACCAATTGAGTAGTAGGTTAACCAACCATAATTACTTACCCAGCTAGTGGTAAATCCTAAGAATACGCAAAATACTCCTATTTATGGAGCTGACCAAGAAAGTAGTGTTATAAGTGGTTTAGCTGAGTGTAATAATGTTTAGCTTAGGTTGAAAAAGGTATTAGGTTATTCATCCATTACCATAACAGAAATTCCCAATTATTAAAACATTCTTGAGTCACCTATAATCCAAGAACCAAATGAATACAAGGTAGAATCCACCACAACTCCAATCACACCAACCATAATTCAAGATCCCCTTGCTATTTCATGTCATGAGATAATTAAGGAAGAAAAAACTATGAAGGGTTCTAAATTTATGCAAGGATTCAAAGAGATAAATGTAGAGTAATTTTTTAGTCTACGTTGCATTCAAATTTTCAGTCGAGCATTGCATTTTTGGTTCCCATATACCTTGGTCGTGGCAATAGAATTGGGTTAGAGCGTGAGTTCATTTTCCATCTAAGTGTCATAAAGTAGTGGAGGCCACCAAGTGTCACTATCTGAGCATGAGTCTTCTTTCTCCTCTTTTGTTTCTTTCATTTCATTTTGCCTAAATGTTTGAATTCAAGTAGAAATTGCCAAGTGTCACTTTTTGAAACATGGGGCCAGCCAACTGGCATCATCTGAGACTCTTTTTATAACTTTCTAGAGAACCAAAAATTGTGCCATGTACCTAATAGTGGATAAGCAAAAGATTCCATGTGTTAGCATCCATGTCTCATATCAATACCTGCATTTCTTCTTTTTGGCAAAAGTTTTCAAAAGGCTAAGGAGCAGGATGTAGTGGAAGGTGCCAAGTGGTAGTTGTAGAAGGCTCTGGACTACTTTTTAGAAGTAAGCAAAAGTCACCACGTGTCAGCACCCAAGGAACTTTGGTTTAATGATTGGGTTTAATACTTTGGCTCAACATAAAAATGCATCATTTTATTTTTCTTAAGTTCCATAAAGTAGTAGAGGCCACCAAGTGTCATTCTCTAAGCCCCTCTCTACTCCATCCCCAAGGAAAGTGGAAGCCACCACATACCCTTAACTAAAGCAGTGGAAGATGCTACATATCTTCCTCAAAGCTATAGAAGCCTCCATGTGTCAATGCCTGAGAGATCATCTCTAAGCCTCATTGTCAAATGAAGATTGTGGTGGGGCTTGGGTGTGATTTAAAAAGTCTATGGAAACTGCCAAGTGTCACCATCCATAAGAGTCTGATATGTGTCCCGAATGATACTATAACATAGCTAGAGAGAAGCAGAGAGAGCCACGTGTCTTCAATGAATTAGGTGAAAAGTGCAAGGTGTCATTTTCTAGTGCCTTCTAAGTAACAAGAGGATTTTTATAAAAGTGACTAAGTGTCCTCTCCCATTTCAACATAACAGAGTGTTCCATGTATCTATTGTTGAAAACTGAAATGGAGCAAAAATTAGCTAGAGTTAATTCTAGTAGATGGAATAGTTCACTGGGTAGATTTTTGGAGCCCCCAAGGCATTGAAAGCACTATCTATTTGTCCCTAATGAGGGAAGGATAGAGTAAAAGTGTGTGGGAAAGGGGAGAAATTGAAGGAGACATTTGAGGCTATAAAAGAAGAAGAGTATTAAGAAGGGGAAAAGGGGATTTTTCCATAGTTTTAGACTTTCTAGAGTTTTGACTAGTAATATAATTTGCTCTTGTCTCATTTTTTTTGAGTTGTAAAGTGGATGTAACTATGCATGTTTTTGTGCCTTTTATGTGGTTGAATGAATTAAGAAGATTTGAGTTCCATGACTTTGTTGGTGTTATCTATGTCATTTGTAAAGTAGTCTATACTATAGATTCTCTGGAGTTATGATTAGGAATGTCATTTGCTTTTGTCTCATTTTCTTGAATCAAAATTTCTACATAATTGTACGTGATTTCTACACCTCTTATGTGATTGAAAGATTCTATTAAGAAGATTGAACACTATGCCTTTATTGACATTCTCTGTATCTCAACAAAAGACTTCCCTATTGTGAGCCTCTATTTCTTTTATTTCAGTCTCTTACATTGATCATGCACTTGTCTGATCTTAAATGTAATTGAATCCTATAATAGTCTCACTGTGCTTAGGTTAGGATTAGGATTATATTCAAGCACATCAGCATAGTTAGGTTTCAGTTCTTGCATTTGTGTTTCTATTTAATTTCCTATCCCTTTTCCCTAACACTTGATACAAAAGAAGAAACCAACTTCTCTATAATATGGAGGTTGTTTCAAGCCGCATTATCCCATAGCTTGAAACTTCCCATTATTGATTGACTAAGATCAAGCACAATTTTAAATCATCAATAGTTTTTGGCATGCCTGGTGGGACCCGTCTTGAATTTTCTTTCAAGACTATATGAACCAGAGTGCTATAAGGAGTCAGAGCTGTGGACTAGTCACTAGATCACAATCTAATACAAATTTAGGTATTATTTTTCCACCTCTAGTAATTAGTCCAAGAAGAAGAGCTAACTAGTTTGTACCAGTACCAAACATGGGAGCCCCTATACACCCAAGAAATTATTCAAGCTGGAACACTGGTAGCCCCTTAATCCTCCCAACACCACCAGCCATTTGGGATCTTATCCCAATAAATGCTCTAAAATCTCTACACAAATTTAGTGGGTAAGACTCAAAAACACCTATGGAACATCTTCAAGATGTATCAGATGTCTGTGCCATACATGGTGTCATAGAGCAAAATGTGGCCCTAAGGTTGTTAGTAGCCTCATTCAAAGGGAAGGCCTTAGAATGGTATCAGTCTTTGATGCCAAATACCATATATGGGACCAATTGAGAGATTAGTTCTTTGAAAGATTTGAAGAGAAAGGTGATAAGTCTTCTTTATTACAGTAGTTGATCAGCATTCAAAGGGGACCACAAGATGACATGACTGACTTCAACACCAAATTCTAGAAAACATGGGATAGAATCCCTGTTGTAGCTAAACCACCACCTGGTATGGCCATAGTGTTTTATGTCAAATCTTTAAATTTAGATATATCTATAATAATTTAGTCACTGGGAGGACACACTTTGCTAGTAGCTTATGACCTTGTGGTTAGAGCTGAGAATCATTTAATTGATGCTGGAAAGTTACCTCCAAGGCCTCCCATGCTTGTATTCCCAAAAATTACCTTGCCCCTACCTCAAGAGGTTCCTAAAGATGTAAGCCCACCTATGTCTATGTATACTTACCCTCCATCATCTACGAAGCAGCTGGTCCCTGTTCAGCCATCTGAGATGGATGATATCAAGAGTATGCTAAGGACATTCTCCAATGAGCTGATTAATATAAAGAGGCAACAAAATACTTTCCCTAAGCCTCCTTATCAAGGCTATCAAGGAAATAGGTTTTCATCCCAACCAAACCAATATCAAGGCCCTCCAAGGCAAACTAACTATCAACCAACAAATCAATTAGTTGCAGTCCCCACACCCTCACAGACCATTCCTCCCAACTCAAATAGGGAGATGGTTCCAGGTCAGAATAATTATGTGGATGATATAATGCTTAGTGTTTACCTTGCAATGATGCTCACACACCTAGAGATTGTCACAACAAAGGGTGGCTAAGCATAGAAGAATGGATGGTCAGTTTCCCAGTACCAGTAACAATCAAGCCTACCAGTCTCCCAGCATGCAAAATTTAGTTCTAGTGGCTCAAATGCAAGGAATGTCCATGTAACAAGAAGAAGAAATAGCCCCTAAAAATGATATATTATCATGGGTTGAGGATGAAGAAGCAGTTTTCTTGAACGAGGCATCTACCTCCCAGAGGCCAGTAGTGCAATCTGATTATTACACCAGATCAAAGAGGAGGATGGTGGAACAGCCTGAGGTTGTAAGTGGTCAAGTCAAGAATAATAATTTATCTCAAGGGCAAAGGTATGCTGCCGTTATATAATAAGTGCCTCAGTTGGTACAAGATCAAGGGATCCTTGTCTAGGTTCAAGAAAAAACAAGGTATCCTTATTACCAAAAAACTTAGTCTTTGGGACCAATCAATATAGTGGACTAATTAAAGAAGACTCTAGCACAAGTATCTATATGGGATATCTTGGCCTTTCCTAAACAAAATTCACTACTACAAGAGGCTTTGTAAAGGCAAGCAGTGCCCAAAGATGTTGTTACCAAGGAAGGACCTGCTGGAAAGGAAAAACTCAAAGATACAGTTCCTCCAATGACAACAACCTTTATGAACAATGCAGCAAAAGTAAGTAAATCTAACCCAGAGCCTTTCTATTTAACTCTAATAGTTGGAAATAAGCTCCTGCATAAGGCATTGATAGATTTAGGAGCTAGTACAACTGTGATGCCCAAGCAAATAGCTGATGCTTTGAAAATAAAATATGAACCCCTTGCAAAGGGAGTTATGTAGCTAGATGGCAAAACAATGCAAACCATAGGGAGAATTAAACAACTCCCCTTGCAATTATACACATGTCTCAACATAATTTTCAACCAAGATATAGTTTTCATAGATATCCCTCTTATCTTTGGTTTATGTTTATCCAGAGACTTTACAGCAAAAATAGGAGGATATATGTCTCTTGACTGGTCTCACCTCATCCCGAGAACCAGATACAGTTGAAAAATGAAAATTTTATCTGAACCACTATCCCAGGACCATATCACCAACAAACCAACAATAAGATTATAAGTAGATCATGCCATGATAAATAATGAAGAAAGAATTATCATCGAAGAACTAAGAGACTAGACTGAGCATGATCAAGAAGAAGAAAATAGCCAATTGTTGGCTATGATGCATAGCGATCCATATGAGAACTATGACTCTACTGGTCTAGGCACATATGTCATTTTTGATGAAGACCAGGAGATCCCAAATGTCGTAAGAGAAGAGGGACCTACTATGCAAGATTCAGAGCTCTAGACTTTAAACTTTGATGGGGCTAGAAGTAAACATGGTGCTGGAGCAGGAATTTGTCTTCCTACTCCAAATGGTGATAAAATTTTAAGGGCTATCAATTCCAATTTGCTTACACTAATAATGATGCAGAGTATGAATCTTTAGTACATGGGCTCTTTTTAGCCAAGAAAAAGGGAATAAAGAACCTAAAAGTAAAAAGAGATTTAGAATTAGTAGTAAAGCAAATTAGGGAAAAGGCAGTAGCCAAGAATGTGAGAATGAGATCTTACAGGCATAAGATTTGGGATTTGATACAAGATTTTGAATCTTTTAATATTGAGATAATCCTTAGAAGCCAAAACTCTGAGGTTGACAGGATGGTTCAGATTGGCTTGCAGTTTAACCCAAAAATTGGCCTATTGGTTAACAATGAGTCAGTAAAAGTTATAGTGAGGCCAACCATCCCAGACAATGATGAAAATTGGAAAGTATTTGAAAATGATGCTCAGGTAGTCTCTTTCTTACAACAATTAGATGAGTTTTTTGATTAGTTGCAAACTAAAATTGAAGAGGCATATGGTGATTAGATTATATAATTGAGGACTAATAAGCTCCCTAAGGGATTGATCACCTTAGAAAACTTGTTTGACCTAGAAGATGTAAGCCTGGAAAAGAAAATGTTCCAGGTAGATAAAGTGGATTATTCAGAGGTAGAGGTGAGTGATGGGAAGAGGCTAAAAGTTGGGAATTTTGCAACTCAAGAAGAGAAGGAAAAATTAACCAAGTTGTGCCAAAAGTATGGTAGAGTCATAGCGTAGAGCTATGAAGATCTTCATGGATACAACAAAGACATTATCTAGCACATAATAGAGTTGACTAAAGGGTCCAAACCCATTAGATAGAAACAGAGGCCAGTGAATCCAAAGATTGAGCCTCTAATGGTAAATGAGTTGTAGAAGCTTTTAGATTCAAAAATAATATTTCCAATCAAACACTCAACCTGGGTATCAAATCTAGTCCCAATTAGGAAAAAGAATGGAGATGTAAGACTATGTGTAGATTTCAGAGATCTAAATAGAGCATCTATGAAAGACCACTATCCCTTGCCCTCCATGGAACAAATTCTACAAACTATGGCTAGATCAGAGAGGTTTTCTTTATTTGATGGTTTATATGGGTATAATCAGATTTGGCTAGCTAAGGAAGACTGATATAATATTGCTTTCACTACCAAATGGGGGACATTTGCCTACATGAAGATGCCATTCAGCTTATCAAATGTAGGATCCACCTTTCAATGAGCTATGGATATAGCCTTTGGTGAACTTATAAATAAGGTCATCCTGATCTATCTGGATGACCTCACTATTTTCTCAAAAAATGATGATGATCATTTTGATCATTTGGAATTTGTCTTCAAGAAATGTTAGGATTTTGGGATATCGTTGAATCCCAAGAAATGTATTTTTGTTGTACCTCAAGGTAAACTATTGGGGCATGTAGTATCCAAGGAAGGGGTTTCTGTAGATCCTGAGAGAATCACAGCTATAATGGACCTACCTCTTCTAGTAAAAAAAAGGCAGTCCAATCCTTTTTAGGGAAGATCAATTTTGTCAATAAATTCATATCTGATTTTGTAGGCTTGTTTAGACGAATGACATTCTTGCTTAAAAAGGACCTAGTCTTCAAGTGGACTGCTGAAGGAAGGCAAGCTTTTGAGGGGGTCAAGGAGGCTATCTCAGCAGCCCCAGTGCTCAAGAACCCAATTTTTTCCATGCCCTTCGTAATGTATGTCTATCGAGGAGAGTCAAGTATTGCTACTGTCTTGACTCAAAAGAATGATAGGCTGGAGGGGGAGCACTCAATAGCCTTTTTCTCAAGAACTCTCAAAGATTATGAGACCAGGTACAATTTTGTGGAAAGACAAGCCTATGCTATGGTAAAAGCCCTCAAGAAATTTAGACACCTGGTATTAGGGAAAAAAATTCTGATACTTGTAGCTCACCCAAGTGTCAGGGAATACATCATGGAGGGGGAGATTACTGAGAAAAGGGCTAATTGGATCACTAAAATCCTTAAATATGATGTAGAGGTCAGACCCACCAAATTTCTCAGAGGTAAGGGGCTATGCCAATATATAACCCAATTGTTAGAAAAGATGTTACCTGAGGAAGCAGATTTAGAAGGAGAGACAGAGACGGTGCTAAAATTACAAGAGGTTGATCGGGAATCTTGGGTCACAAATAGGATTCAATTTATGAAAAATGGGATTTATCCAAGAGAACTCCCTCAAAACAAGAGGAGATATTATAGGATACAGGGAGTTTATTTTGTTTTAATTGAACAAGTCCTTTTCAGAAGAAATTTTGATGTAAAATTGTTAAGATGTGTAAAATAGGCTGAAGCTAAGAGAATACTACACAAAATGCATCATGGAACATTAGGGGGGAATTTTTATACAAATACCATAGCCATAAATATAATTAAAGTAGGATATTTTTGGCCTACTTTATTTGCAAATTGTTATCAGCTAGTTAGAAAATGTCAATCCTGCCAGTATTATATGGGGATGAGGAGGAATGCAGCCATGCCCCTTAGTCCTATAGTTGTGGATGAACCTTTCACTCAATGGGGTATTGACTTCATTGGAATGATAAATCTAGTGTCTAGCATGGGTCAAAAATGGATATTAACTACCACAGACTATTTCACCAGATGCAATAAAGTAGTCCCACTTAAAGAAGTGACAGAGAATGTGATCCTAGATTTTCTAGGAGGTATCACTACTCACTTTGGGACTCCTCGCACCATCATTTTAGATAATGCTAAACAATTCTTAGGGTCTAAGGTATCTGACTTTGCCTTGAGACATGGAATATATCTTAAAAATTCATCTAACTATTACCCTCAAGGTAATGGTTTGGTAGAATCAACCAACAAGAACCTAATAAGACTCATCAAAAGAGCAGGGGCTGATCATCACAAAGAGTGGCATAAAGCACTTAATCTAGCATTATGGGATAATCAAATCACACCTAAGTAGGTGATCAAAATGTCCCCCTATGAATTGGTATATGGAAAGTCTGATGTCATCCCCCTAAGTTTGGAAATCCCTACTCTCCAGCGGATCAAACAGATTGAAATCAAAGAAAATGGCCCCATGTAGGTCAGACTCGCAGAACTTTTAGAGGTTCAAGAAAAGAGGGAAATGGCCTATGACTCATTAATCAAGAATTAGGTAATGGTTAAGAAATATTTTAATAAAAGGAATTTGAATCCTAATTTTGAGGTGGGCTTGATTGTTTTGAAATGGGATGCATAGGCAACCAAGTTGGGTTAGCATACTAAATTCAAAGCGCTATGGACTGGCCTGTATAGAATTCATGTGTGCAAGCAGAAGAATTCTTTTAAGATAGAGTCAATGGAAGGGGAACCTGAAGAGATTCCTATAAATAGAATCTATTTGAAACATTTCAATTGACTTGGATCTCTAATGTATTATAGTTAAATAATTTCCTTTCTCACATTGTTTTTCTATTGTTTTCCTGCTTTTCTTTTAAATAAGTGTTTTAAACATGTGTCAATGGCTCTTTTAAAGCTATAATTTTCATAATTTTGATCTAGCGGGAGGTGGAGTTTTCTTTTTGAGCAGGCTCAAAAGTCCTGAGGGTCGCCAATAACTATAGAGTAATTTTTTACTCTACATTGCATCCAAATTTTTAGTCGAGCATTATAGTTTTGGTTCCCATATACCTTGGTCATGGCAGCATAATTGGGGCAGAGCATGAGTTCATTTTCCATCTAAGTGTCATAAAGTAGTGAAGGCCTCCAAGTGTCACTGTCTGAGCATGAGTCTTCTTTCTCCTCTTTTGTTTCTTTCATTTCATTTTGCCTAATTGTTTGAATTCAAGCAAAAATTGCCAAGTGTCACTTTCTAAAACATGGGGCCAGCCAATTGGTGTCATTTGAGACTCTTTCTATAACTTTCTAGAGAATCACAGATCATGCCACATACCTAATAGTGGCTAAGTGGAAGCTTCCACATGTCATCATCTGTGTCTCATATTGGTACCCACATTTCTTCTTTTTGGCAAAAGTTTTCAAAAAGACTAAGGAGTAGGATGCAGTGGAAGGCACCAAGTGGTAGCTACAGAAGGCTCTACACTACTTTCTGGAAGTAAGCATAAGTCACCACATGTCAGCTCCTGAGGAGCTTGGGTTTAATGCCTGGGTTTAATACTTTGGTTCAACATAGAAAGGCATCATTTTATTTTACTTAAGTGCCATAAAGCAGCAGAGGTCGCCAAGTGTCACTCTCTGAGACCCTCTCTACTCCATCCCTAGGGAAATTAGAAGCCACCACATACCCTTAACTAAATTAGTAAAATATGCTACATATCTTCCTCAAATCCATGGAAGCCTCCATGTGTCAACACCTGAGAGATCATCTCTAAGCTTCATTGCTGAATGAATATTGTGGTGGGCCTCGGGTGTGATTTCAAAAGTTTGCAGAAGCTGTCAAGTGTCACCATCCATAAGAGTCTAATATGTGTCTTGAATGATACTATAACACATATAGAGAGAAGTAGAGAGAGCCATGTGTCTTCAATGAATCAGACAAAAAGTGCTAGTGTCATTTTATGGTGGCTTCCAATTAACAGGAGGATTTTTAGAAAATTAACTAAGTGTCCTCTCCCATTTCAACATAACAAAGTATTTTGTGTATCTGGTGCCAAAAATAAAAATGGAGGGAAAAATAGCTGGAGTTAATTCAAGTAGATGGAACAGTTCACTGAGTAGATTTTTGGAGCCCCCAAAGCATTGAAAGTGCCATCTATTTGTCCCCGGTGAGGGAAAGATGGAGTAAAAGTGCATGGGAAAGGGGAGCAATTGAAGGAGACATCTGAGGATATAAAAGAAGAAGAGTATTAATAAGGGGAAAAGGGGATTTTTCCATAGTTTTAGACTTTCTAGAGCTTTGACCAGTAATATCATTTGCTCTTGTCTCAATTTTCTTGAGTTGTAAAGTGGATGTAACTGTGCATGTTTTTGTGCCTTTTATGTGGCTGAATGAATTAAGAATATTTGAGTTCCATGCCTTTTTTGGTGTTATCTATGTCATTTTCAAAGTAGTCTATACTATAGATTCTCTGGAGTTGTGATTAGGAATGTCATTTGCTTTTGTCTCATTTTCTTGAATTAGAATTTCTACATAACTGTACGTGATTTTTGCACCTCTTATGTGATTGAAAGATTCTATTAAGAAGATTGAACACTATCCCTTTTTTGACATTCTCTATATCTCAACAAAATACTTCCCTATTGTGAGCCTCTATTTTTTTTATTTCAGTCTCTTACATTATCATGCACTTGTCTACTCTTAAATGTAATTGGATCCTATAATAGTCTCATTGTGCTCAGATTAGGATTAGGATTATATTTAGGTGCATCGCCATAGTTAGGTTTCATTTCTTTCATTTGCATTTCTATTTCATTTCCTATCCCTTTTCCCCAACACTTGATACAAAAGAAGAAACCAACTTCTCTAAAATCTGGAGGTTGTTTCAAGCCGCATTGTCCCACAGCTTGAAACTTCCCATTGTTGATTTATTAAGATCAAGCACAATTTTAAATCATCAACAATAATTATATAAATTCCATTTTGAAGAGATATTAAAGATATTCCTTAATTGAATCAAATAATTAAATGATTGTGCATCAAAGCACTAGGTAGAAAGAAAAAGTATCCTAAAATAATTTAGGTAGATAATAAAATTGTTGATTTAATAGAAGGAACCTTACTTGTTCCTAAATATGGAGATTCTAGTAGTCCCATGATGAATATGATAATTGGGACCAAGCCCATACCAAATGTGCTTGTAGATTTGGGTGATGCCATCAACATAATAACTATCAAAATATTAGAATCTTCATCCATCATTGGTCTTTAGCCTACTATTAAAATTTTGTAAATGGTAGATCGATTCACTACTATGCCTCAAGGAACCATTGACAGCATTACAGTCACCCTAAAATCTTGGGAATACCCTATATATTTCATGATCCTTCAACCTAAACCCAAGAAGGCAAGGTATCCAATTGTTCTTGAAATACCTTAGTTAGTTATAGTAATAGAATGAATTGACTATAGATATAGTAATATGACCATTTATAATGGAATATACACCAAACAGATCTTATTTTATTTGTCTGCTAGACCTTTGATTGATTTTTTTAAATAGATATGGGTGTATCAACTTGAACAAAATAAGAATAGTGTGTCTTCCTTAGCCATGATTAATATAAAATAACATGTTGAAGAATTTGAGGAATAGATAATATAATATTTAGACCAAGACATCCTAACTCCAAATTCTAATAACCTATCTCTAAAGTTTGAAAGTCTAGCTTTGAATATTGATAGCTTAGCTTTGAAGACGCATAACTTAACACTAAATATTGAAATATTATCTTTGAATACGAATAGCTTAGATTGAAAGATTAACAATCATGAATGAGAATAATTTAGATTCACTACTTAGAACCAGGACAATGTCATAAGTCCCCCAAACATGTTAAATGATCTGTAAGACATCCAACAAGCCATAATTGACTGGGCTAAAGAGGGGAATAATTCATTTTTAAATACTTTTCATTGTCCACTAAACAATATACCCTATAAAAATGAAACCTTTTACAATGATGTGGCTACATTTTAAATGTTACTACCACATACATATCCATTTAATGTTTTGATGAGTGAATATAAGCATGTAAATTTCATCATTATAGGTACTAAAAAATTACAATCCATCCTGGTAAATTGTTGAATATCAACAGGTAGTTAACTAACTAAAAAGAAAGTAAAGTGTTTGATGTATTGGTACAAAACACAAAAACCTTCACTTAGGCTTACAATGATATGAAAGTAATACATCCTAGTGTCTATACCCATCACACTTACATTGAATCTATTAGACTAGTTAGATAACCACAATGGAGAATTAACCCATCTTTGAAAGAAATCATAAAGACAAAGATAGAAAAACTATTGGAAGTTGGTTTCATTTACCCCATATATAATAGTCAATGGATTTCACCTCTATTCATTATACCTAAGAAGAATGTAAAATGGAGAGTCTACATAAATTTTAAAGAAATAAATAAAGCCACTATGAGAGATTACTTTCCTTTGCCTTTTATCGATCATATTTTGGATAATTTAGTAGGAAAGTAGTATTTTTCATTCTCATATGGGTTCAACAGATACAATAAAATTTTAATAGCCCCTAAATATCAATATAAAACTATATTTTCCTACCCTTGGGGAACATTTAATATTATAGTCCTTCCTTTTAGATTGTGCAATACACTTGATACCTTTTAGAGAGCAGTGTTAGCCATATTTTTTTATATTATAAATGATTTTGTGGAAGTACACGTGGATGACATCACTATCCATGTAAAAACATTTGATTAATCCTTGAGAAATTTATATAAAGTGTTCAATAGATGTTAAGAACATAAAGTATCTTTGTGTCATGAGAAGTGTGTAATAATAGATGATGAAAAGATAGTATTTAGGACACCATATCTCTTCTCAAGTAATAAAAGTGGATCCCGAGAAGATTTAGTGATTTCTAGTCTCCCCATTCCTCAAACACAAATAGATGTCAAAAATTTTCTGGATTATGCAAGATATTATAGAAGATTTTTTGAAGACTTTAGCAAAATAGTTTCACCTATGTTTTCCTTACTAACAAAAGACAATGATTTTATATGGAATTATAAGTGTCAATAAGATTTTGAAAAATTAATAAACACACTTATGACTACTCTAGTTTTGAAAGGACCTAATTTGGGAATAGCCTTTTCATATTTATACTGATGCCTCCAATAATGCACTAAGGGTAGTTCTAGGGCAAAAATATGAAGAAAGACAAATGTATGTCATTTACTATATCAACAAGAATATTACTCTCATAGAGAAAAACTACACTACCACAAAAAAAGAATTTATTTCTATTGTTTATGCCATAAAAAAGTTTAGACATTGCATTACTATTTATCAAGTATTTATTTATACATATCATTTAGTTATTAAGTACTTAATCAATAAATCATTAGTAGGTGGTAGATTTATTATATGGCTAGTACTGTTACAAAAATTTGACATTACCATTATAGATAAACCTATAAAGTATAATGTTTTTTCTAAATTTTTATCTAGATTGACCACTATAGGTGAAGATAAACCTATGGAGGATTCTTTTCTAGATGAAAAATTGTTTTTTATATCTACATACTCCACATACTTTGCAGACATGGAAAATTTCTTGGAAACAAAGAATTTTCCTCGTTCCTTTAATTATAAATAAATAAAATGTTTGATTAGAACTATTTCTCATTTCAAATGGTTTAAAGGCATGTTATTTAAATCTAGACCTAATCATGTACTTCATAGGTGTGTCAGAGAAGATGAAGTATTTGACACTATAAGAGCATGCCATAGTAAACTAGAAGGAGGAAATTATTAAAAAAAGGGACCATTCATAAGATTCTTAATGTAGGTTATTATTGGCCATCTCTTTACAATACTATAAAAAGGTTTGTATGGTAATGTTATCCTTGACAAAGGATGGGTAAGCCTACTTTATCCTCATAAATGCCTCTCCATCCTCAAATAGTTTTAGAACCATTTGAGAATTGGGGTTTAGATTTTGTTGGACCAATCAACCCACCATCTCAAGGAAAAGTGTATTTATTATTATGTATTGATTATGTTACTAATTGGTCTAAATTATAGGCACTCATCTTTACTTGGAAGGAAATGGTTGTTGATTTCCTATATCATAGGATCATGTTGATATTTTGAGTTTCTAGATATATTATTTCTAATCAAGGTCCTTTATTCATGTATAAAATGATCAAATATTTTAAATAATTTCACCAAATCAATTAATAAAAATACTCACCATAGCATTCCCAAGCTAATTGGCAAGTGGAGGTCACTAACCAAAATAGTGAAAAGTAGTAAGAAAGATTGGACAGATAGAGTACCTAAAATAGTTTGGGAATATAATAAAACATATAGGAATAAAAATGATTCTCTCCATATGAAATTTTTTTTGGAAAGAAACATTTGTTTCCAATAGAGTTTAAACTATAAACATTGAAGAGAAAAGTTTACATGGTGATGAAGCACATAAGGAAAGAATCATGAAACTAAATGGGTTGGATGAACTAACAATAGATGAACTCACTCAAAACAACATGATGCATAATAATAATAATAAATATTGGAATGATTCTCATATAAGAGAAAAAAAATTGAAGAAGGTGATTGGGTGTTTCTATTTGATTCCAAATTCTAACATTTCAAAGGTAGGCTTAGGACTAGATGGCTGGGGCCATACCTGATTAAAACTATCAAAATCAATGGATCTATTCAAATTGAACCAATTGATGGTGACCAAAGGATAATTTTGGTAAATTTTCATATAATTAAAGTGTATAGGAGACCTATAAGAAGGGAATAATTCAATAAACATAATCAATACCAATTTGAACTTATGGAAGAACCTAGTTCTTCCACCAAGGCTAGATGGTTTTTGTAGTAGACATCCTATAATGGGGAGTGATAAAAAATAGTAAATGGTGGTTTTACTACCTTAAAAAGTTTAAAATATAAAAAAAATAAAAAATAAAAAAGAATAAAAATAAAAAAACATTGAAAAGTGGAAACTAGAAATGACACTTTGCAAATGAAACTTCTTTAATAAACATGAAATTTTGTATTTTCAACTAACATATCTTCTCAAAAGTATTTATCCTTGTAAGACACATGGAAATTTTAAGAGATAAGCATGGATACCTATAATAGAAGTAATGTTTTACTTCCTTCCCAATAGGTTAGACATTTTTGTTTTATTTTCTACATGTACGACCATTAGGTTGACAACACTTCTAAATATAGATAAGTTCATTTGATTCCACTTAGATGTGACTAAATATGGTAATATTTTATAGTTTAAATACTTGGTGTGGGGTTATTCCAAATATGTTTTCAAAATATAAGTCCTAATGTGGAAATAATTGCAAAGAGCGATTAAAATGCCACCAATTATGATCTCTCAGGGCATGTAATTGATGTTGACCCAAAAAGTACTCCCTCATTAAAACTTTGCTTGCTCCAAAGTGCTTGGCCATCATCTTTGATTTAATCTCATGGTACTTACTATAAATTACATAAGTTCCACACTTTTATACCTTTATTTCTATTCATTGTCATATCATGTCCCAGCTTCTTTGCCCTAATTAGTACTCTATGTGATTTTAGACTCAGTTTTGCATTATGCAAGCAAGTTTTTGAGAATACTATGGATAACTACGAAGATGGGGGTAAAAAGAGAAGTGAACCATAGTCATAAAAACTTATTTGACAAGATGAATCTGCTAGGGATTTTTTTGAAACATCAAGATGGCTCAATTTCCTAAAGAGATTCTAGGGTTTTCAAGAGAACATTGTTCAAGAGTTTTTAGAAAAAAATGATGAAGAACATTCTATAGTCTGGGGTGAACATATTATTATTAATTGCTCTATTATTAGATAACTTTTAGGGATTATTGAAGAAGGCATGGTTTTTAATGAAAAATTGAGTTTTGTTGATCTGATTCAAATCTTTATTAATGGTAATGAACCCCATCCTAAATTGGTGAAAACTCCACAAGGCATTTCCAAAGGGATCATTTGGGATAATCTTCCACCTCCATGGCATAATATAGCATATTGGATCATTAAATACTTCACTTGTGATGGATAATTCATTGTGGTTGGTGGTGACACTATGAAACTTTTCATTCATTTGAATAAAGGAGCTACCAAACCTAAGTGTTAGGTAAACCTACCTTCTTATCTTTACTATGTTATCCATTATTTAGCTTAGAAATTGAAGAGGGGAACTAGGTCAATTTTACATCATGGTTTAATTCATCTCATATTTCAACACCATTTCCTAAAGAAACCAAAGGGTCAGAAAGCTTGGTCTTCTTTCTTGAAAATTCACTCAAAATTCTTAGTAAAAAATTGTGACATCCTATTTCTCCCCCTCTGATAATAAGAATAGAGGAAGGTCCATCTTTAGCACATGCAAATCCAAAGATGTTGTAAAGGAGATCAAAAATGAAAATGAGGGTTTTAAAAAAAATTTACACCATTTGACAAACCTCGGTAAATTTAGTTTATTCTCTAAGAGAAAGAATAAGGTGAGGTACAAATAGCTAAAATTTTGTGTAGTTTAAGCTTTACTTCTCCCACAAAATTTATAGATGTTCAGAAAATAGTTGAAGAAACACAAATGGTTACAAAATATATTACACTTGAATAATAAATACCCTTTCCTTTCCATAATTGATAAGGTTAAATTTCCACTCCTGGAATAAGCTTTGTCTTATCCTCAAAATGTTCATAAAGACAAAGATTTGTAGCATGTTATGACCTTGAAATGACATGAAGAAACTATTAGACAATAACAAGTAGAGATATATTTTCTTAGATTGACCTTTTAAGGTAAGTACCAAACTATTTATATTTTTGAAAACTGACATGAATTTTTTATTGCACAAGTTCAAGTACAAGAAGTGATTATAATAGTAGTTAATGATGAAAAAACTAGAATTCATAATCAATTTATTATCATAATCTCATGAACTTGAAACTTTAAAAAATATCCCTTTCAATTAAACATGATTAGATTGATAATATACAAATCTCTATGCTAGTAAGGATGCACTTCTTGGTTAATTAAATACTTGCACATAGGAGATAACAACTCATAATGCTAAGTTACAAGCTACCATACAGATTATGCAAAAGGAAACAAGGGAGATAGTTATACATATTGAAGAAACCGTGAGAGTTATTTATCCTTTTCCTCTACCCCTTCATGAGATTATTTAAATTTGGAAGAAATATCAAAAAAGATTCAAAATTTAGAAGTATAGAATGCTAGAATCAAAAGAGTCTCAACAACAGTTATAGCTGGCTCAGACTTCTATTTAAATTTGTGAAATTGCTAAGAAATTATTATCTTGCAGAAAACCTTCTTCTATGTATGTTTTATTTATTCATGAATAGTTTTAGAAGTGGAAAATGCAATTGTTTTCTCTTGGTTTCCTACATATCATTAAAGATGAACACATGTTCATGGATATCTTTCTTAAAATTATTACAAAAAGGCAAGATCAAATTTGTGAGTTTTATCTTTGAAACATGTTATTGGGACACCAATATGTATTGTTGGTTAACTTATATTTGGGAGAAATAAAATTATGTTCTTTCCTTTCTACTATGAGAAATCAAACTACTTGAGATTAAGCACATAATCAATTCTTAGAACTTTAGAATACTACATGCTTATGTATATGAACCTAGTTTCTAAAAGCTCACAAAATTATTACTACCTTATAGCCTTTATATCACATGTCCCTAAAAGATAAGTATCATGAGTTGTTAAGAGAAAATGTAGTAACCTTCTAAGCTTTTTTCATCCAACATTACTATAGATCTATCATAATAAGTATGGATAGATAGGATAATTTACCTATTGCTTTGAAATGTAGGGAAGTCATGACTCAAAATCTAATCGATTAGAGTAACCAAAGAGTTAGGGCACATGCTCAGATTATTACTCAGCTGTTAGAAGAAGAAGGGTTAGATTTTTTTATTGGCATGAGATTTAATCCACTTATTCTTATTTGTCCCATGTCTCCTTGGCATAATTATCATAATCAGTTAGAAATAAAATTTAAAGCATGGTTACACACTATGGTAAGATAGTTAGGGGTTTTACCTAGAAATCATTACGATTGGCGACATCATTTTCAAATTTATGATCTCAGCTAGTGGTTGGAGTTAGGACTCCTAGATTAAATAATAGTTCTCCCCTATTTTGTAAGAGGACTTACAAAGGGTAAAGTGTGGGGGGAAAATGATGAGCATAATATATAGCACATTATATCTCATATAAATTGTCCATAAGTGTTTCCTCTTGGTTATATATTGCTTTAAATTTAATAGTTAAGGTCTCATCAAAGTGGGAAATGAGTGTAATTGTATTTTTTTATGTGATACATTATTGATTCTCTATGTTGGTGTTTATGTCTAACTTGGATGAAATGAATATAGTTTTGCATATAGAGATACATCTCTATGTCAGGATTGTATTAAGAAGTCATCAATAGTTTTGTCAACACCTTTTTGGTAATAGTTTGAAAGACTCAGCATAGAACATAGTGAGTTATGAAGATTTGTGAGGCAGCTCCAAATATGTTTCATTGAAGCTCTGAAGATCCACCCAAGCAACTCTATAGATGTTCTAACAAAGCTCCAAAGATGTTCTGATGAAGCTCTAAAGACCTATCTAGACATCCTCTAAAGATGCCTAGCCACACTCTAAAGATGCCCAATTTTATTCTACAGATTAATATAGAAACTCCAAAGATATCTAATTTACATATATAAATTTTCCCTCTTTAAATATCAATTTTTAGAGAGTACTATTCATAGTAATAGTCTAAAATGATCTTGATATAAATGTTTTTCTATTTTATAAATATGGACATAATCTCTTTAGATATATGTTAGTTATACTCAGCGTATTGTTAGTTGAATTAGCTCTAATACATCTTATAAGCATGGGATATCATTCCTATATCTTCCATTTAGAATAAGTGGATTTTGTTATTTAGATCACCAGATTTTGTATTCTAAGAATGGTCATCAAGATGTGCTTTAAGTACATGTCTCCTAATTCTAGGGCAATAAAGAGTAAAGAAAATTAGGAAACATTCAATAATAATTTTACAACAAAATTCATAGCATCTATATATGTTCCTTTTGATAATTAATTATTAATAAAGTACAACATTCTATTTCACTATTGAGTTAAATTTGATCTTGTTATGAGGAAGAAGAAATGGCCCACTTCTCTCTAAAAATTAGGATAATTGGTCTTTATAGTTTATATTAAAAAAGTGTATTTATTTTCATACGTGTATATTTCATTTTACTAAAAGTGTGATTTTCTTTTTAAAGTAATGTGTGTTTCTTTTATTGTAAGTGCACTGTAATTAAATGCAAAGATTTTTTCATTTTAATGCAAGTGAGTTTCCTTTATGCAAAGTATGTCTTACAATTCTCATAAGATTAAAGTTAATAGGAAAGTTTGTTGACTAAAAAAGCTCATTTCCATATTCAGAATTTGTCAACAAATAGTCTAGGTGACAATAAGCAATCAACATTCTCACATTTTAAAATACAACACTGTCTTACCTAGGTGAGAAAGTTGAGTGAGGACACTATAGTGTCTTATTCCATATGTTTATCTTTTTTATGTTGATGGTGTGAATCAAATAATTATTCTAACAAGGAATTCCATAGGGGATATTTAGTTACCAAAACTTTATAAATTTACCTTTTCTACAACATAGGATTAGAATCGTGTTTGCAACCCTTAGGGTTTAGACATCAATAACAGAGTAAACACCCCATAAACAAATTTTATTTAACTAAAACATCCAACATATCATTGTATATAGCCTTGGAAATTGGCCTTAGTAGAAAATGACACCAATCTATTGATTCATTAAATGAAAGTTATAGTGACAACCTATCAACTTCATTAGTTAAATGAAACATAAGATAGCTTCAAATTATTTCATAATAAGTACATTGGATACTTATGACCAGCTTATTTTATTTATATTTTCCATTGATGTTTGTTGAATGCTTACTAAAGTTGATAGGTAGAAGAATACATCAAAAATTTCCTCAACTCTTTTGTACCTTACTCCCACCGGGCATGCCAAAACTATTGTCACTCAATTTTGAACCCTTGGAGAGGTTATTCAAGCCTCATACAAATTGATTGAAAGATTGTATTACCTCTAGGATTTTGGGTTTCCTATATTATAGGTAAACCTTTAGATTAAAAGGCTAGTTCACAATATTTGTCTTTAATAGCTTATGACATATAGTACTTGATTTCTTGGATGAAAAGAGATAGATATAAAATGAAATAAATATATCTCAAAAATTTGATGTGCCAATTTTAACCTAAAAACTATCAAAAAATGAAAGTACACTTCAAACACAAACCTAATCTACACACACTAATCCAAATCTATACCTTGCATTAGTATTTATCATGGAGTTTTGTGAAGCTAACCTAAGCTAGGAGGACTAAACCTAACATCATGAATTGGGACTAGTGGATAGGAAAATCACTAAACTAATGAAATATTCATTCAAACACTTCAATAGACCTAAAACAAACTTTACAATCTTAATATGGATGCAAGCAAGAACAACATGCTAAGAAAGAGAAATTATCACTTAGTAATATCAACCAAATTAACATACACATTACAAAAACTCATAGATAAGGTAGAATAAATCATTATTTATTGATTAAAGGATGATAATTATTATGTATTCTCCATACTCAGGTGGAAGATACATTTCAAAGCCAAAATGGCTCAATATATAGCACAAGTGTGAGAGAAGAGAAGTGTGCAAGAGAGGGAAGGTAGAAAAGTGTCATGTAAGTTAAAAAAATGAGAGAATTTATGTAAATATAATAAAATACTAAAAAATACATGTGTATTTCCTCTTCAAATGATCCATCTCTCTAAGCAGTGTGGGAGGTTCAAATGCATGATTGACACCTTGACTAGCTTATTAAAACTCACACTCTTCTTGACATGTTCAAGGAAATGTGGCCTTATTTGTGGTCTGATAAGTTTAACCTACATTTTATCTCTACTCTTTATACCTATTAGTATACCCCAAAATGTTCTTCTTGACACATCACCTCTTTTTCTTGCAAGGTGTCTAGAAGGTTCTTCATCTCCTAAGGCCTATTTTGCACACAAGTGTAAAAAATTCATTTTAATTACTATAGCTCATCCAAACTTAATTTATGGCCTATTTAAATATTATTTAACCTAAAAAAATCCATTTTTATGCCTCAAACTAGATCCAATAGATTAGTCTCTACTAAAATCCCTAATTAGGTCTCACTCCTAGTAACCTTTTTTACTATTTTTCTCATTGTATGGGAATTATAAGAATTATATTTAAAAAATAAATGAATATTATAGGACCCTATATAATATTAAAATTTCATTTCAAATTTAATGAGCTGAAGATAAGTGGAAGTCTATTTTTTTTGCCTACCTCTCCTACCAATTAGGCTTAATTAGGCCTCTAGCCCTAAAAAGTGGATTTTGGATCAAAAATCATCTTAAAAATTTGAAACATTTAGGAAGTGTTTTATTAAAATTTAATATTAATAAACCAACCTCATTTTTATGTTTGGGATTATATAACATTTTTCTTATAGCCAAACTTGGAAATGGCAAAAAAAAGCCCTTTATAAGCATGTTTGGACTGCCTTGAAAAATGGAGTTGGTTTAATCACTTATAGGGGTTCCAAAGAAAACTTGTTAATTTTAAGAGATGAAATAAGTCACATATGACCTCTTAAAATTATTTAAAATCATCCATTGCTCCAAAATCCTTGAAAAAAAACACACATAAAATAAGGGATTTTTAGCAATCCATACAACAATCCAAATAGCTCGAGTGCATGTGAATATCATCCTTGGAGTCCTAAATAATATAAAATAGGTTCTGAGAGAAAGTTTTGGAATTTTATGTGATTTTTAAGTCCATCATTAAAAACATGTTACTATAACTCTCCAAGGCATCTTGAAAGTACTTTGAACTCTTAGAGATGATTCATAAAGTTGGACGTATGAATCCTCCAACCAATTTTAAAATTTTGAATCATATTAGGGTGGATAAATTCCCCTAGGATATTATGGTCCCAAGCAGCATGTGTGATCCATACCAAGAAAAATAATTTATCCTCTTAGATTGGCAGTGAGTATTCTAAGAAGTCTAAGAGAAAATGAGGTTTGTTGTTACATGTTTTAGGTTTGATTTGACCTATAATGACCTTAATTAGTTATATGAGGTGATACTTGACATATTAAAATAGTTTTATTACCAAAAAACTTCATTAAACTTCCAAAACATGTCACTTTCTCAAACTTAGGGTTCTTGAACTAGTTTGCCAACCATAACCTAATGGACTATATGTACCATGTTTTCACTTTTCTCCCTTCTCAATCATGACTATGATATTCATGGAATACCTTTTTATGTTTATCACCCTCTCATCAAGGTCTAAATCTCAACTCAACTCACTTATCTTCATCTCCTTTCTTGGTCTGACTGCAAAAATAAGTTTGGGCCTATGTATATCATTAGGACTATGCTTGACTAAGCAGGGCTCATAACTAAGTTTCACTGTATCAAGAGATATGAGTGAGAAATTAAGTGATTTTTTAGGTATATAAACATCAATAATAGTATTTAAATTTTTATATCAAATCCTTTTGACTTCACTTTCATCTCCTCTTTGAGATGACTGCTCAGACTAGTTTGTGTATGCACAACTATCCCTGTTTGAGACTCTCTATCTTTAAATTCATTTTTTAGGAATTCAAATTAATTTATATCCTAATTAAATATAACATAAAAATCACACATATAATAACATATCAATTTGGAGAGTCTTTTATAATTATTAGAATTGTATGCCTTTTTGTGCTCCTTTCATAGACTTTAGGGGTGAGTGTGTATAGACTTCAAGGCCTATGTTAGGTCATTTAATATATTATCCTATCTAATATTCTAGTGGACTCAAGGAATTAGTAAAACTTAAGTCCCTATTTGACTTCCAAACACTTATATAAACCTATATCTCAAAAAAAACTCTAAATAGTTAAGTATAAGTGCAAAATAAAATGATCTGAGTGTGAATGGGATTTCCATAGCCTTTTAGGTTTCAAAGGTCAAATTTAAAATATATCCATGATTCCTTATCTTTAATTTGACACCTTGAAACCTTTTACATAATATTTAAACCATATATATATATATATATAACATTAATGTGTAAAGATAAAAACCCAATTGGTTGTAGGTGATTGTCCTTAGATAGTTGAGTGTATATTTGTCATTTATTAGTGTTCTAGAACCTTAACTTAAATTTTTAACCAATTAAAAAAAAATTCATGTAATTTATGATACAAAACCTTGATCAATGACTTGATCCTCTGCATTCACGAAACTATTATTGTTCAAGGCTACTTTTTTCCTTAGTTGGTTGTAGGTGGACAGTCAAGGTAGATGACTATGTATTTGGCCTTCTTAGTCTTCCTAGGTATTTATTTGAGTATATTAATGATTTATCCAATTATTTTTATGATTTATTAATATTTCATTGAGTATATTGAATCTCTAAACTCATGATATCTCTATTTAGAACTACACACTTCTAAAAGGGCCTATAAGTCTCTTACTTATTTTTACTCATTTAGGACTAGTCTATAGATTTGGTGTTTTATGAGGCTTTTTTGACCTTAAAACCTTATTAAAACTATTGAATTAATATTGATATGTCTGATTACCCTCTTAAAATCTTTAAACCTTGTATTTTTAATAGCACTATTCAAATCCAAATTCAAGATTAGTTGTAGGTGGATGTTTGGAGGAGTTGTTCTATGTTTAAGGAGCCTTGTTTCATTTTTATTTATCTATAAATATTATTTAACTATATTAAAACCTCATAATCCATAAATTTTCATTTTTCAAATCACATTAACTTATGTATACATTGTCTACACATGCATAGTCTCTAGGTGACTATCTAAGAGGTCCAACTATGTGTATAGTTTGAGTAAACTTGATTGTATGTAATTATAAGTCCTCCATAAGTCCAAAAAAATTTAATCTTGAATAATAATAGTGTTTTAATTAAAATATAACCTTCAAAACATATTGAGGATCTTGGTTTTCTATAAGTGATAGACCTGTAGTTCTGTAAGTGGCCATATGCAATCTTATATGTTTTGGAACTTTGAAGGTACAACAAAGGATATAAATAAAGTATAGACATTTTACCCTTTGGATAAACATGATATATAAATAAAAACAAATTTTCAATACCTTTGAAAACATCTTCAAACTCATTCACATCAGTATGTTATACAAACACAAAACATAGTCCACAAAGAGTGAATGAAGAAATGGCCATGATTGTGACTTGTATATATTTAATGGATAATAATAAGCTGATTTATAAATTTATATAATATTATATGGAAATTAATAATCACTCAAATTCATTTGACCACCTGGAAAACTCATAAATACATAAAAATACTAGTCACTTGAAATAAAGCATAAAAGAGGAATTGCTTACCAAAAGGACCTCCACACATGCCACCATGAGTAATGAATGTATGAGATTCATATAAATTAATCTTATAAAATCCTCCAAATAGTTTAAATAATAAATAAATTCACAATTTTCATAGGAGTTATGTCAACTTTTGCCTATGGGGTTTTGAGATCTCAAAATATAGTCTAGGCTCTTAGCAATTATTCATAAATATAATATCACAAATACAAATAAAAATTACAAAAAATATAATCCCATATGGGTCCCAAAAAAATTCCAAAATCTTATCCCCCAAATCTACTCGTAAGTCCTATACCATCTACTTGAAGTTGGCCTTCACTAGCTTATGAAGAGAATGATGAAAAAGAGAAGGATATGTCTAAAACTATTGAACTCAAAATTTATTAAATTTTTTTTTATTAAATTTTATAATATTATAGGACACTCTAAACCTATGTTCTCTTATACATGACTTATACAAGTCTCTACAAGTTTGCTAACTCCTCAACCAAGTATTGAAAATAAAAAATGTAACTTTTTATGATCCATCTGATAGGTGTGATAGTTAAGTAACTATTAACAACTAATTTTAATGTGTTTTTTTATGTATTTTTCACTTATTTAACTTTTTCACATACAAATTTTAAACAAAATCCCACTTTTTATGCATATTCAACACCTTAGAATTTAGTAAATGGTCTTCAAACTTTACAAAACTTCATGAAACTTTATGAAAAGATGTTTTAGACATTAAATGACATTAATTAACCCATAATAACATTTGAAACAACATTACCATTTTTTATCTCTCAATGACACCCCTAGATCACTATATGACCATAATATGATTTTACCTTACTTTCTCTAAAATAACCTTTAAACACTGTTAATAAGTTTAAATGAAGACTTCTAGGGACCTTATAGGATATGATATGACCATATGACAATTTTGAATTTCTATTGGGGTGATAAATTTAACTTGGGCTCAAATTTGGTCAACATCTCCTTTAATTGGTTTTAGCATCCTAGGTATTCTTTCAAGCAAGTACACTTTGTATTTTTCCTTTATCATGAAGTACAATGGTTGAGTTTGGAGTAAATTTGTGTTTTAATCAATTTTATGATCCATATTAGTATAATTTTGATTGATATAAACCCTAAGAAGACCCTACTTACTCCCCATATGACTCTAGTTATCCATATGACCAACATTGTTAGTAAGAGTTTTACCCTTCCTCTTTTCCTCAATAATCTAACTAAGCTTGTCAACATTCATATCCATCTAACCAAGCTTGCTATAAATCCTATATGCCACCTCCCACCCCAATTTAACCTCCTTGTTAGCCTATTCATTCCTCTAATTAACCTTGTCAAAACCATTCTTCCCCTAGTCAACATAGTTACTTTTCTACTTAGTCTATCTCAAACTTCAAACAAACTCTTTTAGGCTATGAAAGACATATTATAGAACTTGATAAATAGGAGTAATGTTTAAGTGTCACTATTCATTTCATTTAGAATATGAGGGACACATTATATCTAGTTAAGAGTAAGTGGGCACCTATTAAAAGAGAGAATCAACAAAGACTAAATAATGACATGTTGGATATAGTTGGCCTAATTTAGTATATAGAAGATAAGTTGGTGATTTTTGAGAGGAAACGATTTTAGTGTTATTAGCCTCATGTTCCTTCTCCTAATCAACATCAAATATATTTACTCCACCCTTTCTTCCTCAAAAGACCAAACCAATTTGAGTTTCAAATCCTACCAAGTCCTTCACCCATTCCTGGAGTTGAATTTATCCATGAAGACCAGGATGAATTATAATTGAAGTGTTTGATTTCTTCTTGGAGATAAAATAATAAGTTTATCTTGACACAAAATTCTTTTTTCCTTCTTCAAGAGTTCTCCAAAATTTCATTTAAGACTCTAATATGGAATCAAATGGTGAAGTCATAGGATAATTTATTTGAAAAGGCTTAGATTGGGACATTAATCATAAAAAGAAACCTTTTCCTATTAAATCCCCACCCATCACTCCTCAAGATCCTAAAACATTCCTTTTATATAGCTCAATACAAGAAACCATCCAAAATTAGAAAAATGAAGAGGTGTTATAGGTTAAGTCAATAAGGTTTTCAAGATTCCCCATCCCTTCATCCATCCCTTAAGTTATAACACACCATCAAGAGGAAGCTCCTAAGTTTATATTTCCAAGTTGGAAGAAAGTCGTAGAGTCATGGGTAAATAAAGATGAAAAATGCCTAGATTTGGAAATGGAAGCTAAAAAGGAAGTTTTACCTATACTGGCACCATCCATCTCTCTTCAAGAACCCCAAACCTTACCATCATAGAAGTCTATCTAATGATGAATAAAAAATAAGACAGAAGTCCTAAGCTTCAATATTTCCTACCCAATCCCCAAGCCAATTCATAAACCTATTCATCCCATTCTATCAAATAAAAAAATTTGCCCTCCCACCATATCCCTTTTTGAAGAAGATCTAGTTGTATGTAGAATATATGGGCAGCTAAGTGAATAGACTAATGATCTGATTGAACATGCTAAGGACTCTTCAAGTGAACATGATAAAGAGGTCATAATTGGCACTCCCATTGGTGAATAAAAGAAAAAATAAATCTTCAAATATGAGGAAAAAGGTTATCTTGATGAAGTAGAAACATAGTTTGAAGGAGAGAACACTCTTAAAGGTGAACAAATCTCAATTGAGATTGTTTCAACAATTTCCCAACTAGTTAGTCATCTCAATGAGATCATGGATGATCAAGAGAAACAATTCTTGGAACCTCTTGATAAATTTAAACAACTAGTTTCAATAGATATGAATTTAGATACCCTCTAAGATGTTAGTAGTTTCTAAAAAGAGGTATATTTTTATTTTGAACTCTCTCATTTGATTGGAAATTATGTCCTTCTTTATTGTTATAAATAGGATTTAGTTGAATTGATAATAGAATAATCTCGAGGAAGAATTTTCATAGAGTCTTAATGAAAAGGTTTCGACTGGTATTAAAGTGGAATACTTCCCAAGTGAACAAGATGAGGTCTTGAGTAGGGTAAAAATAGACCATAATGAAGAAAAATTAAATCTAGAAAAAGTAGAATTTTAGCTATGCCATGATCACATGGAGGAGTTTAAGGTTTTTAATAGTCTTATGTCTCCTAATGATAAAGGTGAAGATGTGGTTCAAGTTGTATACCCACAAGATGGTGGTCAGAAGATGATGAAGACACATAGAAAGACTATTTGGACATTTTTAATGAGTTTGAGACTCTTGAGGGGTCTACATATCCTATAGGTAATATTGAAGATGTCGTTAAAGTTTCTTCCCTTCCTAAAGAGTAATATGTGAGTCTTCGAGAGGTAATTCAAGCCAAATCACACCATTTTATGGAGCCACTATAAGTTAAAGATGATGTTGCCCCAATGATTCAAGAGGTTATTATTTTTGAGGTGAGTCTTGCGTCACAATATGAGTATATTTTCATTTTAAGCATGTTCGTTGTTGATAAATCACTTGAGAATATGCCAAAAGAGTTGGAAAAGAAGAAGACTTGTCCATAAAACATCACAATCAAAAGGTAACATGTTTTACATCATTGTCTATCTCATGGAAGAGCTGTTTGTAAAAAAATTCCTTTTAATCTAGGAGGAAGATGCCTTAGGGCTAATTATATTTAGTAGTTTTCTTTTGTTTTATTTTCCTTAAGTGATTTGTAGAACTAGTGTATTTGTCTTTGTGTGTTGTTCTTAATTTGTTGTGTGTTTTTTTATGTATATAAGTTATCTTTGATTTTTCAAGGAGTTTTTAAAAAATTTCAAGGTCAAATTAGATATGAAGTTGAGAGATGTGTGACTCGATATCCTAATGCATGGAGTAGACAACTGGTCTAAGGTGCATAGTAAGTGTGCAAACCCAAGAGGTCATCAAAGATGTTAAATAAAATTACCTGCCATAGGGGAGTATCATTTTAATTTATTTTATCAAGCCTTCTAATCCTATTAATATCTATTTATAATCATTTTATTGATGCTATATCTTATGGTAGTGTTTTGAGGTGATGTTTAGGTAGTTTTAGGGTCTTATATAAGGTCTTGTCCTAAGGTGAAGTCATCATATTCATTAAATTAGCTATTATTTATAATTTGGTCCTTGATGAGTTTTAAAAAGGTCTTGTTATTAGTTTGGATTGCACCTATGAGGAATCAAGTTTCAAACCTACCTGATCCAACTAATATAATGGAATCACCTCTAGGTGTGGGTAACCTAATGGGTGAGATAAGTCTCTAGATTCTGGGCTAGCTCCCCTAATTCATCATCTATGCTCAAATCACTAAGCCTACTTGTATTTAAAATTAAAAAGGATATAAAAGGATTGAAAACAAACTCTAAACTATAGTAGGTGATGCACCAATGTATTAGGTTTCCTCTACTTGATCCTTGAAAAACACTTATGGGTAAAACAAAGACTAATTACTAACACACTCTCTCTAAAAGGACCCCTACACATATGTCCTTCACATCGAGGTAATACCAAATGTATATAACCTAAGGGTAATGAGTGAAAGGTATAATATAAGACACTATCAACTATTTTCCACTACAATCATACTTACTAACACTTTTACACACCATGTGACCTACATAAGACCAATCCATTAGCATCTAGGTGAGAGACAAGGACCTGTAAATTGAAAAAATGTTTTAACCACTAATTCAAATACAAAATTATATAGCACAATATAAAATAGTATAGAGAAGCTAAATCAATCCTTATATTAATTTAAAGGCTTTTATATACAAATGGTAAGAGTTTCTTTGTACCCAATAGAGGGATGTGTACAATGGCTTCCTAAGCCCAATTTATAAGACATGAAAGAGAGAGAGAGGGATAATATGGCATAGAGATGGATTATAGAGGTTATAATTACCCTTACCCATTCATAATGACTAAAAATAGGAATTAAGGGAGGAAAATAACCCATAATCCTTATCCTGTGCATGATATTAGTATACTTGAGGTCCTTAATGAGCCTTTTGGGAATAGATTCATGGTAGATGATATATTTTTGGTCATATTTGATTCCATGAAGGCACCATTCTCCTTAAAATTGATCTATTACACCCTAATATGAAATAAGAGATCATACACCTATTTTGGGATGGTAGCTACATGTTTAAGCCCATTGAACATTGTCATTACTCACTTAGTTGCCACCTTTCATGCCGTTTACTAACCATATAATAAATTTGTCACCTTAATGATAAAGAGACATATTACTTATAAATTTTCAATTGCATGATGAGCTTGATAATGGCTTGGATAGGTTGATACATGGATGCTTCTACCCTAGAGAACCTTTTCACCATGTGAGTAGCCCTATAACATTATCTCCTCAATATAAATAAAGGTTACCTCTCCACCTGAATTAAAGTCTAATCATTATGATTTATTTTTAAACTATATGGATTCAAGAAATATTTCTTGGAGACCATTTTATCTTTATATAGGTCGAAGTGGCCTTCCAATTCACTCAGGGTTTAAAATATGCTTAGGAATCATGAAAATATTTTCAAAACAAAACATTACTAGCATTTTTACTACATATTTTACCCCACATAGGTCATATTCATGGTCAAAAAGGGTAAAATATTACCTATATGTGTCCTCTTTATGTTCTCAAGGTGTTTCATGGCCATTGGAGTCATTGGGAGCAATTTCTTGGCCATCAGTTTCTCTATGAGTATTTTGGAGGGTTTGGAGTTGCCTACCATCCTAATGATGGTAAATAAATCATATAATCGATATTGAAAACATAATTCCATTAATATTAGTTTCATATACCCCCTTAAATTTCTTTAATACCTTTTTATCTCATGCATCTTATATGATGAAGATTTGAGCAAAAGTTGGCACCCCTCAGGTTTCTTTTGGGTAGCTTAGGTATACCTATTGTCTTATAAATAATTCATAAATTTCTCAAACTAAATCCAACTCTATCTACCATGTATTAAAATTTAATATGGTTCCTTAAATTACTCGTAGATAATTTGGCCTACAAATTTAATATGGTTCCTTAAATTAGTTCGTAGGCCCACTGATCCACCAAGTAGTCTTGTAGGTGTGACTTGGAATTTATGAGTCTTAAGATTTAAAATATGATTTTTAAACTTATATATTAAAATTTTATACACACTCTAACTTCATTATGTTTCTCTTACAACCAACTTATCCTTCTATAAGTCCATTATAATTCCCATTGTTAGATTGTTCATGATAAATAACCCTAACTATCCATAAGTTAATTTGAGCTCATCTCTTCAATGGGTTTAATTACCATATGAGTAAAATATGATTTATATATATATATTAATAGATCTTGTATATTTTATAAGTCTCTCATATGCATCCTTATATGTCATGTATATTGGCTTAGGCTTCAAACGGTTTATGGGCTAATTATCTATTTGTAGGTGTGACTTGGTCTCTTAGTTATTAGGTATGAAGACATACCTTTTATAATATTTTTGACCATTTAAATTTTTTAAAATTTCTTTTACCACTAAAATTTAAACCTTTAAAACCACTTATCTTAATGCATATTTCAATAATTACATGCCAAATGCATACTTATAGGCATGCATATATGTAGGTTTATATTGCCATGGTTTCAAGAATACTCAGATTATATACGATTGGTGTCTTGAGATTGGGATTATCTCTCCACTATATTTTTAAATTAATTATGATATTAATACTCTGACTTCATTTTTACAATACAATATAAGACAATCTCAATCACTTTTAAGTAAGCAACCTATACATAGTCCAAATGGCTGGGAACATGAATGTTACTTAGAAGACTGTGTACATAATAACCAAGTGGTTTGGGAAACTTGAATGGAGAATTATATTGGAATAAAATTAAAAATTAATTCATATTCATTAACCTTTAATAAAATTTCAAAACACAAATATAACAATAACATGATTCTCAACCTGTCAACTACCTTATAGAGATATTTCCCCATTCTCAATGCAATATGTGCCCCTATTGGTGGATGAATGTGTGAAATGTATGTGAAAACATGTAAGGATATTTTTCAAATACTATCATGTTTCAATGAGTTTATTTTTGAAATAAAGATTTCCCTAAACTAATCCACTAGGGGTTTTTAAGGGTTTAAGACGACCTAGAGGTCTTAATTATTATATATAAAGCTCAAGGATTTCATATATATAATAATACCGCTAATTATAATCCCACTAGGGACTCTAAATATAACCAATATCTTGGGATCTAGCTTAGTGTGTATATATTGTACCATCCATTTAAAAGTTTCCCTTGTGAGCTTACCAAGATCTCAAAGGAGGTTCTACTATATTTTATACCTTTATTTTTTATTTGTGAACACGGATTATCCTCTATTATTCCTTAAATGAACCATACATGATATATTTGATCTCTTATGACCTTGACCTAACCATGCATATCTGTACAAGTCTTGAAAGCACCTACAAAACATATTTTGTTTGGATTTTTTCATGTTTGAGATATTGAGAACCCATTAGACAACAAAAGTAGGGAATTAATAGGGCAAATACATTTATAAATTATAGGGTAAAAGTAGAGGGAAGATATAAAGTCACTTTTCAAGCATGTGGGGGGATTTTATGGTGAATGAAGCATGTTTAACTGGTAGAAAGACATTTTTCTACATATAAGATCACCTTGTTATTAATTTCCAATGACCATGAGACTTTTTGGGAAAAGTTTACTCTTGATGATGACTTTGGTGTTTGAAATCTCTTACAGGCATATTAACACTATTCACATGGTTTGAACATCCTTGGAAGGCAATATACACTTGATATGATATGTAATAACAATTTAAGTATTTACCTTAATATTTAATTTTAAAAACTTAAAATATGCTAAAGGTTATAAGCAAGGATACCATTATTACCTCATATTGTCTCCAATCCCTCTGATTTTTCCATATTTTATAGGTTCTTGGCATGTTTTAATGAACACATGATTGGTCATGTGATGCAACATCATAGGTCATCCTATTTTATATGATTTTAAACCATGAATACCACACTAAGACTTGGTGTAAAATCTTAGACATAATCATTATAAGATGGAACCATGACACAAGTTGAAATAAGGTGAGATGGTGACTACCACAGGCACTCTTTGACATTAGCACACCATATGAACATGTTTCTTATTAACTTAATGATAATTGACTCTCTCCTAGACTACCGTTACATCCCAAAGACACATGAATATGATAATGACACTATTCAAGTATTTACAATTAGAGTTTGATTATTTTTTAGCCTAATTGGAGAAAAATATCAACATCAATGGTGACTCCTAGGGGTTGATTTACTTGATAGTAAATAGAACTAATTCTTTCATCCTTTGGGAAACGGATTCACACATGATAATTATGACTCAACCAAGATGACCCCTCTATTTAAAATGATAATTAGACTTACCACCATAAAATCCTTCGAGGATTGGAAATAACCTCACCACTCACAAAAATAAGGACAAAAGAAATAACATGATCACCTAAACACCTATGAAATCAACAAGAAAATAAGGCAATTAACTAAGAAAGTAACTATGTAACAACACTTAGATAAAATAAATACCTAAAATAATATTTATAAAGACATTATATTCTTTTTAATATCAATACTTAATAAACACCCCATTGACTAAGATAGGGAGTTCCTAACCATTCAATTTTGATAGTTGGAATTCATTATGATGTTTGATAATTTAGGGTCCACTCCATAGGCTATCAAATTTTAAGTGTTTACCTAGTTTATCTTGATCCTCATCCCACTTAAGCACAATATCACCTTATTTTAAATTCATTGAGACAACTCTATTATTAAATGACCTCTTAACTTGATCTTGATGAGACCATATAACATGCATAGAATCATTTACTATCTCTTGTAACTCTCTCAACTCATTCATACTCACTTCCATGGCATTACTCTCCATTACCTCAAGATGATGTGTTAATTCCAAAGATAAAAACTCAAGTGATATGGGTAAACTTACCTCCTTCCCATAAATAAGAAGGTAGGGAGAATGACTAATAGATTTATTAGGGGTGATACTATCTACCTACAAGTTTGTCCTCAATTTGATATGCCACACCCTTTGATTGTCCTCCATAGTCCTATTTATGATCTTTATTAAGTTCTAGTTAGTGGACTCTACAATTCCTTTACCCTAAGGATAGTAGTTTGAGTAAGTACTAAGGTAGATTCTATAATTTATATCACATTCACTTACCTTTTCTCCACTGAAAACTAGTGCATTATCTGATATTATTATGGAATGGACCACAAACATGGTCATTAGGCAATCATATAACTCCAAGACCATGTTTTCATTAGCCTCATTAATGTATATTACTTCTACCCACCTGTTTAAGTAGTTTTTATCATTCAAGACACATTTGTGGCATGCACTAGATGTATAATGTATCATTCCTACCAAATATAGGCTCCATTGCATGAATGATTATTCCACTTGGATAGTCTTAAGGGTAAAGGAAAATAGCTTCTATTTTCCAATAAACATGGCACATTTCTAACATCTCCTAACCCAAGCATATGAGTTTTTCAATAGGCTTGAACAAAATTAGCCTACTCTCATTATCATTACTATTTTAGTCTTAGATGGAAAGTGGCTTCATGTAGGCCCATCATGAAACTGATCTAGTAACTTGTCAACTTGGTTAGTCTCCACAAATAGTAATATCATTCCATCATGATATTTCATACAAAAGAATCCATATATCAATAAATAGGGGATTGATTTCAGCCTATAATACCTTATTCTTGGCCTATCTAAACCTATATGATATTCTACTATTTGAAATAACCTTATCATGTCTTGATTCCAACTAAAATAAGGTTCGATTATTTAGGGATCACTATGAACTACCAAAACTCGCTATCTTTCTTCTTATCATCTACTTCTAAGTTATCACATAGTCCTCTACCCCTCAATAGCTTAGTGACCTTCACTTCTATGTCCTAATCGATACATCTAGTCACCCAACCTACTTTTTCCTCACTCAAATCATAATTAAGAAGTAAGTCTTTGATTCTAGGGTGGGCCACCTTGACATAGTTCTTGTTTTTGGAAATTATGTGTCTAAACTTTTTAAAGTTACTCATGATTTAAATCACATGATTTTATATATAAGTGTACCTATCATCATATCCCTCCAATGTTTGGATAAATAATTCTATGGGTTACTCAAGTCTTTCACTATTTTGTTGCATCAACATGGTAGATATGGTGTCATTAGTTGAGAGTGCAAATAAGAAAAAGTCTTTTTAGAAATTAGGGTTAAGGAAAGTGGGTGCTTGAGAAATAGCCTTTTTGATTTCTTCAAAGCTCTTCTTTCCTTCCCTACTCTAAGTGAAGTTATGATATTTCTTGAGCATAGACTTTAGGGGTCTAACCAACTTATCAAATCTAGAAATAAACCTTCTAATGAAATTGATCTTACCTAGGAAAATTTTCATTCCCTTATTATTTTTGGGAAATGATATCACTATTATTTCACTTACTCTCTTAGATTATATGGATATGCCTTCCTTAGACATAATGTGGCCTAAACTTCTACCTTCATAGATTGTAAAAATGCACTTTTTAGGGTACAAAAATACCCCATATTATCTGCACCTTTCAAATATCAACCTTAGGTGTGTTAAGTGGTCTTTAGAATCCTTTGAGAATATTATAATTTCACCAAGGTATATGAGCACCATATCAATTATTAGTCCCTGGAAATATGAATCCATTACCCTTTGGAATGTGGTTCCTACATTGGATATCCCAAAGGGCATATTTTTGTAGGCATAGGTGCCCCACTTGGTTGTGAAGGTAGTCTTATGTTGGTATTATTCCTTCACCAACACTTTTTTATACCTTAAGTACCCATCAATCAAGGAGAAAAGTTGTGATCCCATAACCTTTTGATGGATCTAATCCATGGATGGAAAGGGATAGTGGTCTCTTAATGACACCTTGTTAATATCAATGAAGTCCACAAATAACCTTATCTCACCATTATTTTTATAATAGGCACAAGGTTATCCACCCATGAAGAGTGTTTTATGGGGAATATAATGTTGGAATCAATTAGTTTAGACAATTCTTTCTTCATAAGGAGATCAATATTTAGATTATGAGGTCTTTGATTCTACCTCACAGGTTTGGCACTTGCCTCAAATTATATATTATGATTGTATAAAATAATAAAAAACCATTTTAATTAATTATATTCCAAAACAAATATGTCTATAAACTCCTTACACATCTCTATGAAATTAATCTTATCTTCTCTAGTTTTGACCTTTCCTAGTTTAAGTAGCCTATCCTTAAAAATGGTGACATTCTCATAATGTTCCTCCTTGGTTGACATACTCAAATTATTTCTTCTCAACTAATCATCTTCATTGAAAATGTTCAGAAGGGTCACTAATCACTTTCGAAGTTTGTTTGTATTTAACTAAAAAATGTGGTCACCATATTGTTATTGAAGTTTAAATTAATTCCTTGAGGAGAATTCTTCCTCTTCTTGGAATAAACATGATATTTTCTTATCACTATTAAATACCTAAAATTTTATTTCATTATTAGGTACTTATGGTATGTATACCACCTTAATTTTTGACGAATTCTTTAGGTTCTTGAATTCACTTGAGCTGTCATATTGTGCCCTTATAACTACCAGCCTATCTACATGTTGGTTCTCTTCTCTTTGGATTGAACCAATGTCAAAGTCCTTAAAGTATTATAGGATTTCCCAAACCCTATGTTTATATGCCTTTAATAGTGGATTATTTATTGTATTCTTCCATCTCACTTGATGGACTACTAATTCACTATCTCCAGTAGCTTGTAGCAGTTTCACACCTCTTTTGATTGCCCATTATATCCCATGAATGAGGGCCTCACATTATATTGTATTACATGTACAATTGAATTAAAACCTTATAGTATAAAATTAATTATGTTTAGGTGGATAAAAAATCATGATACCTAATCTAATTCCATTATTTCACCTAGAGCCATAAAAAAATAGTTTCCATGTTCCTTCATTATCTTGACTTGGATTGGTAAGGGATGGTATGATTGCCTCCTCCTCATGAATATAATATATCCCTAGGCATGATTCCTAAATTATATTGTAAGTATCATAACCATGGTTATATGTCCTCCACTCATCAAGGATTAGGTATGATATGCCCTCAAGTGGAACAAATGGATCTTGATCATTGAGGTGATCATATTCATCAATGATAGTGTAGTTGACATTAGATAGGTTAGGCATATAGGGATCTAAATTAAACCTATAGATTGGATTAGACACGATGGCTGATTTGGTCCCATGCCTAGTTATAAATATCATATAAAACTATTTATATCATAGGTATCCTCCAATCTTGGTGGTGAAGTCCTTAGATAGACATAAAGAAAATTAAGGGGGTAGATCAACAACAACAACATCTTGGGGTATGGCGTAATTTGGGAAAGAGGATAGGATAACCTTTAGGTCCATAAGTACACAAAATTTATTTTTAAGAGACCCATATATTTTGAATACTCATTTATAATTAGGGTCATATTTTAACCCCAACTTGGCTACTATTGACTTTGGAATAACATATGTGCTTGCCTAACTATCTATTGCATAATTATGTGCTAAGTAATCCCCTATTATGATAAAGAGATATAATAGATGGGGTTTAATTACCTTAGATGGTTGGGTTTCATTAGGTTGACTTGCATTGGTTTGGACTACACATTCCTTCTCTCCTTACTTGTTTGAGATATTGAGATCAAACAACTCTTCTTGAAGAATATCTTTCTACCCTAGAATAAATAATGTGTCACACATTGGTATGGTGATATGAGCCTTATTAATCTAGTCTACAATGTTGATATAAGGTCCACTAACCTTTTAATATAATTTATGAGTAGAATTACTACTTGGAGCTTGTGTGAAATAAGGTATAAAGGGACACTTCTCATTTTGACCTTTCTAGAGTGGTTGGGCTTTAGGGGATGCATATTTTTTCTGAAGTGGTTGATAATATGAAGGAGTTTCTCCCTTGAATTTTATTCACCACTATTAAACTTATTTTATCCCTGTATTGGCTTCAATAGGGATATCTACTTTAGTTACACCTCTAAACTAATTTACTACACAATATCCTAAAGCATTTTATCCTTCTTGAAAGTTAAAAAATTTAGCTTCTACCAGAGTATGCTCTCCACCAACTCCTTTTTTATTTGGTAATTTATAATAAGTCATAATAGGGGCTTCTCCATGTTTCACAAGGGGAAATAATTTATGTTTCATATGAGGCTCTCGATTTGCAACTTTAAATGAGCTAACACTTTTTTCATGATTTTGTCCCCAAGGTGCAAACCATTGACCTTATTGAACATAGTTATTTTTTAGTAGGAACTAATGCTCTATAAGTGATGGTAGAGTTGGGGTTAAAATTATTATATGGACTTGCATGAGTGATATACCCTTGCCCTTGAGGATTATATTAGTATGGAGGTCTATTAAATTAGTATGGTTGATAAGGAGCTTGGTAGGGTCTATGGGGTGTAACTTGTTCCCTTTATAAGTCCACTATATTATTATTTTATGCTTTGATCAACCCTTAAATCTTGACCAATCTATCTACCTGACTAGTATATGCCTACTCATTATTGGTTGGTATAGATATGGGGGAAATGGTAGGCATCAGAGGATGCATCTCTAAAAACAATGGCATACAAGACCTTGGTGTAATTTTTCCTACTTAAATAAGATTGTTTTATTCCCTTATTTCTACTTTATATGAATCTAATAATGTGTTCCCACATGTTGACTAAATCATGACTCCCACATTATAATTAAGAGTTCCCAAATAGTATAAGCAAGAATAATTTTGGATGGTTTCAAATACTATTAGAGTATTATCCCAAGTTTTATAAAACCTATATTTTTAATCCACCATAAAATATTGAGTGGTCCTTTTGCTTGTGGTCAATTAATCTACTAGAAATAAGTGGTCACTTATATCTTCAAAGTGTTTGCATAGGCGCTCCATAAACTCATCGCAAGTATTGATGGAGGTAGGTGATATACCTCTATACCACTGGAGTGCTTTGTCTTTCAAGGATGTAGCTATCACCCTCATTACTACATTATATTTAGTCACATTATTTATAGAATAAAGGTTTGAAATGTCTCTAATATGTTCAACAAGAGTGGTAGATTTATATCTTATGAAGTATGTGAGGATTTTGAGTGCATCAAAAAGGATATCATGGTTTAGATTTAGAGGGAAACTACCATTGAAGGGTACAAAGTCTTGGTTATTGGGTCTATCCATTATAGATGTAAGAGTTAAAATAGGGCTATGTTGAATAGTTATAGAAGAAGTAGTGGGTATGGGATAGGGATTGAATATGGGGTACATATTCATTATAATAAAATCTAAAGACAACTCAAAAAAGTTATCGTACTTACCCTTTGATGAAGACATTATGATGTCCTTTAGCATGAAACTTGATTTCTAATCTATCACCATAATGTTTGAAACTCCTTTAGGTTACCAAATGTTGAGAGTAAGTGTTCCAACCTCCTTGAATGTTTATCCCACTAGGCATGTCAAAAACTATTATCAGTCTAGATTTCACTCTTAAGGCATGGAGTTTCAAACTTACCTCATCCATCTAATAAAATAGAATCACATATAGGTGTGTGAAGCCTAATGGGTGAAGTGAGACTCTAGATTTGGGGCTAGCTCCCTTGATGCATCATATATGCTCAAATCACTAATACTCTTGTCTTACCAAGGAAAAGTGATAGAAAAAGATTGAAAACAAAATTTGAACTATAGGATATGATTCACCAATTTATTAAGCTTCATCTACTTGATCCATCAACAACACTTATCGATAAAATGAAGAATAATTGCTAACACACTCTCTCCAAAAGGACTCCTACACATTAATAATTCACATGGATGGCATATAAAATGAATACAACCTGAGGGTGATGAGTGAAATGTCTAATACAAGACACTATAAATCAATTTCAAATACAATCATAAGTCTAAACACCTTCACATACCATGTAACCTACAAAATATTAATCCATTAGCATCTAGGTGAGAGACAAGGACCTATAAAGGGAGAAAGAGTTTAACCACTAATGTAAATCAACAAGTATATTAAACAATATAAAATAATATAGATAATGTTGAATTAATCCTTATATTAATTCAAAGGCTTCAATATATAAATGGGTATAATTTCTTTGTACGTAAGAGAGAGATACATACAATGGCTTCCTATGCCTAATTTATAGGATATGAAAGAGAGAGGTAAGGAAAACATGGTGTTGATATGGAGTGGAGAGTCCATAATGACCCTTACCCATCCATAAAAATTAAATACATGAATGAGGGGTAGAAAATATCGCATATTCCTTATCTCATGCATGATCTTAGCATTAATGAGGTCACTAATAAGTCTTTTGGGCATAGAAGTGTGGTGGATGGTCTATTTATAGTCATATTTGACTCCATTAAGGCACCATTCTCCTTAAAACCAATCCATTACTCCCTAATATGAAATAATAAATCATGTACCTAATTTGGCATATAATTTACATGTTTAAACTCTTTGAACATGGCCATTACTTGCCTAACAACCACCCCTCATGCAATTTACTACTCATAAAAATACATTTCTCACCTTAGTGAGAAAGAGACCTTGGAATTATACATTTTCAATGGCATATTAATCTTGATAATGGGTTGAATAGGTTGATATGAGGATGCTTCTACATTAGAGAGTCTTTTCACCATGTGAGTAGACTTGTAACACTCTCTTCTCAATGCAAATGAAGGTTACCTCTCTACTTGACTTTAATTCTACTCATTATGTTTGATTATGCCACTATAGGGATTAAATAATGATTTATTGGATACCTTTTTATCTTTATACAAATAAAATAAGCCTTCTAATTCACTTAGGGGTTCAAACATGCTTAGGAATCATGAAAATAGTTTCAAAAACTAAATATTACATCCTTTTAACTACATATTTTTTCCCACACATGTTAAATTCCTAGTTCACAAGGGGAACATGGGACCTTTATGTGTCCTCTTCATGTTTTCAACGTGTTTTATATCTATTGGTTTCATTAGGATAAATTTATTGCTCATCAAGTTCTCTATGAGGGTTTTGAAGGGTTTAGAGTGGTCTACCATCTTAACAATATTTTATAAAGCATAGGCCCTGGATTTGAATCTTCAGGTCATTGATCTTAATTAAATAAACCACCTCAAATTTCCTTAATATTTATTTCTTCCATGCATTTTTTTATGATATTTGAGCAAAAATTGGCACCTCTTAGGCTTTTTCTAAGCAACTTAGGTATACCTACAATCTTAAAGATCATTCATAAAGATATCTCCCTAAATCTATCTCTCTCTACCATGGATGGAAGTGTATATGGGTCCTCAAACTCCAATAACATAAATATTATTGATGCACTTATTCATTTAATTTATGAAAACTTTAATCTACAACTCAATTTAGCAGACTATGATGGGAGAGCTTGAGGAGGTCTTTTAGGCCAAATTATCATTTTTTCTATTTCTCACTACCTAAGACACTATTTTGAGACATTTAATATCCTTATATAACTTATATATTTCCATATATTCCTAATTAACTCATATTCTCACAATATTGGAGTTGGAGTTCTAAGGACATATGTAAGGTTTTAGGCCTTATAGGCTTAAACCGAACTTCAAGGCACAAGACCACCTATAGGTGATTATGGTGGCTTCAAAGACTTATTATAATATATTTTACTCAAATTAAACCCTATATATATTCTCATAGTGTCTTAGGTATTTATTATTCCATTATTCCTCTTTAGACCTATTATGACCATCATTAGTTTATGTTAGGGTTCTTAAACTTGTTGATGCAAATGACCTTAGTAATATGTGTTCCCACTTTTCTCACCACCAAGGGAGTCATAATCCTCATGTAATTTATATGGATTTTTTAATACCCTATTAAGACTTAGGTCTCTATCCTACCTATAATAAATACACTCATCTGACTATACACACGCAAGCCTATGTGTGGGGCTCTAGATTCAACTAGCCTAAATAGGTCTCTCAACCTTACCATTTATTTATACTAATTGATAATATCATATATATATATATATATATATATATATATATATATATTTACAAGATAATTTTCATTTGGTTTGATTATATTTAACCTCTTTGTCTTCAAACTAAGTAGGCCCTTCTCTCCCTAGTTTATAGGCCCATTGAGCCACTAGGTAGTCCTGTAGGTATGACTTGGAATTTGCGAGTTTTAATATTTTAAACATACTATTTCAACTAATATAATGACCTTTTATACAAAATTGAACTCCAATAAGGTTATTTTCCACCCAATGTGTCCTTTTGCAAATCCATTAACATTCCCATTATTGAACTATTCATGAAAAATAACACTAGCCTACTTGTAGGTCAATTTGGGATCACCTCTTCAATGTGTTTAATCACCATATGAGTAAAATATTACATTTATATATATTTGAATATATCTTCTCTATTTTATAGGTCTCTCATATTCATCCTTATATGTGATTTATACTAGCTTATGCTTCAAATGGTTTAAGGGTTGATTATCTTCTTGTAGGTGTGATTTGGTGTCTTAAACATTGGGTCTGAAGACACACCTTTTCTAATAGTATTGAACCATTTAGTGTTGAAAGATTTAATTTAAAATTACCATTTAAACTTTAAAACCCACTTATACTAAACCATATTTCAACAAGTACACACAAAATATAGACTTATAGGCCTGCAAACCTGTAGGTCTACATTGCCATGGTTTTAAGTATTTTCAAACTGTAAGCTTGGTCTCTTGATCTTCAGATTATCTCTCCACTATATTTTTACATTACTTATGAGCTAATTACTCTCACTTAATTGTTAAAATGCAATATTAGATCATCTCAATCACCTTTAATCAAACAACCTACAAAAAGTCTAAATGGCTAAGAGCATGAATGTTACTTAGAAGACTATGTATGGAATAACCAAGTGGTGAGGGAGCCTTCAATGGAGAAGATGTGAAAAACATTAAAAAATTATTTGGATGGATTAAACCTAAATAAAAAATCAAAAAATGAGATAATAATAATATTATTCTCAACCTATCAACTACCTTATGGAGCTCTTTTCCAATTTATCAATAACACACGTGCCCCTATTAGTGGATGAATGTGTTAAATGTATGTGAAAACCTTTTAGGGTATTTTTAAAATATTTTCATACTTCAAAGAGTTCATTTTTAAGGAAACATTGGCCAAAACTTATCCACTATGGTTTATAAGGGTTTAAGACCACCTAGGGCTCTTAATGATTGTTAATAAAACTCAAGGCTTTAATTTGTAGACTAATTCCACTAATTGGAAGCCCACTAGGGACTATACCTCTACCCAAGAGCTTGGGATATGAATCAGCTTATATGGACCATATCATCCATCTAAAAGTGGCCCTTTTGAGCTTACCAAGATTTTGATGGAGGTTCTACTACATTTTATACCTTTCTTTTGGAATTATCAACTTGTATTATCCTCTATTATGCCTTCAAGGAATCCTCCATGATATATTTGATCTCTTTTTATCCTGACCTAACTATACCTATCCATACAAGTCTTGAAAGAACCTATAAAAAATATTTTCTTTACATTTTTACATGTTTGATATATTGGGAACCCATTAGAGGTCAAAAAGAGGGAAATGATAGGTCAAAAACATTTTTAAATTAGAGGGTATGGATGGATGGAAGATGAAAAGTCACTTTTTGAGTGTATGGGGGCCTTTTATGGTAAATGAAGGATGTTGACCCCTAAAATTATCCTTTTTTATATATAATATCACAATATTATGACTTTAAAATGACCATGAAATCTTTGAGGAATAATTTATCCTTGATGATAACTTTGGCAGTTAAAATATGTCCTAGGGACCTATTAACACTATTCACATGGTTTTCACATCCTTGGAAGGTAATATACACCTAAAATGAAATACAATAGCAATTGAAGTAATTACCTTAATATTTGATTTTAAAAAACCATAAAATATGCTAAAGGCTCTAAACAAGGTTACCATTATTCCCTCATATTAGATCCAATCCCTCTGATTTTCCCATATTCTATAGGTTTTTGGTATGTTTTAATGAACACATGATTGGTCATGGGATGCAACATCATAGGTCATCCTATTATGTATGATTTTAGTCTATGAATATCAAACTCATACTTGGTGTAGACTCTTAGACATAGATAGTATAAGATGGAACCTTGACAAAAGTTCAAATAAGGTGAGATGGTGACTACCACAAGCACTCTTTGACATTATCACACCATATGAACATGGTGCCTATGAACCTAATGAAAAATAACTCTTTCCTAGAATGAAATGACATCCCAAAGACTAATGAAGATGAAAAGGACATTCTTAAAGTATTTACAATAAAAGGTTGATTATTTTTTAACCTAAGGGGAAAACTATATCAATAGGTCTTTTCTGATATAGTTTGCAAAAATTAATTTAAGTTTATAATTATTAATTTAATTCATAATATCCCATGTTATGTTTGATTCACATGAAGACATGATATAAGGTGACTTATTTAAAGATCATAAATAAGGAGGAAATGAACCATGCAAAGATAAGTCACTTAAAGCCATGTAACATTCATGAGATATGATGTCATATTATTTTGGGGTCTGTACAAGCTTCAAAAGGTGGAAAATGTGCATTTATAATGTAGATCAAATTTGAAACATCTCGTACTCCTTCGTACACTATTTAAAACCCCAAAACATAACATGATGTATGTATCATGGTAGGAATAAATTATAAAATAGGTTATTTCATGTTTATTTCTCTTTGTACAGGGTAGGTATACCTTTTATTTGGCCTATGAAACAAGTTACAATATAAGACCATTGTCAAGAAGGCATTAGGAAGGGTTTTTGGTAGTTTTTATGGTGAAATTAGGCATATCCAACTAAGAGGATCATGGAATAAGGTGATGAATCTCTTTTAAATAATAATATAATCCTATACAAGTCATATCCATGCACAAGAGTGTGTAATAGGTCCAAGAAAGGCAAAAATCTCCTCCATTCTTCCATCAAGCTCTCTACATGCTAGTGAGGGCCATTTTCAAAAAAAAATCATGAAGGATAATATGAGTTAGGTAAAAACATATTATTGATATATATTAGATCTTATGGTATCAATATTAAGTTAATTAGTTTTATGTTACATGGGCTTAACTTTATGAACCATTTCTAACAAGAAAAGTGCTCTAAAACCCTCTTTAGACCCCACTAACCTAATTGTAGGGAATTTCATGAATTTTTGGAGCTCATTATTAAAAGTGAAGATTTTTTTAATGTATTTAAATATCCCTATTATCTTCTAAAATCATCTCCAATATTCATTTGGCATGTTTGATCACTATAGTGGAAAGAAAGAGTTGTGTTTTATTGTTTTTGAGGATGGCAAGCAAAATATAAAGGTAAAATATATTTTCATGCATGCAATTAGGAACCATTTTAATTTTTATTATATATCTCCATTAGGTATTTTAAATTCATTATCTAATCCCAAATATACCAACCATCAAGAGAAATTTGAAGCTTTGAAGGTGGTGAGGTTGAATGTTTTCTATAAGATAAGGTACTATTGATTGATTTTGAGATTGAAATGAAATCCAAAATGTGTAGTACACATATATAATAGAATATCATATATCATTTAAATTAATTCAATACCATACTCACTTATAGGATGTCTCTCTTTCACCAAATTATATGTACAAGCCTCAAAAGACAACATACAACCCTGTACAGTAAGATTTGGGGAGGGACTACAATTATTAGTAAAATGTGAGAAATAGAATTGTTATCAATGAATCATATAAGGTTATATAACATTAAAGAGTCTTTTAAATTTTTATCAAGGTTATTTTATATCCACAAACATCAATGAGTACCTATAACCTTTTAAGATAAGAGAGAAGGTCTCATGAACAAATGATTTGTGAGGTTTTGTGTGATAGTATAGGTGAAATGAAAATTGTATTACTTTATGTTAGAGTTAATAAAATCTAATATTACACATATAAATTAACCAAACTCTTAATATCATCCTTTAGATACACTTATAGGGTACATACCTAAAGAACATCTACCTAGTGTTTGCAAGCAAAAAATTAGGTGTTTGAAGGCATTGGAGAAACTTAAAGGAGGTTATTGATCTTTTAAATTGGTATGAGAGATAAAATATAAGACCAAAAAGTTTTTAATAACATGTAATCATGTGATTATTGTCTTAAACAAGGGTGAATTTAGACCTATAAGTTTGCAGACCTATAGGTCCACATTCTCAAGCAAGAGAAGCATAACTTGCATGAAGTATGTGGTTTGAAGAAAAAATGAAGGATGAAATACATAATTATATGTAAAAATTTATGTTTATATTTTAATTTTAACCCTAAAAACATCAAACCCAAAGAAAACAAACTAGCCTACTAAAGAGCTCCTCTTGTAAGCATGTTTTCAAGAATTGGATAAAGTATACCATAGTGCATTATAATTAGTGTTTGAATGAAAAAATAGAAATTAAAAACATTATAATTTATTTAATATGATAATAAATTTACTAATATGATAAAATAAACATACATATTGTTGCACAATCCTAAAATACGTGTAAACTTATCAAAATTGGTAGTTCTAGGAGTTTTCAATATTGTTCAAGTGAAAACAATGGTTAGAGGAGTTGATAAATGTTGTTTAATACCTAACATAGGTATTTTATTATATTTAAGTTACTTTAAACTCTCCAAATAATTTTTTATATGCTCTCAGCCTCCTTAGGCCTATGATAAAACCCACTAGGGCTAGAAAGTAGCAATTTTGCATAAATTGAGTTCTAACCCTTGAAATGACATGAAAATTTTATATATGACACAATTTAATGTAATATACATTATTTTTTATGTTTTATATTAGTATTTTATGACATTATATGGTCTCTAGTACTATAGGCTTGCATTAGGTTTAATTAGGCATTATTGGGAAATTTGGGTGTTGATAAATTGTGTCTACATTGGGATTTGATCCCTAAAATTTTAGGTGAATATATATGGGGATAAATGGTATTAAAATATTCCCTTATGTTTCTTTTAATTTTTTTATATCACTCAAAACATAAAAAATGTGTCAAAATAGGGTTATACGGAATAGGCCTTCCTAGAGAGCAAATGAGAGATTTATGAAGGAGATCACAGAACAAATGTAGAAAGATGATTGGATAGGGTCCTTAAAAATATTTAAAATTAAATTCAAGTAGTTATAATCCAATAATGTGACTTTCCACTTCAAAATCACTCCTAGTGGGAAATTTTAATGATGATGAATGAGTCATAGAGGAGAATGATGATCTCCTACGCCACCTTGATGAAGAAGAAGATCATTCCAAGATGACACACATTGAGGAGAGTTTCATGACTATCCTTTGGATATTTATTTTTTATAACCTACTTCTTCATGAGATGACACTTTACATAGGATTTTACAACACCTATCTTCACTTTTATTCTCATTCTCTTATATATGTATGGCCTAATTTGGTTGGTAAAAGAATTCTTATAGTAGGAGTATGGGATATCCCTACTCTTTTCTATGTTTATTTATTAATAATATGATTGGTTTTACCACTTCTTATGGTTTTAGTTAGTGTATACCTTGAATGGTTGATATGATCAAGCATAGATTAAGATCATCTTGGTTGTTGTCTCATTCTTTTTATTTACATGTAGTTTGACTCATTGTTGTAGGTTGTGAAGAGTGTCATTAGGGGTTTTATGGAGTTATAATTGGCTAATATCTTCCCTTCTAATATGACTTGACCTTCCCACTTTTCAAATAATTGATTTCATAAGGTATCTTTAATAGAAGTTTATGTTTCTTGTAGTCTTATAGGTCTTAGTACACATTTAAATTAGTGGTAGTGGTCATAACATTTAGTGTATCACCTCTCCTTTAGTTTATAGTTTTCATTCTCCCTTTTCCTTAAAATTTAGTAGGTTAGTGATTGGTCCTAAATGGTTCATCAAGTGAGTTCTCCCTATCTAGACGTTATCTTTATCTATAAGGTCACCCATAAAATTTAAAGAGTTCCCATGATATTACTTAAGTGAGGAGGTTTGAACACCCTTCTCAAGGGTGAATCTTTTGTTGATAACAAGTATCAACATATTGTTTTATCTATTTAAACCTAAACATAGATTCTCACATAAATGCCTTAGTGTCAATTTATGTCTAATTAATGGTGAACTATATTTTTCATTACAATCCTTCCATAAACAATGTTGTTTCATCTTTATCCTCCAAGACAAACTCTATTTTATTCATTACATCATAAAATATGAAATCGTATTCATTGATAGTCTCTTTTTCCTATATTAAATTTATTTAAAATCATGAATGGTTTGGTTATAACATTTCTTAATCTTAAAATTTGTGATTAACATTTATTTTACTTGTGGTAGTATTATTTGGTTAGTATTTTTTAGAATATGAATTTCAACACATGACCACTCAAAGCTCCAATCAATTCACACTTCATTACTACTTCACCAGTAATTACTTTTGCCTATCAATTCATGTCATAGGTGAGTAAATACTATTCTATGTCCATAAATCCATCATAGGGAACCAGATAGATAAAGTTCCCCAATTAGGATATCATACTAAGGTTTTTTGTAGGTATCACATTTGGTTTATAAATAACTAGTTTCTATAACTTTTGTAACTTTTGTTACCTCTATATAATTGGTGTCTACAACATTCAATTAATTTATGTCACCTATTGCATCTTTACTGATTCTTTTTTATGAAACTATCTCAGTTGTATCATCATTAGTCTCCTATTTTTCCTCCAAGATTTCAATTTATATGATGAAATCCTTTGCTTGCATGAATATTATGGGATCTATCTATTAATAATAATTTTTTATGTTCTACTTATATTGTATAGAAAAACTAAGGGTGATTTTAGTATGTGTTGTCTCTTCTACTTTGATACCTTTCTTATGAATCTCTTTTATAAATGATCCTTTAAACTCATTATCCTATAAGGTGGTATAGGAATTATTTTGATTTTGAATAAAAATAGGCTTGAGGATGCATGCTCCCATAGTGGCTGATTTTTCCCTCCAACAACATATTTCTTGGAATGTGAACCTATATTATGTATGTGACTATACGGTAATATTTCTTCTCCTTTATATTAAATATTTTTATAAGGCTATGAAATTTTAATAACCTAATATCTCACTTTATCCTCACCATCTTCTCATGTTATATACCCACTATGTATAGGATCCTTTCCCTTTTTCTCATCACCTAAAACTTATCCCTTCCTTTCCCTCTCACTCTGATCTTATTTGCTACTACTAATATTATTCATAGATTATTTAATCTCACTCTATGTATTCCATTTTTTATAATATTATAGATCTCTTTCTAATTATAAAGTCTTCCTTTAATTTTTATCCTCTTAGTTCTCACTTTTTAATTCAAGTTCAAACTCTACCTTTTCATCTTCTTACCATTCACACTTTTATCATACACATCCTCATAGTGCCAAAAGTGACTACTCCATGTTGGTAAGAGTAGGAACCATAGCCTTTTCCATAGACAACATCTTGATCAAAAAAGCAAGTTGTTATAAACATTTACCTCTGATCCCTCTAATAAATAGATCTTTTGTTGCTTTAAATGTTACATGCCCTTATACTATGAACTCGATTATGTATCTATCGATAGTAGTGGTAACCTAATGATTGATCACATGAGGCTAATTAGTATTGAGGTTCTAAATATTATCTATCATATCTTCATTTCATGAAATGAAATTTATAGATCTAAGTTGGAAATATTAGTGGTATAGTCGAGCAAACTAAGGAGCTAATAGTCTCAAAAATTCACATTAGAAGATTACATAGATATGTTCATGTATGATTATCTCATCATACATCCTATCCTTTGAGATATTACTATTATCAATAAAACCTAATGGATAACCTTTCTATCATGAAAAGTACATATCATCCTTGTGACCATACTTTTGACTGTATGACCTTGTCATAGGACTCTTCATGACTGCATTTAAGCTCGGTGCTTTGACATGTCTATTTGTTCCTTTTCATGCTCATGATGGCCATACTATCCATTGGCTCTTTCTAACCATGAGACTATCAAAAGATATGGATTAAGGGATGAAAATAATGTGTAAAATGATGAAAACATAATAGTGGAGATGGAAAAGTGTGAAAAATTAGTGGAAAAGGGCATAATATGGCAGTGATATGGGAATAAAAGGGATGTAGCTGGAAAAGGAATATGGAGAACAAAATAAGGAGTCACAAGAAAAAATGGGCATAGAATCATCCTAACACATGAATTTAGATGCCATTATACAAGTGTATGGAGGTGTATTTGAAACATGATTTTCTCAAAAAACTTTAAAATTTGCAAAAATTCCTTAATTTATGCTAAAAAGGATCCTTTGAGACATTAAAAAGCATGGAGATGGATTCCTTAGTCATGAAAAATTGATGGAAAACCTTGAAAACACCAAATTATTTAAATCTTGAAGCTAAAATCTTCTCTTTAGACCGTGCAATCCTCCCTTGTAAGCTCATACTTCTCTTTCTTTGACTAGTTGAGTTTTAGGCCTCTTATTGACCTTGAATTGAAATAAGAACATCTTAATAATGAAATGGAACTTTATGGAAATTCCTCAATATTCTATAATAATTTGAATTTTCCTAAAACACAACCGATGTGAAGATAAATTGAAGAAAAATAATTGCCTTTTTGGTTGCTAGGCAACATAATTTATCCTAACTTCAACTAGATAGTTCATTATCATGCATAATACAATTTAGAAACCATTTAAACCATCATGAATCCATCTAATTCTATTTTATTCTACCCAAATTTGAGATCTGTACCCTCTTACAACATGTTCTACCATCAAGAAATCTATGGACATGCCTCTTTGTGCCAACAAATATGAAATCAAAAAGAAGATGATTAAGGGCCTATATGGCCATGTAAATCCATAAAATTATTGTGGAATATGATTTATTCCATGTAGATTACTTCCCATGCTCAAGATTATATTTATTATATATGTATTTTGTATGCTTGTTTGCAAATAGGTGAAAATAAGCTATTTTTGCCCTTCTAAATCTAAAAAATCACTTTCCACCACTTGGAATGTAACATTGGATAATTATTTCATGGATATCATGCAAATTATCATAATTTTAACCTTTTTAATCACAAATTTAGCATGTGGGAGGGGAATTTGGGCCTTTTTGGGTTATTAAACATATCAATTAACCTTTTCATTACTTAAAACTTAGGACTTAAGATATTTTAATGTTTGTGAACATAATTAAATTTATTTTTTAATAATTTTATAACTCTTGATATCATTTTAGACAATTTTCACCCTATTTTTGACATTTTTGGCCAAAATTTATACTTTTAGGACCATAAATGACTAGTTTGACTAGCTATATTAGGAAATTGACCATTTTGGGGAAGTTTAGGATAATAGAGGTAGAAATTTGGCCTTGAAAATATAATAAATTTTGGCAACTTTTAGGGTTGGCAAACCTACTAGTCAAAATAACTCATAATTCTGTTAAGGAAAGGCCAAAACAAACACTAAAACTAGGAATGCTGGAGACCAAAACACAATAAGAGAAGCTGACACAAAAAAAAGATGTGCACATGTGAAATTATATTAAAGGAAAATAAATATATGTAAATGGAAAATAACTACTGAAGTATGTGCTAAAAATCACTTAGAGGAATGAAACTATGACTATGTACAAAATAGTGACTCTCCTAATAGCAGTATTTAAGAAACATCCCATTCATAGGAATGGGAAGTTATTCTCCACTCAAATTAGATAATTTAAAAGAATTTTTTTATTTAAATTAGTTATAATTTAAGGTCCTCTCTAAAGGCTATTAAATTTAGAGTGCTTACCTAGCTTTATATGTTCTTCATCCCATTTAAGCACTATGTCTCCTTACTAAAATGCTTTTGATGAATCTCTCTTGTCAAATGTCTTATTTAATTTCTGATAGTTTGACCATATGGTATGCATGTCATCATCTCTTATCTCATTCAATTCTCTCAATTCATTCATTCTTACCTCCATTGCATCACTTTCCAGAAGCTCTAATTGGTGTGTAAGCTCTAAAGTTGGAAGCTTCAATGAAATAGGTGGCCTTGATTCTCTTCCATAAACTAGAAGATAAGGTGAATGAAAAATTTATTTATTAAGGGTGATCCTATCATCCCATAAATTAGTCTTCAACTTTATATGCCAAGATCTCTGATTATCCTCCATTGTTCTTTTGATGATCCAAATCAAGTTCTTGTTAGTATATTCAGCTAGTCCATTACCTTATAGATAGTAATTTGATGAAGATGTAAAATAAATAACTTGTTTAATATACCATTAACATACCTTTTTAAAATTAATTCCAAAACATTATCTGATATGATAGTAAAAGGTGCTCTGAAATGAGTGATTATGCTCTCATAGAATTCAAGCACAAAATTATCATTTGGCTCTTTCAAAGGCACTGCCTCCACCCACCTAGTGAAATAGTCTATAGCTATCAAAAACCACTTATGTCCATCACTATATGTATGATGAATCATTCCAATTAATTTTGAACCCCATTTCATGAAAGGTTACTCAACCTGGATTGGCTTTAGTGGCATAGCAGCTAATCTTTGTTTTCCTACAAACATTGCACACATTACACATTTCCTAACCCATGCATGAGAATATATGAATAAATTAGGCCAAAATTAACCATATTTAATGATTTTGGTATCTATAGTCTTGGATACAAACTGACCTACATAAGGACTATCACGAAATTGCTCAAAAAGCTTGTCAAATTGACTAGTTTCAACACACCTTAAAATCATACCTCCAATGTCTTTTTTTTTTTTAAATTACATTAATCAAAATGTATGGTACTAATTTTATTCTGAAGAGTCTTATTTTTTATTCATTCAAACCTCTTGGAATCTCTCTAGTTTGAATAAATCTAGCAATGTTATGTGTCCAGCTTGTAGGAGATGTATTTTTAGCTTCATGTTGAGTGTCTTGAATTGTCAAAATTGCTTCTTTTTCTTATTTTAAATATTTTGAAAGACATTCATAGACCATATTTGTAACCTTGACTTCAATTTCATATCACATGTATTTATTAACTCATCCATCTCTCTTTTCACTGAAGTCTCTATTTAGAATGAATTCCTTCATACTTGGATGAGCAAACATTAGTATAATCTTGTTATTTGAAACCAAATATCTAAAAAAATTAAAACATCTTATAATATAAATAACATTTTTTAATAAAAAATAATACCTCTCCTCATAACCTTCAAAAAATTGACTAAATAAAACAATGAGATATTCCAAACCTTCATCATTATACTGCATAAACATGGTTAAAATAGTACTAGAAGTAGAGAGAGCATATAAGAAGAAATCCTTACTAAAATATAGATCAAGAAAAGCAAGATATTGGATGACTAATTCCTTAATATCTTCAAAAACTCTTTTACCTTCTTTACTCTAAGTGAAATCTTGGTGTTTCTTTAACATTTGAGCAAGTGGCTTTACTAGCTCTACAAAACTAAGAATGAATTTTATGATAAAGTTGATCTTACCCAAGAAGCTCTAAAATATTTTCTTTTGTTTAGGTAATTATAGATAAATTATTGTATTTATTCTTTTGCATCAATGTAAAGACTAGCTTTGGACACCACATGCCTAAGAAGGATCCCCTCATGCACTAAAAAGATGCATTTTTTTGGATTCAAAGAAACTCCAAATTCTCTATATCTATCAAAAAAAATAATCAAATGTGTTAGATGGTCATTATAATCCTTTTAAAATATTGTAATATTATCAAGATATACTAAAACCATTTCACTCAAAAGACCATGAAAAACAACATCCATTGCTCTTTGAAAGGTAGCTCCATCATTGGAAAGTCCAAAAGGCATCTTCTTATAAGAAAAAGTACCCCATTTGGTGGTGAAAGTTTTTTTATACTAATCTTTCTCTTTCACCAATATCTAGTTATATCCTAAGTACCCATCCAATAAATAAAACATCTATGAACCTGAAACTCTTTGTAAGATTTGATCCATGGAAGGAAGTGGATAGTGATATTTCAATGATACTCTATTCTAATCTCTAAAATCAACACAATGTCTTATATCTCCATTATTTTTCCTTAATGGAATAATGTTTTCTACCCATTTCTAATTCTTAATAGGAAAAATAATACTTGATTCAATCATCTTTTTAAGTTCTTTCCTCATGAGAATCTCAACCTCGAGGTTGATAGGCCTTTACTTTTATCTTACCAATTTTGCATCTTGTTCTAGTTCAATAGTATATTGTAATAATCTAGGGTCAAAACCTTTCAAATAATTATATTCCAAAGAAAAAAATCCATAAAATCTTGACATAATGAAATGAAAGCTGCTCTCTCAGAATCAATATTCACTTTACCCAACTTGAGTTGCTTACCTCCAGCTATGTTAATTGGCTCATAATGTTATTTATTGGAAGAAATACTCTTTTTTTTTCTTATCTGATCATATTCATTAAAAATTATCTCTAAATTCACCAAACCTTCATCCATATTATTTTATTTTAATTTTTAATTTCCATATTGATCCTTCAATTTGTCATGATTTTTTTGGCAAAATTTAGCCTCATTCTATAGAAAATATGTTATTTGTTTATCAAAATCAAAAACATTCTAACTTACATAAATATTTTTGATTGAATTCCTACATACCACCTTAATTTGGTTATAATATTTATTATCCTTAATCTTATCCAAAATGTCATACTGTGCTCCTATGGTAGTAAGTCTATCTACATGCTAATTTGCCCCTCTAGGAATGGAGCAAATGTCAAATATAAGAAAATATTCCATGAGATCCAAAAATATATATTTATAGGCATTTAAAATAGTATTATTTACTAAAATTAAACCTCTAACTTGATATACTCCCAACTCACTATCACCTTTTACCTGTAACATCTTAATATCCCTCTTTCTAGCCCACTAAAGACCATAAATAAGATCTTCATACTCTATAGTATTGGAAGTATAAATAAAATTAAATATAATAGAATAATAATACCATTTATTCAATTTTGAAACAAAAAATACACCATCCCCACTATGATTATTTGTTTTAGATCCATCAAAGTATAGATTCCAAACTCCTTGATCCTGCATTGAGTTAGTAAGACTAGGTAGTAAGTCAACTTCTTCATGCATACAATAAACTCGAAAACCAACATATTCAATACTTTTTTAGGGTTCATGTCCATGATTATCAGTATCCCACTCATTTAAGAGAATATTAAAAATGCCTTCAAGAGTATTAGAAGTCTCTTGATCAATAGTGTTATCATCTTCTTTTGAAATACTGCAATTCAGATTTGACATATTTGGCATATATGGCTCAAGGTGAAATCTAGAAATAGGCTCTAATATAATAGTTACTTTGGTTCCATACCTAGTTATTAATATCATATATGACCAATCTGAATAAAGGTAACCTCCTATTTTATCAATGAACTCTCTAGATAAACATAGTGCAAAATATGGAGGTAGATCAACAACAACAACATCCTGTAAAATAGTGAAATTTGGACAAGTAGCAAGTATGATTTTCAGATATTTCAACACACCTACTGTCTTGGTAGGAGACCCATATAGTTTCAAGACACTTTTCTCATGGGGTTCATTCTTCAATCCTAACTAATCAAATATTGATTTAGGCATGACAAAATTACTAGCCCCACTATCAATCATATAGTTATCAACTAGATAATCTCCAATGATAATAGAAAGGTAAAATAGAGGAGGTTTAGTCACCTTAAGAGGTTGAGAATCAATAGATGGAATATAATTAGTTAATATAGAACTTAATATTTATTTTTCAAGTGGTTTCTTAAAGATAGTGAGCTTTGAAAGTTCCTCTTGCAAGCACTCCTTTTGTCCTAGAATTAGTAGAGTATCCGACATTAAAATTAATATTATAGTCTTCTTCATATGATCCACAATACCTAGTGGAGAAGTGGTTTAATTTAAATATAATTTAAGAGCTAAATGAGATATTAAATGATGTGTAAATTTAGGAATGTAAGGCCCTTTCACATTCATATCTTTTTGATCTTGAGCTTGCTAATTCAAACTTTTCTAAAGCAACTCATGTGTTGTTGTCTTTTGTTGTGGCCGAGAAGAAGGGGCTGACCTTTTAAGACCTGAACCTTCTCTAATTATTATTTTTTGGATCTAGTATGGGTTTCACCTAAATTATCAATATTAGGTAAATCTTAAATTTTATTTTCAGCCAAGTGCTCAAAAGAATTCTCACCTTCCTAGAAGTTGACAAATGTAGTTTCAGTAGGTGCCTTACCAATACCTTCTCCTTGTTGATTTAGAACTTATTATTTAGTGAATGAAGGAATGTATCCATGAGAAAGAGGAAATTCCTTATTCTAAGAATGTGGTTAGTTTTCAAATTAAATAAGAACTAAACTTTGTTACATAGAAGATTTATGAGAACTCTCACTAGTTAGAGCTATTGCCACCTTGTGTACTTGATCACATTGATTGTTCCATTATCCTTCTTAAGAATAATTTCTCTTATTTGGCACAATAGATCTTTAATTTATTGGATTATTTGAATTATATTACCTTTATTGATAATTCTACCCTTGACCTTGATAATTGGATTGATAGGATGGCCTATAAGGCTAATAATTCTTATTAGTATTCTGATAAGGCTTGTATGGTAGAGCTTGTTGCCTATCTATTAAAACCAAATTGTTAGTTTCAAAGTTAAGAAGACTATATATCTTACCTAATATATTTATTTTATCACCTTATATTTGATGGAACTTTGATGACTCTAGAATTGGAGCAATAGTTAGAGCAAGAGGCTAGATCTCTAGAAAAAGAGGCATTGGAGGCCTTGGAGACAACTTGCCTACTTGTATAAGGAAAATTTAAGCCTTGATTTATCCTTAAAAATATTTAGGTAAGGTATTACCTCCCATATATTGGATCATGATAGACAAATATAAATTAAGAGCCTTCAAATAATACATAAAAGTGTAGTTGGTTGTAGGCTTGATCACTGCTAAAATTTTATCCCAAGTATTTTGGAATTTGTAGTTGAAATCCACCATGAATTCATGGTTGCATCTCTTAATTATTTTAAGATACTCCAAAATTGAAAGATGATCACTTTTATCTTCAAAATGTTTGCACATAAATTCTCCAAATTCATCCCAATTATTGATTAATGTAGGATTCAAACCTCTGTACCATTGAAGTCCCTTTCCTTTCAAAGAAGTTCCCAAAAACCCCATTGATACATTTTCCTTTGTCATATGATGCAATAAATAAATATTAGAAATATATAAAATATTTTCTATAGGAGTTGTATTTTCTCTTGTAAAATATGGAAGAGCCTTTAGAGCTGAAATTGGAATATCATCCCATTAATTGAGATTTAGAGGACTACCACCATTAAATACAATAAAATAATATCTTCTAGGAACAAACATCCGAGGAATAGGATTTAAAACAATATTTGAATAAATAATATTGGAATGAATAGGATCATTTTGTGAAATAATAGAAATAATAGAGGGTGTAGGATTTGGATTTGACTGAAAAGGTCTCTTTTTCTCTAGCTAGCAAGACAACTCAGAAAAATCTATTTCTTTCCCTTTTGTAAATGATCTTATGACAACTCTTGGTGGCATGAAAAATATATAGACCTGAAAATAAAAATATACAAATGAATATAATAATCAAATACATAGATAATAACTCAAAAATGTGAATAAGTTGTCCCACTGGCTATTATCACTAAAACCTAGTGGAGACCCTCCCTATCATGACAAGTACATAGCATCCTTGTGACCATAATTTTGAATATATAACCTTGTCATAGGACTCTTCATGACTACATCTAATCTTTGTGCTTTGACTAGTCCATATGTTATTTTTCATGCTCATGATGGCCATACTAGCCCTTGGCTCTTTCTAACTAGGAGACCATAGAAAGAGATGGATGGAGGGATGAAAATATGATGGAAAATGATGAAAGCACAAGAGTGGAGATGGAAAAGAGTGAAAACTTAGTGGAAAAGCATAGAGTATGGTAGTGATGTGGGGATGAAAGGGATGTAGGTGAAAAAAGAGCATAAAGACCAGAATAAGGAGTCACAAGAAAACATGGGCATAGAATCATCCCAACACATGATTTTGGAGACCATTATACAAGTGTAAGGAGGTGTATTTGAAACACGATTTTCTCAAAAAACCTTAAAATTTATAAAAATTCCTTAATTTATGCTAAAAAGGCTACATTGAAACACTAAAAAGCATGGAGATGGCTTCCTTAGCCATGAAACTTGAAAAATATCTAATGATTATGCATATAAGTCATGAAAACTTGATAGAAATCCCTAAAAACACAAAATTATTGAAATATTGAAGATAAAATATTCTCTTTAGACCATACAATCCTCCCTTGCAAGCTCATACTTATCTTTATTTGACTGGTTGAGTTTGAGGCCTCTTCTTGACCTTGAATTAGAAGAAGAACACCTTAAGAATGACATAGAAGGGTATGGAAATTCCACAATATTTTGGAACATTTTGAATTTTCCCAAAACTCTACCCAAGTGAAGATAAATTGAAGAAAAACCACTGCCTTTCTTGTTGCTAGGTAGTAGAATTTATCCTAGCTTCAACTAGATAGTTCATGAGCATGCATAATCCAATTGAGAAACCATTTAAAAAATTAGGAATCCCTCTAAGTCTAGTTTATTCAACAAAATTTGAGATTTGTACCCTCTTACAGGATGTCATACCATCAAGAAATCTACAGGCATGTCTCTTTATGCCAACAAATAAGAAATTAAAAATAATATGGTTAGGTCTTGTATGGTGATGAAAATCCATAAAATTTTGGTGAAATATGATATATGACCTAAATATGACTTTTCATGCCCTGGATTGTATGGATTCATTACAAATTTTATACTCTTGCTTGCAAATCAGTGAAAATAAGTTATTTTTGCCCTTTTAAAGCTAAACCATCACTTCCCACCACTTTAAATGTAAAATTTAAGTATTTTGTGAATATCCTACAAATTATTATAGTTTTAACATTTTTAATCAGTAATTTGGCATGTGGGAGGGGAATTTGGGCCTTTTGGGCTATTAAACATATCAATTAACATTTTCATGACTTGAAACTTAAGACTTAGGATATTTTCATGTTTTTAACGTAATTAATCTCTTTTATCATACTTTGATAGCTCTTGATATCATTTTTGACACTTTTCACCCTATTTTTTGACATTTTTGGCCAAAATATACACTTTTAAGACCATAAATGACCAGATTGACTAACTATATTAAGAAATTGACCATTTTAGGGAATGTTTTAGATAATAGGGGTATAAATTTGGCCTTGAAAATCCAAATTAATAAAAATTACTTTTGTGAATTTCTGTATCTTCTATTCTAATAAGCTGTCCACCTCTCTTTGAATAGAAAACCATCGAAGCTTCTCCTTTGCCAATGAGTTCCATGTTCACTTCACCATTGTTAATAGATGTTCCTAGGGTCTCACAAAAACATGATAATTACATAGATACCTTTTTTATTTAAGGAAGAGCTTATAGTAATTTATAGATAGATATAGATTTACAATATTTAAATTAAGATTGTAAAGATTTAACATAGGAAAATGCACTTGCATATTAGTGATGTATAATTATATGCTAAACATATATCTAACTAAATAAATATATTTAAAATACATTATTTCTTACATAAATCTATAAAGTGTAGAATAAACATATGGAAATCATATTAATCACCCTATTAAATTACCATTACATGCATATTTTAACAACTAGAACATACATACATATGTACGTACATGTATGCATGCATATATACTTACACACACACACACACACACACACACACACACACACACACACATCTGTGTGTGTGTGTGTGTGTGTGTGTGTATTTATGTATGTATTTATGTATGTATGTGTATGTATGTATACATACATAATGCACTTGTGTATCAGTCACATCTTATTATATGCTAAACATAGCTCTAACTAAATAAGTATATTTGAAATACATTATTTCTTACATAATTCTATAATATGTAGAATAAACATATGGTAATCATATTAATCACCTTATTAAATCACCATTAAATGCATATTTAAAAAATTAGAACATACATACATGAATGCATGCATACATACATATGTGTGTGTGTGTGTGTACATACGTACGTACATACATATACATACATACATACCTATACATACATACATACACACATACATATATATATATACATACACACACACACACACACACACACACACACACACACACACACACACACACACACACACACACACACACACACACACATATACACATGTATATATATATATATATATGTATGTATGTATGTATGTATGTATGTATGTACACACACACACACACACACACACAAACATGTGTGCATGTGTGTGTGTGTGTGTGTGTGTGTGTGTGTGTGTGTGTGTGTGTGTGTGTGTGTGTGTGTGTGTGTGTGTGTGTGTGTGTGTGTGTGTGTGTGTGTGTGTGTGTGTGTGTGTGTGTGTGTGTGTGTGTGTGTGTGTGTGTGTGTGTGTGTGTGTGTGTGTGTGTGTGTGTGTGTGTGTGTGTGTGTGTGTGTGTGTTTATATTGTAAATATATAGTATAATACTTTGAACATGATTAAGGAAACTATTAAATACACTATTCAACACTACACAACAACCCATTTTATTACATTATGAAGAAATATATACCCTAAAGTTGTTATCATTCTAAACTTTGAATCCATTCTTAGCACATAATTATTTTAAATTTTATTATGTTTCTTCAAAACATCATGATATTAAGACAAGACCAAAATATAATAACCATGCACCAACTTTAGACAAACTAATCAATAAAAATAAAAACATGGTTCTTGTTCATGTGTCACATACATTCATTTGAGTGGTTCTTGCATTCCCCCACTAAAAAAAAGTAAGAAAAATAATTTTATTGGGATATTATTCACCTACCATATTTATTTATGCCCATTCCCATGTGAATTTTTGTCATCAATGCCATAATTTCACTAAATTAGAGGTCCACACAATAATTTCACTTCAATTTGTGATAGAAAAGTGCCCTTTCGCTCAATGGGATCTTGACTTCATTGGAATCATCAACCCCTATCCATAAATTCATAAGTGTAGCCATTGACTAATTAATAATATGGATATAGGTAGTGTCCACCATGAACATCATATCTAAGGAAGTCATTAATTTTGCTTATGAAAACATATCCCAACCTCATTATTCTATGATAATGTGCTTGCAATCTAATCGGTAGAGCTCACTAAGTGGGCATAGGAGAAAAACATCACCTTGAGTTTATAATACAAATAGTAGCCATAGGATAATTACATGGTTTATTCAACCAATAAAAACCTAATCAGTGCAATAAATAATCCACATAAAATAAGCCTAAGGATTGGCATTCACTATTGAAATATTCTTTTTGGGCTAACTACACCAGATAAAGTAATCTCTCAAAAGATCAAAGTTTATGTTGGTTTATGGATTGAATCCTATCTTCTTTATTACCCTCAATATTCCAACCTATAATTTCATGCAATAATACATGGAGGATAATAATATCATGTTTGTTAGACATTTTCCAATTGGGGATGCACAAAAAGAGGCCTAACAATACATAAACATGCATAAAGTGAGTATCAATAAATGGTTGGATAAGGGGGATAATATCAAATCCTTTTGGATATTAGAAATAATAAATTTATGATATAAATCACATGAGAATAAGGGGAAACATTCCAAACTCAACCCACTTTGGATTGGCACATAACAAATCTCTAAGTTACTTGGGTAGATTGTGTTTCAATTGAAATACCTTGAAGGGAATGACCTTTTACTACCTATGAATGGATATTTCTTGAAGCATTAATTCTCATCTATCCCTTCCAATGTAATTTCAAAATAATCTCTCCCAATGGGTTCTTGTTGACATGTAGATTAGTTTAGAGTTAACTAGTTTGATTTATTTATTTGTTTGTTTGTTTTTTATATTATGTTTTTTCTTTATTTTTAATGATTTTTGTTGTTTTTATTTAATCTTTTTAGTTTGGGCATTTCTCTTAGTTCTCCCTTATCTTACCTTTCTATCCATGTATCAATTTATCCTCATTCCCATTATTTATATGTAAAATCAACTAATCTAGTTCGGGCAAGTAGAATATAATCCAATCCCTTGTCCCCATGTTTAATCACATCAAGGTTGACAAGGTACTAAAAACGTAGTCTAAGAGTTGTAATTAAAAAGGTGATATCCCATTATTAAATAATTTTATAGGCAAAGGAACCTCTCTTGAGACATTGAAAGAACTAATAATCACTGATTTAGAATAGAGAAAGTGAATTGAGAAAATAATTATTTTAAAAAAGGTCTTAACATCACTCTAAAAGAACATATTAATCATAGTAGAATTACTAAAAAATCAAAGGACCTTGTCTGTTCTAGGAGATCATTGAATCATTCCTAACCCTTAGCTACATTAGTCCCCAAACTTCTTGTATAGAACAAAATAAAGCATAAAAATAAAAGGAAGTTTGAATCTCATGAGAATATAAGTTTATTATTAATAAAGGGTGATTTGGAAAACCTCAATCATAGTCTTTTCAAACTGGTTGGTAATGGATTAAGGCTTGGAGTGGGACCAAATTCATATCTATCAAGGATATAGAATCCTAAAAAGTAGAATAATAATGCTTGATCCATCCTTTCATTATCTAGATTATACAAATGAATTACCATTTCAAAAGGCTCTAAGTGCCTGAGGTTTGCCTAAACTTTCCCACTTGATTTAAAATAACAACAAAATCACCCTTTGCACAAAATTAACCTTTGAATAAATTAGGTCCTAGTATGTTGTTTGTGTAAGAAAAATTGACCAATCTATTTTTATCTAATGGGAGTTTTTTATTTTTATATCATCGTTAAATAATAGAGGCCCATAGTCTAGATTTTAAATGTTGAGGTGATGTTTTCCCATTAAATTTTCCATTTGTTATGACCAACATGCCCCATTTTCAAACTCTCAGATGAGATCCCTCTTTAAATTTTAAATTCCATATTTATGAGTTGTTTTGAATTAAATGAGTCTAAGATCAAGATATAACTAATTACCTTAATGTCTTGGTCAAAATAAAGGTCTTGGCCAATTATATTCTTAAGCCCTTCACTTGTAAAAATGAACTAACAAATGATGTCTTGGTTTTATTGTAAACTAAAAAAGTTGACTGATTATTTCCTAAGTTTATTTACCAATTTGATTGATATTTGAGTCTAAATTTCTAAATGGACATGTTTATGAAAGTTATTAAATACATATATTTGACAATTACTTCCATGATATTTGTCAAATTCAAGTTTTAATTTGATTTAGGGACTAGCTTGGCTAGTTAAATCTTCCTAGTTACATGATCTTTTTAGAATTATTCGTACTATATGGGGCCATGTTTTATAAATTCAACTTCATCCAACTTAGAAACATCCTATGTAGTATGGGTGTCATTTTTATACTCAGTCATTTTTTATAAGTTTCCTAGCTAGGCTATCTATGCATGTCTCTTTTGCACATAGAGAAACCTTTGAATTTTAATGGATATGTCCCAATATCTCAGATATAACTTTTAATATCCATAAATTTCACTCACTTTTATGAACTAAAATGACTAAGGTGTACACTCTATGATCATCTAGATAATCATGGATTATCTATGTGTCTTAATACCACTCATGTGGAACATGTGATAAAGGCATGGTATGAAAGATTCCCTAGTCATCCAAATAATTGAGATCACATGATGTGGACTGATCTTGCTCATCTATGACTTGTTCGGTAGGTGTAAATAGTCATATATAAAATGCCATCTAGATCAATGTAGACCATCCATGTGGAAACACCCTATTAATGTTGATCCCATTAGATTTTTCACTCTCTCAGGGTTGTTAGAAATTTCATAACCTTATGGAGATCATGATGAGTGACTAAACATTGCATAGAACCTATCCTAGTTTTTAGTCTCCTAAGGGAATAAAAAATGTTATAACCATAGAGAGAAGTTGATTATTGAGTACATTCCACATGGAACCTATCATATTTATTAGTCTCTTGGGGGTGTAATGAGTGAGTAGATGTTACATGGAACATATTAGAGTTATCAGTCTCCTAAGGTTTTCATAAATGTTATAGATATAAGAGAGCCTAACTAGGTGTAGTCCTCTAAAATGTTATTGTTAGAAACCTAAATTATACCCTACTAAGCAGATTGATCAGATCTATTTCAAACTTGGATTAATAATGAAATGGTCTAAGGTTGTGGGACACCTATATCTTAGACTAGACCTCTAGATTGTGAGGCTAAGTCCTCTGATGTATCAATTATGGTTTTGTTTACTAAAACCTAATGATGATTTTGAGTTGAAAAGGGTTATAAATAAATTGAAAGGTAAGTCCTTTCCATTGATGGTGATACACATGTATTGTTAGTTCATATACACTATTTGAACTCTTACAACACTAATGAATCTAAAATAGACTGAAAGACTAACTCTAATTCTTATTATGCAAAAATGCTTTAAATGGAGATCTTTATGGATGATAAATTTTTGGAGTTAGAGAGTAGGTCTTATTTGATAAACTTTCAACCTTGTTACACTGTAAATCTAATTACCAACCCTTGACGCTTCATGTAATCTACAAAAGATAACTCATTAATAGATAGGTGTGGCAAGGACATGTTTAAGGGAAGATTCATCCACTTTAAAACATTTAAAAAAACATATACACATTATAATTCAACCATATATAGGCTCTAATAGTCCATTATATTTAATCAATAGGTTTACAAATCTCAATCTTGGCATATTTTCATCAATCCCAAGAAAGGGATCTGGTTATTAGGCCTAAAAGCCTAAATCTATAGAACATGAAAAAAGAATAAACTAAGAGATTGGAATAAAAGAGAGAATAAGAATACATAGAACCATAAAATAAAGTCTAATTTCAGTTACAATAGCTATCAATAGTCCTTCATCACATCTCTTTATGCTCGATTACTTGCATGAGCTTTACATGAGCTCCTTGGCATTGAAAACATGGTGGGGGACCACTTTAACTTGTCCAAAAACTTTTGGAAGCATTTTATGCCAATATTTGTCAAATATCTCCACTTGAAATGAGGTCAAACTAAGTTAATGCCCTTCTTTCATGAATACCATGAAACATGCATTGATTTCTAGTCAGTGATCAAATAATTTAAAGGGATTGCACTAGTTAAGCATGTGGATGAAGATAAAACCAACTTTGCATGGAAAAACCACTTAATAACTCGTTAGGTCATGATTTATCCCTCATATGAATTTATTTAAAATCAAGGTCATAAAATGGCATGGATTGAACCTACATTAACCCATTTCAATAGCTTTATATGCCATATTTCACTCTAATTAATTGATGAAGTAGGTTTACTAGGCTAATTAGGCCTATTAGCCTAGCTTCATGTACTTGAAAGGAATTATAAACTATATGAAACCATATAAAATTAAAATATAATTATATTTAGTTAAGTAACAAGCCCTCATATCATTTTATAGGTCTTTTTTAGGAAGAAACACCTACCACTTAATCAAAATAGTTGACTAGGTCAATTTCTATAGAATTTTTGTAGACTAGTCATTTTGAAGAGACCAATAGGAGAATTTATAGGCGTGTATTTTATTACATTATGGATTTAGGAACAATAAAAATTTCCAAAATTCACTCTCCATGGATTATAATCTATTAAACTATCTTGTACCTCTATTTTCATCACATTTTCCTTAAAAAAATGTATTTTTTGCATGTTTATATAGTTATGTACATCACAGTACCATTAATATGAACCTATTTGAGTTTAATTAATTTTTAAAGATTATTTATGATGATTCATGGGTTTTTAATTATAGGAAATTTTAGTTTTCTCAAAACTAGTCTGTAAGAGGGGTTTGGAGGGTTTTGGAGGTAAGCCTTCTTAATGATGATTTATAAAGTACATACCTAAAAAAAAAACTTATTTACATTAATATTTATTGTATATACCCTTTAAAATTTATTTATAATATTAGGTTCCCATGTAAAACATGTGAAAAGATACATACATAAATAAGTTTGACTGTAGGGTTTTACTTGCATTCTAGACATATTTACACTCTTAATGATGATTCATAAACCTCAACCCTCAGCCAACCTTAATAATTCATTAATTATAATATAATATAATTAATCAAAACATTTTAAGATCATTTTTCCATACTCTCCTTGTGGTGAAAGATATGAGCCCTTAATCAAGTGGGTTGAATGAGTGTCTTAGACTGCATAGTTTGAATTTCTCCTTAAGACCAAAAATGGTTATTCCATATCTTATCCCTACTTGAAATCATCCTCCTTGGAATTTAAACATCTCATAATTCCATACTTAATGTGTCATATTTATCAAAGGGTCTACAAATGTCCTTTGGTGTTATAGGAATTATAGGTCTTAATGCTAGTTTTAGGCCTAAAATTGAGTTTTGTTGTTCAAATAAACTATAGGTGATAATAAGGATTTTAAATATTTATATAATTTTTTTCAAACTCCTATAATTTCCATGGAGTTATTAAATTCAAATTTATCTCTATGCTTATTCAAACTACTTGTAGGAATGAATTCCTATTCTCATAAGACAAAAGTCTGTGAGTGTATTCTACTTCATGAATAGAGTTTAAGGTATTTGAAACTTATTATAACATGTCCTTAGAGTGATTACCATTATTTGTTAAAATTATTAGAGTCATGAAATGATCTATATGCCTTCCTTTTGTAATGTTGTGGAGCCTATTTCTAAATTTCAATGTATTTCAAATACTACACATTTAAAATGTACTATACACTCTTTATGTATTCTCATTGGGCTTCAAGGATAATATCCCTCAAAAAAAATATATATCCCACTTAATGGGGAACCATTTTTGGGTTGAATTGGCACATTGTTTTGGTAACAATTTTTTTATAAAATCATAATGTGGTTACCTATTTATATATTACAGATGTAGTAGGTAATACATCAAAGAGATAGAACAGTTGAGTTTGAGAAGGAAGAATAGAGTTTATGAATTTAGGAGATTTTGTAGAGCACATCTCCAAATAATATTTTATGCATTGTAATTGTGAGAAGATTGATATGAGAGTGGATTGTACTCTTATGGATTATAATAAAATTTGATCAAGTGTTTCCTTATGGATGTAGCCCACATTGGATGAACCACATTAAATATGGTCTTCTTATTGTGAATTTTATTTCTATTATTTATGCATCTCTATTCACATTTATTATTATTTTGATTCTCTATAATTATTTTGCATCAATTTATGATTTATTCCTAACACGTTTCTCTATCCTAAGGTTTCTTGCAAACATAGTCTATATATCCCTTGGTCTATGTTTTGGTGACTTTCCCCTATTTATATTAATCTTTATTATTCATGATATGGGTAATATGTTAGGGATGTCATCAGTCCTAACATAGTACACATGCATATTTGCATATGCCATCCCTCAAGGGCATTATGTCTTAAAAAATTGAATATCATATCCTATATAAAGAATATGAAGTCATAAAAATAATCATACCATATATCATAACATTTTCATGAACTCCAAAAACCCTTTTTTCTTTAAAATGTTCCAAAAGTGCATCTAGTCTCTTCTTTGATTGCTAGTAGACACGTGGGTTATTGTCTACCTATGTATGTGGAGGTAATAGAGATATACAAATTTTTTACATAATTTAAGTACATGTTTAATGAAGTATTAAATCCTTCCATTTGTTCTTATAGTTATAAAAATCCTTGGCCTAAAATTTTATCTTTTCAAAACCTTGTACTCTCTTCACTTCTTTAAGCTAGCGTTTTAAGCAGTCTTAGATTGTCAAACCTTGAGTGCCTAAGTATAATTATTACCCACTCCATACTTAGTTTATAAACATAATAAATAATTTAAAATTACTTATAAACCTATTTTCAAGGTTAACACATCTATAAAAAGTCTTCAAACAAATAGAATCTTAAGAGCACACATGCATGTTTTGGTCTCTCACACTTAACTAGCCCATAAGGGCATGATTTTCATACAATTCATCAATGTAACCATTTTCATCATGTATGTGATGATTTAAAATAACCTTATTATCATTAATAAACCCTCTCATGAGTTCAAAATCTATGTCAAACTCTAAAACCCTCCATGAAGGTCTCTTAGTTCCTTCTTTGATTGTCATGAGACAAACAGTTGATTATGTTAAAACAATGAGCACTTACACCATTAACATGATATTTAGGATGGTATGGGAGGATTTAAAAAGTTATAATTATTATTTTTACCAATTTTTTAGGTTTGAATTGACCTGTATATGCTTCAAATCTTCAAATTCCCTCAAAACTAGTAACTAAGTGTTGATTATGTTTATCTTTGACTGTGTGAATGCATAAAACTATACATGTTTAAAGCTTTGGGTCTATATCCAATATATAATCAGCCTTTAAAAATAATTTAAAATACTTGGAATCCTCATCAATATATATAACACTTACAACAAATCTTATTATTCATCATTTGTTCTTGTAGGCCTCATTGTACTTATAATGGTTTGGTCAAAAAGAGGACCTACATGCTGGGACCTTTAGGTCACATTTTTAAGTGTATATTCCACCTTAAGATAACATTTAAACCTTAAAATTGTTAAATATCAAATATTATATGACATTATCATTGTTTTTATTATCCTTGAAGCATGTGTTAAGCATAAGACCACTTGAACCTACCTGTCTCGCTATCTTTATATTCATTATAACACCTTTGTGCTCTTAGCCTTAGATTGTGTAGGATTTGAATAGGCTTAGTTAATATTTAATCACCTTAATTTACTTGTAATATAGAAAAGGAATCATAATTTTATAAGATATCACATTCATTACTCTATGTTATTTAGTGGACATTTTCTCATTGAAATATTTAAGACATCTCAACACCCATATTAACAAGCAAGTGAGTAGTAAATGATTGTGTAATGTTTTGATTACTTTGTTTGAATATGCTTCATCATATTGTTAATTATATTATAGTTCCATATTAGTTTCAACTCATATATCTTAATTTTTTGAACACCCCTCAACCTCTTCACAACATCTCAAACCTTTGTCACCCTACTCTTCACTTTGTTTGCTCATTTGTCTTGGTTGTAGGTGAACATTTCAAGATGAGCCTTGCATACTTATTTATTGTTTTTATAAATTATGTCACTTTGTAATTAATGTGGTATAATTATTATGATTTCAATCATTAAACATGTCTTCCTTAACCTTATGAAACTTTTCACACTAGTAAACACTCATTTCTACCTTATACCCTGCCTATAGGTCATGACTGAATATGTACACTCCTTGAAGATAAATTATTTTGGTTTGTGACTATATAGATTACACCAAATTGTATTTATAATATTTTATTATTTGTTCACCTCTTCCACAATCATAGGGGCTTCATTTCTAAATGTCATATACTACGTCACACTTGTCTTTTGTGTGTATATATTGTGTACTTCTTTACTAAGACTGTGCAATGAGAATTGAGACTCTTGATGATGCTATATAATTTTTATAAGGTTTTTTAGTGTTTATTATCCTTTACCTACCTATCCATATTTTTAATACATTATTATCATATTTTTTTTTCATGAATGTAGGTTGGCAAGCTTGCAGGCCTATAAGTAATCATTATTGATCATTTTGATTATGTACCAATGTTTTCATAACCCTATCCTCATGACCATGATTCTACCTATAGTTTTTTATTCCTATTTAAAGTTAATTAATTAAATTAAAGTGATTATAAGGTGATATTATGGTTTAAGGATGATGGGGACATGAAATGGAGGTAAAAATGGAACTTGATAGTGAGGAATGGTAGTGACAAGGTAGTGAAATGGAAGTGAACAAGATGGAGGGAATAGAAAAATGAATGGTGGTCTTCAAGACTACCATAGAGGGGGAATAATAACATATACCAAGTATTCAAACCCATTTTGGGGTCATTTAAAGCATATATTGAGGAAAATGGAAACCTAGGAGTTTGCAAAAAACCTTAACAAATGCTAAGAAACCTTAAAATTTGTTAAGTTATAACTCCATGAGAACTCTTAACAAGCATTAATGGCTTCCTTTTTATGAATATTTGAATAAACCTTTGATAATATTTAATTGTTTAGATAAAAACATGAATTAAAACCCTTGAAACAAGAATCCAATAAATCTTTGATGTTTCTTATCTCTCCTGGACCATATAACTCTCTTTTTCATGCTCTTAAACTATAGAATTACACTTTTCTTTATTCTTGAGATATATATATATATATATATATATATATATATATATATACATATATATATATATGACCCTCACATGTGTGAAAAAATAACTTATTACTACCATGTAAATGTGAATTATGTTCCTAATAAGCTTTATAATCTTTAAATTTTCTACCATGATGCCTTGATGAAGAGAAAACTCAAAAAATTGACGGCTTGCTTGGATGAAGGAGACATAGTGAGTACCTTGACTTCAAAGGAATGATTCATGAAGGATAGATGACCAAATAGAGAATAAATTACCATAAATGGTATCCCTTTTTTACTAATTTCTTTGGATAAATTTTCAAATTTGGGTCATCTCTCTCATGGCTATACCACCTACAAACCTAAAGGGTTCTCACTATGTGTAAAGTAGCAAGGTAAATGGAAGGAACTAGTTTTGTGAATGTATTGGATAATTTTTCCTTGAAACTATTATGTAACCCTTTCCATATCCTCATCTTCATGTTTTAAGACTCTAGTTTATGGAAAAGGTTGTATAAATCCATACTTTCACATGACAACACATGAAAAACCTCCTTTCTTTGCATATTATTCAAAATTAATTCTTTAAATACTAATTTTAGGGTGAAATAATCATCATCATAAGTAAAATGACATATTATAAAAAGTAAATATTATTTTTACATCTTTATATGGGTAAAATTGGCACATGTGAGCTCTTGGGGGTCATTTCTAAGCTTAGACTTTCATGTAGAAGATGTTTTCAAAGTATGGAACTTTATGAATAAGTCAATTTCATGAATTTGAAGATGTTTGAAGTTATTTTGGATAATTTTTTTGATTTTGACACAAAATTTAACATTTAAAGACCAAAACTTGTCTCTTTTAGGCTAAAATACACATAATTGATCACCATGAAAAGTCTACTAACAATATCCTTAAAAGATTCAAATTATATGGGTTGGTGTTTGGCCTTGATAGGCCAAATTACCAACATTTTTGGTGACTCAAGGAGTTGAACAGCCTATTGGTCAAGAGAAATCATTGAATTCTAGATGAAAATGATAATATGAAAGATAATAATATGACTTGATGACTCTTTTGACTACCAAATAGACTTTTGAACTTTATGACACTTTTTTTAACTAAAAAAAACAAGAAACAAATGAAAGAACACAAGAAACACACCTAATCTAAGAAGCAAACACACCTAGCCTAAGGAAATAAGAAAAAAATATAAGGTAACAACAAAGGAGAAGACTAATTCTTGTGTTATTCACTTATTGAAACATGGAAAACAACCTAAAACAACTAACCTAAAGTAAAAATATTTCCTCAAAGGTAAAATGGAACACTAGATTGTCCAACATAGAAATTTGAAGCATTCTTGTTGTTGTATACTCAATTTCCACCTTTGGAGAAAGTTCTTTAGGATTCCTCCAATTTAGTGACATAATGGGAGCAACCTCAGGCTATGGGTATCCTATGGTGAGGTAGAACCTCTAAAGAAGGCTGAATTCATCTTGATTCTCACCCAAACTAATGCTAAACAAATGCTTCATAGGGAAAAGGGTTAGAAAGATGGTTAAGGGATCCTAAGAAATCTAAAAAGGATGATGCACCAAAGTTAAATGTAAACTCATATAAGCTTAAAAAAACACTGGATTAGCAAAAGATAATTATGGATTTCTCAATCTCATAATCTCACTAGTTGGATAAATCTTTCATAGAATAGGTTCCAAGTAGAACACTAATCTAGACCTTTAAGTTAGCTTGAAAATAGCTTCAAAGTGGCAAGTAGAAGGAAAGTAAACTAGGAAGAATATCCTTTAAACATTCACCATACACAAGCATACTAAGCACTGATTAAAGATAAGAGATAGGCAAATAGTTGATCCTATTACTTTAAAAGGTCATTCTTAAAATATTTTGATAGGGTTTAACCATATCAAATGACCACACTTTTTCAAGAGTATTAATGAGTATCATTATCCCATAAAATAATGAAAATTTTAAGAACTGAGAACCTATTCAATGGAAATGAGACCAAGATATATAAGATAAGGGAGAGAGAGAGAAAGAAAATGGGAGCATGCTATCAGAAAGGGAACACACCATCCTAGACCATTAATTGAACATGAGCTACAACCCTTTTCTCCTTAGCCAATGAAAGCCTTGACACCTTTTTTTTAATCAATCAAGACACTACCCATGGTTTATTGAGTGAGAAAGTCCCCAAAGGTTTTGAGGATAGATTAAATTACCCAACACTAGACATTTTATTTGATCTTTCACACCATCTCTCACCTAAGGACAAAACTTCATGCTCATGGTTCTAATAAAAACATGGATTTGTATATTTTAGGTAGTTACTTGTCAAAAATATTGCCATGCTGAAGGGTGAGAACCCTTTTCATTAATCACATATCTACTATATTTCCATGTTTAGATCATAGGTCCATCTAGTAGAGAGAAAACCAATCTAAGATTATTGGTTTTCCTATAGGTTTGATCAACAAAGAAGCTGATAGGTGCATGTTCTTGATTTGATAATAAGTTGCCAACCCTTTGGTCTATATTATTTTTGAAAAACCCAAATTGCCTTCATGGAGCTCTACTGGTAAATCTTGGTCTTGTTTCATCATTCAAACTATTGACCTTTTATCTATATTAGGTCTATAAGACCTATTTTATACATATGTAACCTTAATAGTGATTTTATATCTCATGATGTCCATCTAGTTTAGCCTAGACCATACTTTGAGCTAGGTTCCTTTGTACTTTTCTACCTTGATCTAAAATGGCTCCTTTAACCTTTATTGGATGCTTCTTGGTATTTCAATTTAATCTTTGTTTATTGATAAACCAACTCAACTTATTGACTCATCTCTCTCCATTTATTTTGATCAATATGATTGAGTGAGAGCCATTGATCCTACCCTTGAATTATCAACTTTGTTTGGGCTTGTGTCATATGTTAAATGTAGATAAGTTCTTAGGATTCACTATTAGTCTACAATCTCACATGCTTATGCCATATGTCAACCTCTTGATTTCTCTAACCTTTTGACTTATCTTGCATTACTAGATCATAATTTTTGATGCAACATAGGTCATTAGATCTTCTTTGGTTTTAAAATAAATGGCTACTTATCAGGTTTTAAATTTTGATGTCTATATGACCATAATTTTTCATCCACATGGACAAATTTGACATCCCATAGACCATTAAATTTAATCTCCAATGTATTTGTATACTATCTTGAGGTCTATTTCTACATGAACGTATCCCATTATTTGACCAACTTTGAATATTTATATCTTGAAGTAGAAAAATCATGGAGGGACCAAATTTTATGGAGATGTTCCTGAGAGCAAAAACATTATGACCACTTGATTTTATAGATTTAGGATATTTATAAGGGCATTTATAAAATGTTTAAGTGGTTTATCTACATATTTTTATATGACGTCCATGTGCCTTTCATGGTAAAAAATGGCTAAGTATGGAAACTTAGCAAATTTTGTTTGAGGAGCCAACTTTGAACATGTATAACTTTTATTTTGCTTAGATGGATGGCTTGAAATTGAGTGCATAGAAACTAGGCTAAAAATTTAACAAACCCATGTCATCATTTTATTTAGAGACTACCACATGTGTGATATATGATTCCATTAATATCTTCAATTAGTTATATTTGAGATCCTTTACAAACTAGCTAACTATGGAAACTTAACAAAACTACTTTTGAGACCAACTTTGAATCCTCATATATTATGATGCACTTCATTGGATGACCTAAAACTTGGAACATATGTTCTAGGTACTAATTTAATCTGACCCATGTGACCAATTCTCCTTGACTTGTCCATACATGGCAATGATAATGTTAACAAACTTCCTACTCAGAATTTATGCGACTAGACCCAAAAATGTTTAGATAAACACAATGAAGAACTATATAAATTCTATACACTTCCATACTCATTCCAAGCACTCTTGACATCCCATAGGATCTTTACAACACTTTAGACCTATCCTTTAGAAATTGACAAATTATACTTTAACTGAACTTAAAATGTTTCAAAATCCTTATGAGTAAAATGAGATCCTTGGATTACTCAATCCCTCCATAAATTTTTTCCATCTATGCATCCATTCTTGATCTATCTAGGCACAAGCTTGGTATGTGATCCAAAAATGGCCAACATATTTGGTGACTCATAGGGAAGCATGCCTGTTATGCTTGAGAACCTAGTCCATTTTGCCTTGACTAGTCTTTTGGACATATGGAGTCCCAAGTATTCTCTCAACTAATCATGAAGATAACAAAATTCTATCCCTATCTATAACCTTTATTGAAGAAATAAGATCAAAAGAAACTAAAAAACAAAGTTCCCAAGGCACTTATGAAAAGGAAACACATAACATTAAAGGAAATACACATAAAGCTCTTAAATGAAAGCATGAAAGCTATTCTAACATGTATAATATGTTACAGAGGATGAAAATCCATTTAATAATAGGTATTTAAATGAATTCCATTGACTATAATGGGTAATGCCTCTCTATCCAGTTGGGCAAGCTAAAAAGCATTGTGTTCCTTGCATCCATGGATCAAATAAGGACCACTCTACAAGATGTCAAACTTGGTATGATTTCCTGGATTGGTATTATTTAAGTCCCATTTGAGGAATAAGTCCTCTTCTTCGAATCTCCTTATTTTATCTCTCTTGTTAAAGGATATTTTTACCTAAGCTTGATGTGACTAGTGTTTTCATAGCAAAGTCCCTAGTTTCTTCTAGCTCTCTGAGCTCTATCATCCTTAAATTTAGGGGATTATCTTCCATCAACTCAAGCTAATGGGATAATTCCAATGTAGGTATATTGAGAGAGATAGTAAATTTGGCTTCTAATCTATACACAAGAACATATGGAGAATTTCTAATGGTAGTTTTAGGATTCACCCTACTAGCCCATAAGGTTGTCCTAAACTTGGTGTTCCATATTCTTTGATTCTCTTCCATGGTCCTCCTAATGATCCTTAGTAGGTTCTTGTTTATGGCCTATGCTAGTCCATTTCCCTGAGGATAATAGACGAAAGAGGTGGTGAGGTAGATGCCTAGTTTTAGATCCCACTCACTTGTCTTCATACCAAGAAATACCAATGCATTATCATAAATTATAGTGGCTAGGACACCAAACCTAGTCACAAGGTTGTCATACAAATCTAAGACTATACCTTCACTAGCCTCCTTCAAAGTAATGGCTTCTACCCAAATCGTAAAGTATTCACTTGAAATGAGCACCAATTTATTCCCTATACATGATGGTGGATTGATCATCCATATGAATTCTAACCCCCATTGTATGAAGGGTTATTCCAAATAAAAAGGATTAAGTGAAAGGGATATTAATTTATGCTTTCCTAAAAAGAGGGCACACTTTTTTCATTTTCTAACACATACATGAGCATCTTTAAAAATATTGGGCCAATAATAACCAACCCTCATTACCTTTATTTTGGTGGTTCTAGGTGTAAATGGCTTCTTGCAAGTCCATCAATGAATTTCCCCAAGCGTGTGGTCACCTACTTATCATCTATGCACCTAAGGAATACCCCGTTGAGGTCCCTTATAAAAATAACTCCATCAATAAATGCATAAGGTATGGATTGAATCCTGAAGTACCTTATTTTATCTCTATCTAAACCTTATGGGCATTCTCCTATTGCTAAGAAGTGAGCCATATATTGAAGCTATCTCCTTTAAAGTGGAGGTGCACCTACTTTTGAGTTATCTTGGGTCACCAAAATAACGTCCTTATCTTCATGGAGGTCATTTATCATGTGCTCACACAAGCCCTTACCTCTAACCATCTTGGTGACCTTGATCTCTACATCATATTCCATGACCTTTATGATCTGTCTTGCTCTCTTCTCATTCAAATCCTTATTAAGGAAGAAGTCCTTGACTCTAGGATGAGACACCATAATATGGATCCTACTATTGGAGATCATGGGTCTAAAATTATTGAGGCTTCTCAAGGATAAGAGAACTTACTTCTCAATGAAAGTATACCTCACCTCATACCTTGCCATCCCTTGACTAAAAAGGGCAATTGGTTGATCCATTCCTTCATCATTATTTTACATCAACATAGATGATATATTGTAAACATTAGTAGAGGTGTACGAGATGAAATCCTTATATAAGTTAGGATTCAAGAGTGAGGATTCTTGAGCAATGGCCTACTTGATGGCTTCAAAAGTTACCTTTCTTTCATCTGACCAAGTAAACACTTATCTCTTCTTTATCATGGTAGTGATAGGTTTGACTAGGTTTGCAAATTTAGGTATGAACCTTCTCACAAAGTTGATCTTATAAAGGAATTTATAGACCCCTTTCTTATTTTTTTTATCAAGGATAAGGATAAGATAACACTTACCCTATCAGGGTCAATGGATAATCCTTCTTTTGAAACAATATAACCCAAAAAATTGCCTTAATGTATAGAGAACACATATGTCTTTTGATTTAAAGAGATATCATACTCTTTGGATCTCTATAATATCAACCTTAGATGGTCCATGTGCTCACTATCTTTCTTGGAAAAGACTACGATGTCATCCAAGTAGACCAATATCATTTGATTTAGTAGTCCTTTGAAGGCCATGTCCATTTTTCTTTGAAAGTTACCCTAGTATTGGATGATCCAAAAGGCATCTTTTGTTAAGAAATTTTTCCCCACTTGGTATTGAAGTTAGTCTTGTACAATTCTTCCTCTCTCACTATCACTTGGTTATAACCTAAATATCCATCTAAGAGAGAGAAGTATTCTAAACCAACAACTACTTATAGGAGTTTCTCCATAGATGGTAAAGGGTAGTGATCCCTCAAAGAGACTCTATTAAGATCCCTAAATCCCACACACAATTTGATATCCCCACTCTTATTTTTGATAGGTGATAGATTAGATACCCATGAGGAGTGCTTGATTGGGAAATTGACCCTAGATTTAATAAGATTTATCAATTCCTTTCTCATGATCTCTTCAATCTTAGGTTTTATGGGCCTCTGCTTCTACCTGATAGGCTTGGAATTAACCTCTAGCTCTATAGTGTGTTGGACTAACTTAGGATCAAATCCCATTAGGTCACTATATTTCCATGTAAAGATGTCTACATATCCCTTACAAAGCTTTATGAAATCATGACTTTTAACTTTAGTGCTTACCTTTTGAAGCTTAAGGAGCTTGTCTTCAAAGATAAGAACTCTCTCATAGTTCTCTTCATTAGTTGACATCACTAATTTTTCCTTCAACATATGGCCCTGTTAATGAAAGAGGTCTTATAGGGTGACTAGCACTTTATGAAGCTTATTATAACTTAATTGAACAATCTACTCCCCATACCAATGCTACCATTTTACTTTTTTATGGATGAAAACTCTACTTCTTTCTAAAAGAAACATGAAATTTATTTATCATTTTCAAAGAACTACCAATGAGATTAATTATCTAAAACTATTTTTCTTATTACCACTTTGACATATGGTTTCACTTTGGTCCTTTTCAATTCATTAGTGATGTCAAAATGAGCCCCCATAGCTACTAGTCTTTCAGCATGTTAATTTTGGCCTCTTGGCATTGATTGGATGTTGAAGGCCTCAAAGTCCTCAATTAGGTCCCACACTCTATGTTTTTAGGACTTAATTAAAGGGTTATTAGTCAAATTTTAACCTGTGACTTGATGTACAACTAATTAAATATGCCCATAGACTTGTAATTATTTAATCCCTCTCTTACTAGCCCATTAATGGCCATGGATGAGACCTTCATATTTTGTTGCATTATAGGATCAGATGAATTAGAATCTATATGAAGATAAGTACATATCATTTGAAGGGGATATTATAATAACACCTACACCCACCTCATGATTTCTCCTTGAACCATCAAATAAAAACTTCCATAGACCACTAGGATCTTTTTGATGCCTCATGAGGGATGGCATGGGATAGATTTCTTCATATAAATAGTAGACACCCAAGTCCCTTTCTTCAAAACCTTTTAAGTATTTCACCGATTGTATTTAATTCTATATCTCATCCAATAACATGTATGGTATCTCTTATAGATGAGTGTTTAGCTCTTTCCCCATTGCAAATTCATCCTCATCAGTGATGGTGCAATTCATGTTGGCATCATCTAGTCCATAGGGATCTATGTGGAATTATGTAATGGGCTCAAATTTTATTGACACTTTGGCCCCATACCTTATTTTGAATACCATATATGACTAATTTTTTATAATATAGTCTCCAATCTTTGTTGTGAACTCTCTAGATAAGTATAGTGTAAAGCAAGGAGGCACATCTAAGATTAATACATATTGAGCTATTGAGGCACTAGGACAAGCATGTAGGGTCATATTGAGGTCTTTGATTATGTAAAATGGAGTTTAAAAGGAACCATCAATTTACAAAACTCTTTTGGATTGGGTCTCATATTTCAGACCAAGCTAATCAACTACGGACTTTGGCATTACTGAGGTACTAACCCCATTGTAAAGTAAGAAATTGTACACTAGAGAGTTGAAAATGATAAATAAAATATATAAGAAATGAGGCTTAAATGTTTTACCTAATTTCCCTTCATTTGTTACTTTTTTTTCATTGGTGATAACTTCATTTACCTTGTTTGGTGGCTTATCTACAATTATTGTAACATTAATCTTGGACAAATGCTCCTGAAGAATGTCCACTTGACTAGATGTGGAGATCATATCCCACATGGGGACACTCACATTATATTTTGTCATTTGTTCAATAATGTTTATGGGTGAACCACAAAAGTTTTCTTTTGCCTTAGGAGCCACCACCATTGCTTGTTGAACTTGTGATCCTTGGGGTATAAAAAGATTTTGATTCTAATTCTTTGGAGGTAATAAAACCTTTGGAGTGATAGTAGGCTCATTTGGCTTTGTAATTGGAGTAATGGTAAGAATCTCTTTGAATTATTTCTTGTTACCATCCATTTTGTTTATTTTAAATCTTGTATTTATTGCCACTTATGTGTAGGCCTGGCTAGAACTAACCTATTGGTTGGATGCATATCATTCTTTTTATTCACAGCTCATCATGGTAGCATCTAACTAGTTTGGTACTTTACTAGAACCTTGGCCTTATGGAGGATATTTTGGTTTCATCATCATAGGTACCTTTGTATTTTAGGTCATGAGATCTTGGTTGTACTCAAAATAAGTAGCTTGATGCCATTAATCATTGAAGGCTTGGTTGAGGTCAATATTTGGGATAATATATTGACCAAAAGATTGATTCCAAGGCATGGTAACCTATTTTTATTTATCCATATTATTTTTAATTGGTATCAATGTGTTATAAGTGCTAGAAACATTAGGATTGTAGTTATTTTACCTATTGTAGCCATGTTTCCCTTGTCCTTGGTTTTGACCTTAGACTTCACCTTAGTAGTTCCCTTTGTATGGTGGTCTATTTGATTGAAAATCTTGATGTTGAGGTTGATATGAAATTTGATAGGGCCTATTAAAATCTTACTACCTCTTAACATTCACTAGCTCATTTCTTAAAGACTGAAACATACTCTTGAGCTATTAGAATTTCTTTTGTTCTTGAGAGTCACTAGATCCACTAGTGGAAGCTTTCTCTTGTTTTGGTGAAGGTATTGAAAAAATTATTGGTGTAGGAGGAATGAAATAAAGTGGATGGATAGTCATAATATCTGGTCTAATTTCAATAAATAATGGAATTAGTGGTCTGGGTGTAAGATTACCAACTTGAACCAGATAATTTTTTACTTTGATAGACACCTTATAAGCATCTAAAAGTATATTTCCCCCATAGATTAGATATTCAATAGTATGTCACTATTTAAATCCTTCAAATAATATAAGAAGGAAAAGTTAGGGGTTGATATAACTAAGATTGGGATTCTATCCCAATTTTTCTGGAACCTAGTGTTGAATTCTTGCATGACTTTATGAGGAGCTCTAATAATGGTAGTTAGTTGCTCTGTAAGTGACAAATGGTCACTTTTGTCCTCAAATATTTTACCCAAGGCTTCTCTTAATTGGTCTCATGTTTTAATATAATTAGTAACAAGGCCTCTATACTAATCTAGGGCCTTTCCTTTAAAATAAGTAGCTAGTAACCTAATAGCTATATCTTCTTTAGTGACAATATGGATATTGCAAAAATTGGATAACTCCATGAGGTGATTAGAAGATGTTGTATTTGTCACCAGCAAAATAAGGAACAATTTTAAGGGGTGAAATTTGGATAGGATCATATTGGGAAAGGTGTAAGGGAATTTGTCTATTAAAATCCACAAAATTTCTAAGGGATGCCATGACTAGCAAGGGTTTAATAAAGGTCTTATTGTAGGGGTATGCCTTAAAAATGACATAGGAGCAAAGGTTCCCTGATATGGATGTGTATTGGTAAGCCTTAATATTTTTGATAAATTTAAAGGTAGTTCAAAAAATTCAAATGGAATACATCTTTAAGCTAACCTTGTTATCACCTTTGGCATGAGAGATAGCTATTGCTCTACACCAAATTTTTGATTCTTCCTTGTGGAGTTTCTAAATGTTATTGCTTAGTATCATAACTATTATAAATTTGATCAAACTAGCATTAAATTTGATCAATATTCCTTTTGAAGTGTGGTCCTAATAGGCATCTTCAAAACTATTATAAGCTCAATTTTCACCCTTGGAGAGAGTTCTTCAAGATCCCTCCTATTGAGCTACACAATGGGAACAACCTCAAGCTATGGGTATTATATGGTGAGGTTAAACATCTGGAAAAGGTTGAATTCTTCTTGATGCTCACCTAAACTAATGCTTCACAAGGAAAAGGGTTAGAAATATGGTTAAAGGATCTAAATAAATCTAAAAAGGGTGCAACACCAAAGTTAAATGGACACTCATATAATCTTGAACACACACTAGATTAGCAAAAGATAATTATGGATTACTCAATATCTTAATCTCACTAGTTTCATAAATGTTTCATAGAAGAAGATATAAGTATAACACTAATCTAGACCTACAATTTATCTTCAAAGCACCTTCAAAGAGGCAAGAAGAAGGCCAATACTCTAGGAATAATATCCTTCAAAAATTCACCATACACATGCATACTAAGCACTGATTAAAGACAAGAGATAGGTAAATAATTTATTCTATTACTTTAAAAGGTAGTTCCTATAATATTTTAATAGGTTTTAACCATATCAAATGAGCACACTTTTTCAAGAATCTCAATGAGTATCCTTGTCCAAAAAAAGAATGAAAAATTCTAAGAGTTGATAACCCCTTTAATGGGAATGAGACTGAGACATATAGGAGAAAGGAGAGAGAGAAATAAAGTGGGAGCATGCCACACTATCCCAAATCATTAATTAAACTTGATATACCACCAATTAATCCTTATCTAATGAAGGCCTTGCCACCTTTTTTAGTCAATTAGGACACTATGTGTGGCTTATTGAGTGAGAAAGTCCCCAAAGGTTTTGAGTATGAATTAAATTTTTCAGATATAGTTCCTAATACTAGACCTTTTATTTGATCTTTCATGACATCTATCCCTTGAGGATAAAACTTCATGCTCATGTTTCTAATAGAAACATGGCTTTGTGTATTTTAAGTAGTTTTTAATCAAAAATATAGCCATGCTAAAGGATGAGGACCCTTTCAATTAATCACATATTTTCTCTATTTCCATGTTTGGATCATAGGTCTATATTATAGATGGAAAACCAATCTAAGATTATTGGTTTTCCTATAGTTTTAATCAACAAGGAATTTCATAGGTGCATGTTCTTGATTTGATGATAAGTTACCACATCCTTGGTCTATATTAGGTTTGAAAGACCCATTTTACTTTTATGGAGTTCTGCTAGCAATGCTTGGTCTTGTTTCATCATTAAAACTATCGACACTTTATATATATTAGGTTTATAATAATTTTTTCCTTATGGAGAATTAATTGTGATGCTAGATCTCATGATGCCAATTTGCTTCAACCTAGACCATCTTTTGAGTTTGGTCCCTTTGTATTTATCTACCTTGATTAAAAATGGATCTTTCAAACTTTTTTGGATGATCCTAGGATTTCACTTTTCTCATTGGTTTAAAATAAACAAAATCATCTTATTGACTCATCAAATCATCTCATTCCATTAATTTTGATCTACATGATTGAGTGAGATCCATCGATCCTGCCCTTGACTTGTTAACTTTGTCCAAGATTATACCATGTGTCAAATGCATGTTAGTTCATTGGATTTAATATTAGTATATAACCTCATGTGATTATACCAAGTTTCAATCTCTTGAGCTCTCTAACCTTTTGACTTGTCTCACACTATAAGATCATAATGTTTTATGTAATGGCTACTTATCAGCGCTTAAATTTGACATCTATGCAATCATCATTTGACATCTATGTGGACATATTTGACATCTCATAGATCATAAAATTTAATATCCAATAGATTTATGTAGTGGCTTAAATTCAAAATCTACATGAACATATCCCATTAGTTGACTAACTTTGAAGATTTATATCTTGAAGCACAAAAATCATGAAGGGACCAAATTTTCTAGAGATATTTATGAGATCAAAAGCATCATGCCCACTTGATTTATTGCCTTAGGGGAGATTTATAATTTCATTTAAAAAATGTTAAAGTGGGATGAACTACATGTTTTTACATGATGTCCACATTCCTATCATGGTCAAAAATGGTTAAGTATGAAATCTTAGCAAGTTTAATTTGAGAAGCCAACTTTAAACATGCATAGCTTTTGTTGTGCTTAGATGCATGGTGAAAAAATTAGTGCATAGAAAATAGGATAAAAATTAAATAAAACCATGTGATTATTTTATATATAAACTACCACACATGTGAGATATTATTCCATCAATATGTTCAGTTGGATCTATTTGAGATCCTTTGAAAATTGGCTATGTATGGAAACATAACAAAATTGCTTGGGATGCCATCTTTGAATCCTCATATATTTTGATGCACTTCATTAGATGACTTAAGACTTGGTGCATATGTTCTAGTGACTAATTTTATCAGACCCATGTGACAAATTCTCCTTGAATCATCCATACCTAACAACAATAACATTTACAAACTACTTACTTAGAATTTCTACCACTATACCCAAAATGTCTAGATAAACACAATAAAGAACCATATGAATTCTATGCACTTCCATACTCAATCCAAGCACTCTTGACATCCCATAGACTCTAAAATACTTTATACCTATCCTCTATAAATAGTAAAATTACACTTTAAGTGAACTTAAAGTGTTTCAAAAGCCTTGTGAGAAAAATTAGATCCTTAGATCACTCATTCCATCTAAAACTTTTGTCTATATGCTCATCCATTAGAAACCTGATCCATTTGGGCATAAGAATGGTATGTGGGAAAAAAAATGCCAATAATCACTACCTCTTGATAGTTTTTTCTTGTAGCTAGGAGCATGTGCATGTTCATGGCTACTTGGAGAAGAATTTGGTCCTTTTACTTCCATTATAAGCTTCATAGATTATACATGTGAGTTCAAGACCCAGTCATACTCATCCCAAATGCTAATTATATCCCATTGATGGGTTGATGGTGGTTTTTCATACTATCATGTAATGGTTTTAATGGTAACTCAAGTAATATGCTTGGATTGAAGTCTTCATTATGCTCCATTTGAGGTAATGGTTTGTCAATGTCTTTAACTTCTTACAAATATGGCTTCAACATGTCATTAGTATCTTCTTGATTATCATCTATAGTAGTTTTATTTACAATATCATCCTCAATATTTGAATAAAATACCTCTAATTCATCCCAAAAGGCCATTTAATCACGATCACTTGAAAATACATGGAGTTTATTAGCATCCTTACCATTTTATTTTGAGAAATCATGTTGATCAAACATTTTACACCTTTTTATCAAGTCATATGAAGGTTATTGATCTATTTCACTTATTTCATCTTCATTAGTTAATTTAATCTCATCTATCTAATCAAGCTTTAGCTCATTCTACCTTGGTATCTCTAGAATAACATTATGATTTAACAAGTTTAGGAATATTGGTGTATTATTCTTGATTTAGTTAAAGGTATGGAATGAGAAATTAGTAAATAAATATGCAATAATTAAGATACTTGTTTTTATATATTATATTTCAATCTGAAATTTTCTAAAAATAGTACTAAGGAGAAAAAAATAAAACTTAGTTGGAAACTAATTGATCTGATTGAGACAGAGACTAGAATTCACTATGTAGATTTGAGACACTATCAAAAACTAAGATCCAAAAATCCTTTTATGATTGGATATGAGTGTTAGAACTAGATAGTAGTGGCACTGGAACTATAGTCCACCTATACCATTACTATCTTGAGAATCTAAGCTTTTTGGGTTTTATTTGCCAGGTTAGTGTGAGCATGTTTACCAAATTTTAGAGGCTAGAAATCAATAGAGCTTATTGTAGAGTATATTATTTCTTAAAACCCTATTTATTATTATTTTTTGACCAAATTTTAGCAAGAGGGGGGGGGGTTAGTGTGTGTAAGATGCATTGGATCTGATTCACACCCCATGTGTGGGAAGACTACCTACATACCAATACTCTGAAGAGGGATCAATCCATACATAGTTCTCTAACTTGATGTGCTTTATGAAATTGAGTGTATGAATATGTAAATAATGCTAAACTAGATGTGCTTGAGGTTACTAAATACTAGTGTAAGGATTTGGATGAGCTTGTAAGTATGTTGGCAAGTTGTATGCAGAGAATAAGGAAGATTTCTTGAGTAGTCTTGCTTGTATTGTTTCTTTCTTAGTGATAATTTGAAACCCTTTCCAAATGATATTTGAATGGGATTTTATAGGGATCTATTTTTCATAGATTGAATTTTCTTGTATTAAGCTGATAATGATAAGGATGAAGAACTAGAAGAAATTGGTCATTGGGGATAGCAATGGGCTTTGAAAATAGAACTAAAAGTGGATAATAATGGCAATAGTATTATATTCCAAGTATGGTGATATTGTCCTAACTAGATGGGATCTAAGGGATTGATTTGTCTTGGAAAAATCAGTCCAGGTGAGCTGGGACCAAGTTTGGAAGGCTACGGATGACTCAAAATTAGTGAAAATAAGTATAAGAGGATCATGAAAGAAATAAAGAGGGACCTAAGGATTGGGTGTCATTATTAATGTTCAAGTTACAATTTTTTTCATTTTATATGACTACATTTACCCACCTTTATTCTAGTGATGTAGAAAATCAAAATACTACGATAAAGGAGAAATAGAAAGCATACCTAAACTTACCTACAAGGGTGAAGCTCATGAATCTATGTGATGATAGGTGTGCATAGAGACAACATGCTATAATGTATGAATCTAAAATAAACACAAATATTAGATTAGTTCTTACTAGATATACTATATCTAAAATAACAATGTTCAAAGCTAGGTAAAAAAGAGATGAAGAGAAAGGAATGGATACACCTCACCAAGTATGTGGACCAATAAAAAACATATTTTGATGTTGAGTGATGTTGAGTAATGTTGTATGTGTGTTGAACCAAGATTAATATCATGAATGGAGCTGAGTGCTCAATTCACCAAAAGTGGCTCAAGAATGCAAAGGATGGCCTTTTGGCTCCATCATTACCCATTAAGATAAGCTAGGTGATCATGCATGTTTTTATTTATGTTTGTATTGTGTGTTTAATCCCTTTGAATAGGTGGATTAATAATACAAAGGTTAGTTATTCCTTTGGCTCCATCATTTCCCCATGAAGTGAAGCTATGAACTGATATCAGTATGATGTGTATGTCATATGAAATTGCTCCTAAATCCAATTAATGTAATGTGATATAACAATTTTGGTATGGATATCTAAATGTATGATATAAAATAGGCTACTCTTGCTAATTTTGAAAGATGGAGATTAGGTTTTTATAAAATCCACTCTAGACTAGTGCACTAGGCTTGTAAGAAAGCCACTCGAGAACTTAGAAACTTGGGAACTGAAGAACTTAAGAAGTTAGGATTTTATGAAATACATTCCAAAATAATTAAAACCACCTATAGATGGAATAATGCATGTAACTTATAATAATTCCTAGTTAATACTAAACTTGGAAAGAAAAGAAAACAAATGTGCCATGCACATTGCCCCCAATTATTGGTGTCTAGAACATGGATTCTAATTTAGAAGTTGTACCAACTACCATATCTAAAAATAGAAATGAAATCCATCATGTTATGCATGATTCCCCCTATATCTATATTCTCTAATAAAAATTATAATAAAACTATTGATTCTATTTTAAAGTATAGTTGATAAAATTCTAACTGAACTTACCTTTTTATCTATTTTTGGAAAAAACTAGTTTTTCTTATATTTGGATAGGAACACCAAAATTGGACACTAGTGGCACCGGTGTTATTTTCCAAGTTGGGTGATTTTGTCTACGGACAAATCTAATGACTTTTCTAAATTATTGACTATTTGTCTAGTCTATTTTGACTATTTTGATGTCTAGTTATTATTATGGGTGTGTTGAATGTTTTGTTTCAACTATTAAGAGATATGATCTCTAAGACAAAACCCTTGTTTATTTCTCCCACATTTGATGGTAATAATTAGGATCCTACAATGACTTCCCTTAGAATAAATAGCATTGCAAGTTTGTTATGCTAAAAATATACATGATATAATAATGATAATTGATAAGATATCTCAAGATATATCATGTTTTGTATTGACAGATTGGTAGATCAATAGGAGTATGCCTACATAGATGTGACAATGTAATAGCATGTGCAATATACTAAACTAGAAATAAAAGTTTAGTTAATTGTTAGCTATTAGTTGGAGGGATGGAACATGATGTCCATCATGTCATCCATAAAATTAGGATAATGCATGATTTAGATCATGTCATTACAAAAAATTAGAAGTAAACAAGTAACAAACACACAAGGCAAGAATAAAAAAGCATATAAGGGTAGCTAAGGGGCCAAGTAAACAAGGGACATGGGCACATGTCACTCAAACTAGAAGGTAGGCATACAAGGCATGTTCAAATTCCACATACACATACAATTGAAACAATCAAAATTGCCATAAAAGCTATAATCATATAGAGGATTATAGGCAAGGGACATTGGTGAATGTCCTAAGGCACACATAGGAGCCAACAAGAAATAAAAAATGCAAATAGTTTGAATATGCTAAGAAATAAAATAAAACATATAAGGAACTAAAAGTAAAATCACATTTAGCTAATCAAATTAAGATGGAAAGTATGCAAGACATGTTACTACAATACTATGTATATGCTAATAAATACAAAAGTATTATATACTACTGAGTGTCGATAGAGTAATCTATATAAGCTAGTAAGTAATGTACATCAACATGATAACTAGAGTGTGTGGTGTAGGAATTACATAACCTAGATGGTGTAGTCATGTAGAAGATGCCCTTAGTGGGTATTCATATCAATGACTGTCTTGATGTAGAAGTAGGATTACCCCTCAATGGGTAGAGTGAAGCAATCAAGTAGCTAGAAGTCACTACACACACTCAAAAAAGATCAAGTGAAGCATGTTAATATAGATAAATCAACAAACAATAGCACAGTATAAAAAATGTAATTCTAGCATAGTAGTAGCAATACAAAGCATGGATAATGCACACACTCAAAATATTTTTGGTGTTTTTTAATGTTATTTGTATGTTTTTGTATTTTGAAATTTTGTATTGTTTTTGAAATTTTGAAATTTTTTGAGCTATATACAATTAAGAATAAGAAACTATGTACATGTAAGCAAGGAAAGGATGATACTAACTGATGAGTCTCATGAGATACTCCTAAGCATTGTGTCTTGTATAAAGGAGATGAATTGTGCATGATCATGAAGCATGATGGAAATGTTAAGATTGTGGATCTAAAGGTTATATATGATGTAAATGCTCTGAAATATCTAAAGTAAAAACCAGCTATGGGGTCCCCATATAATTTTGAGAAGTTGATGTAATTGTAGGGCTCTTAAAGATCCATCTAGTAGTAGGATAAGCTCTCTAAACACATGCTCTACGAGTAGGTACATGAGATCTCAAATGATACTACTCTAGGTGTGAATATTGTAGCTAGAAGCTATCTATAATATTATAGCTATGGGGTGTATGAACTATCTGTGATGGTGATGGATGCCTCAACTATGTTTGAATTAGAAGTAGAGGAGGAATTATAACTGGTGGATAAACTGGAACTAGAAGTTGAACTAAAATTGATGACTATAATATGAAATATGGATCTGAAGTGGGGAATGATAACTCATATGGAATTCCACAAACTATAATAACATGATTAGTGTGAATGAATTTCATGCATATATGAACTATAGAAGGTATTGCTCAAAGTTTTTGAATCTATGGTCGACCAAGTAACATATCAAAAACTCCTATACTAGGAACAATAGTGAATGGTGTGGCCACATCTGTTAGACCCACCTATAGAAGAAGTACAATATCACCTAATGAAATCTATATATGCCCAATAAATCTATTGATAACTATGTCTATCATTGTAATATCATTATTTTAATATCCTAAATGATGTAATAATATCATAATACACATGTTCACACTAGATCCATTATCTATGAAAACACTATGAATAGGATGATTATGAATGTGAACTCTAATAAAGAGTGCATGATAATATTTATCATCCTCAATTATCTCCTACTCTGAGAAATAGATGTAAGGTCTAGCTAGACCTCTAGAATTGTATACACCAATCATGTTTCTCAAAGGATGTGTCTCAACTAAAGGTGTCTTATATGTATCTGGTGGGGGATGTGCATGATATGCATGATGAACCCCTGATGTATCCCTTGTCTCTTATTTGGAATGCTATGGAAAAGGATCTAAAAATATTTTCAATGCTTTAACCTATGTTGGGTTGGCTTAAGGAGGGTCAACTAACGTGCCAAGATCAATATGATTGCCATCTATTAAATATTATATCTTGTGTCTTAAAATGATGCATCTATTTGTTGTATGGCATAGTGCCCTATGAAACTTGCAAAATGAATGCTGATCATATCCCCATGGAAGAGGCTTTGTTGGGTCACCTTCCTAAATAGGAGGAAGAAATGTGATTTTACATTCCAATAATTACTATAAAACTCTAGCTGGAGAAATTGGTAGGTTGGTAAAGGTTTTCCAAGGAGGTGATAATAAAACCACTCACTTAAGAGGGTTAAAAACCACATTAATTAAAAGTTGATTCTGACTCTTTTTATCATTAACCTTTACATCGTATGGAAATTTACTATTAATCTTGTTTGTTGTGTCTGAGATACTTGTGTATTTGAGTTTTCCCATTGAAATTAACTTTCATTCTTTTTCCTTTAGCATGTGACACAATTTTGTGAAGGAAGAGAATCTTTTGAACATGATTGATTCATGCAAAGTTGGTAGAAGACTCTATTTAAAGAGATCTTTTAGCTCTTAATCAACCATGGGGTTAGTCATCTTAGCCAAAATAGTCTTATATCAGACAACATAATTTGTGAGATGCTCATTTGACCTTTGTTTCTATTGTGCAACTTGAGCATATGAAACCTTATCACCAATGTTAACATTAAAATGAGTTAGGAACATGTCAGCTAAAGGATTGAATGTATTGACTAACTAATTCAATAAACTATAGAACCATTGTAAATCATAATCCTTTAGTCTTCATGTAAATAAATTGGTAAGTAGCTAGTCCTTGGGTACAAAGTCCAAGCATGCTATGTGAAAGGATCTAAAATGTGTCTTTGGATCACCATTACCATCATATAGTGTAAGCTTGGGTTGAACAAATCCTTTATGGTAAGGGTGTCAAAGCAATGTAACATGCTAATGGTGTATGAAAAATTAAAAAATAATCAAAATCTTGTATATGTCTAGACGTACCTTTCTCAAGATCTAGAACCCTAGATTTAAGATATTTTCTCTTTCATAAGGTCTACTACATTAGGAGACAAAGATGTACTAGCTATAGCTAGTGGCATAGTGGTAGGTTGGGATGCTATAGGGGTTGTTGAGACATAGTTACCCTCATAGTTTCATTTGTAACTGGTTGCTATATGGTTTGTGAAGATTGACCATTTTTCACTCTGTGTTGCTTTTCTTGTACTATTTTAAGCATGTCATCTTGCATAACAAGGTGTTTAGTTAAGAGTTATTGAAGTTCCCTTTTATCAATTTCATCAAAATCAATATATTGGGCTATTGGTAAAGTAGGAAAATAGGTTGAAATTTGTTTGAAGTTTTTGCAAAAAATTATAATATGCAAAGTGAGAAATAAATAAGATACTAAATATAAGAAATGTAAAATCCTAAAAATAGTTAACTAGAAATTGTATAAAAAGGATACAAAGCTCACAAACATGTAAGGTGATACCTCAATAAGCAAATAATAACTAGTACATGCAAATAGGGTTTTTAAAGATGATAATTTTGACAAATTCACTATGAAAATTTGAAATTGAAAGTGAATTTTTGAGTTATAGATGCAAGTAAAAAATCAAAACTTTATTGGGAAAATAGTGATTTAATAAGACCAAGTAGATGCAATTAGGGTTTTGAAAAATAATTTTTTTTGAGAATAACTATTGAATTTTAAATTTTGAATGGATTTTCTAATTTAAATATGCTAGTAAAAATTTAGAAAGTAAATGGAAAATTACTATAAAATTACCGGGACCTAGTATGGGTAACTAGGGTTTAAAAGAAAATTATTTTAAAATTTACTACTAAATTTTAAAATTTGAAATTAAATTATGATTTAAATATTCAAGTAAAAATTTATAAATTTATAGGAAATATTAGTAGGAATTTTACCCTAGGGTTTCAATGGTTTTTATGCACAAAAAAAGTAAGTCAGGTTCACCAAATGATATAACAATTTTGAGAATATTGGTGTATTATTCCTAATTTAGTTAAAGGTTTGCAATGGGAAATCAATAAATAAATATGTAATAATTAAGATACTAATTTTTGTAAATTAGATTGCAATTTAAACTTTTATAAAAATAGTAATAAGGAGAAGAAAATAAAACATAACTAGAAACTATTGATCCAACTAAGATAAAGGCTAGAATTCATTGTACAGGACTAAGATACTATCATAAACTAAGATCTAAACTTTGTTTTGTTATTGGACAAGAGCACCAAAACTAGATATTAGTGTCACTAGCGCTATAGTATACCATTATTTCTATTTTCCTAAAGATTTGATATTTTTGGGTTTTGTTTAGAAGGTTAGAGTGAGCTTATGTACCAAATTTCAAAGGCTAGAAGTCAACAGATCACACTATAGAGTAGATTATTTCTTTAGACCTTATATTCCATTTTATTTTGACCAATTTTGAGTAATATTGGGGCATTAGTGTGTGTATTATGTAGTGGATGTGATTCAAACCCCATGTGTGGGCATGTTGCCTATATACCAATACTCTGAAGAGGGATCAAGCCATATGTATTTCTCCCACTTGATGTGCTTTGTGAAATTAAGTGTATGAATATGCAAAAAATGCTAAACTAGATGTGCTTGAGGTGGCTAGGGACTGGTGTAAGGATTTGAAGGAGCTTTTAAGTGTGTTGGCTAGATGTATGTATAGAATAGGGAAGATTTATTGAGTACTATTTCTTGTCTTCCTATTTGTTTAGTGATAATTTCCAACCCTTTCTAAATTATCTATAAATGGGATTTTATAGGGATATATTGGTCATTTATTGAATTTTACCACATTAGGCCAATAAGGATAAGGATGGGGAATAAGAATAAATTGACCATTGGGGATACAAATGGGCTTGGAAAATAGCATCAAAAGTAGATAGTAGTGGCACTGATGCTATAGTCCAAGTGTGGTACTATTATCTTGAGTAGATAGGATTTGGTGGGATTGATTTGTCTTGGAAAGATCAGTCTAGGTGAGTTTGGACCAAGTTTGGAAGGATATGGATGACTAAGAATAAGTGAAAATAAGCTTAATATGGTCATGAAATCAAGCAAGAGGGACTTAAGGGTTGGGTGTCATTAGCCACACTTAGGCTACCATTTTTTTCATTTTATATGACTTCACATTACCTTATTGAAGCTCCAAAACATTAGTGGAATCTTCATGTGAAACTCTAACCTGATGTCTTATTTCATCATTAAATTATGCCATCTTAAGCTCTTCAATATCACTCAATAACTCATGATATAGCTACTACCAATGGTCATTAACTTAAGGAATGTTCTCAATCAGAACTATGGTTCCATGTGAGTTGCCTTCATGGATTCATTCTAAAGAAAGATTTGTTTATATCTCATCTCTAGTAACTAATGTAGTTTTTTGAGAAACATCTTCCTCTTGTAGTGAAACCTCTTAAAACTCATTCTCTTTTAAAATCTATAAAATTGAATCATGCCTATCCTTTCCAAGTGGTGTCCCAATGATGATTTCTTATTCTTGATCACTCAATTCACTCTCATTTTCTATCACTTTAGCTAAATTTTCTTTACTTACCTCACAAAGGAGATGTTCCATCTTAAAGAGTGGCATGGTATACCTTTGAAAATACTCAAGAAGATGAGATAAATCTAATGGTGTTTCATTAGATTCTTGATTCTCCTTATGGGGATACTCAATTTTGACCACCATCACTTCCTCTTTCTATTTAATTCATCCTTACATAGACTTCCATGAAGGGAAAGCATTAGGATCTTAAGGAGGGGTTACAAGATGAATGACTTGAAGCTTGTCTTGTTTTATGATTGACTATTAATATTACTTTTAATTTGGAAAATTGGGTTTAGAAGCCTCTTGTATTAGAAGTATTGCAGCTTGGGTCGTGATTGGGAAAAATTATTGTTTATATGGAGTTAAAATCCATGGATAATAACATGGGGTAATAGGAGGTAGCGACTTTTGATATTGTTTACCTGATTTTCATTATCTTTAGGATAATATTTCTTTATCAATCCTTTGGTTCACCCATTTTATCCCCTCAATCTCATCATGAAAATTTAGTGAGTTTTGGAGGGATGGTTGATCTTTGAATTGATATGGCTCATATGGAGGATAACAAGGTTCATGAGGGGTACTATAGGGCTGGTATAAGACACCATACTAATGATATGGATAATTTTAGGGATGATAGGAGTAATTATGAGGTGGGTATGGATCATTTTTAAATTAGGATGGTGGATAATATTGTTGATAAAAAGATGAATGACCAAAATTTGCTCCATAGGCTTTTATATCCTACCAGAAGACACATGAAAATAACTAAATTTATGAACAAGATTTACCCTTTACCTAAAAGATAATAACCACATGAGTCTTTGAAAATACTTTTGAAGACCAAGATGATGAAAATGTATACACCAATGTTTGGATTTGTGTCCCATCAAGCATGCTAGAACTATTAGCAACCCATGTTTCACCCTACTAGAGTGGATTGTTTAGATCTCCTTCAAACTTATACTAATAATGTAATGGTCTAAGGTTTTGGGACACCTGTATCTTAGACAAGACCTCTAGATTGTGAGGTTATCTCCTCTGATGTATCAGCTCTAGACCTATTTACTAAAACTTACTGTAGCCTAAAATTTGAGCATAAAGGATTAAATCATCCAATTTAATCACTCAAGTCTTAAACCACCAGTTAAAGTCTAAATCCACTAATATTTAAATGTATTTGAATGCAATAAATATTTAATCCTACATTCAAATATTAGATCCTAAATTCTTTAAACCAAGATTAAATAAAAAGGTAAATAGAATGATGTGGATATACCTTGACTCAAAATTTGTACAACTTGATGGCTTGATGTTGGATCTTGATAATGGATGCCTGATCAAAGATGATGGATGATGGATGGTTAATTTAGGATTAATGCTGGCATAATGGTGTTATATAAATTCTATTTAGTTTATTTCTAAATGGGCATGTATTTGATATGGAGATTCAAGTTGACATGGATTTGATATGAGATTTTAAGTTGGCTTAAGGGTGGAGGAAGAGCTTGTTTAAATAGGAAAATGGAGGGAATTTTAGAGGAATTAAAAATTATTTAGAAGTCTCTAGTTTAGAGACTTCTAGAGACATTGAGGATATTTTCCAGTTATATATACTTCTCTATTATTTTAAGGATAATTGAGGATTATGTGGGAGCTAAATAGGGATTAGGTAGGTGATTAGGGAGAAAATGATGTAGGGAAGGGTAGGGTGTAGGTTAGTAGGTGGGTCTATGTTAATTTGAAATTCCCATATAATAGATAACTAGGATTAGATTTGGATAATAGGGACTAAGATAGAATTAATGAAAGAGTGGGATGAATAAATTTAGTGGATTTAGGATAATAAAAGGGCATATGCACAATAAAATAAGTTAAGAAAAATTAATGTCGACTAATAGGAATATTAGTCAACACTAATGAAGAAATTTATTTTAGCTACATACACCTACTAATTATTTTGGGTTAAAAAGGGCAAAAAAGAAACTGAAAGGTGAACCCTATTCCACTAATGGTGATACACCTATATTTTTGTTTCATCCACTTTATTTGAACCCTTGCAATAGTAATGAATCTAAATTAAACTAAAAAACTAACTCTTATGCTTCTTATGAAATATTTATCTTCACATGGAGGTCTTAATGGATGACAATAGTTTGGAAGTAGAGAGAGAGGTATGATTTAAGACACTTTCAACCTTGTTATACTATAAATCTGATTAATAACCTTTGACACTTCATGTAACCTATAAAAGATAATTCATTAATAGATAAGTGTTGAAAGGACATGTTTAAGGGGAAATTAATCCACTTTTACACATCTAAACAAACATATAAACATTATAATTCAACCATAAATATGCTAAAATAGTCCATTATATTTATTTAATAGGTTTACAAATCTTAATCTTGGTAGAGTTTCATCATGCCCAAGAGAAGGATCTAGTTATTAGGCCTAAAATCCTAAATCTATAGAACATGAGAAGAGAATAATCCAAGAGATTTTCATATAAAAGAGAAGAAGAAAAAATATAACCATCAACTCAAGTCTAATTTTAGTTACAATAGTTATCAATAGTTCTCCTCCACATCCATTTATTCTTGATGCCTTGCATGAGCTCTTTGGCATTGAAAACAAGGTGGGGGGGGAGGGGGACTTTGACTTGTTCAAACTATTTTTAAAGCATGTTAAGCCAATATTTGTGAAATATATCCAATTTAAATTAGGTCCAAAAATGTGAATTTCATTATTGAATGAAGACCATGAAACATGCTTTGATTCCTAGTCAATGATCAGTTAACTCAGAGTGATTGTACTAGTTAAGCATGTAGGTGAAGATAAGACCATATTTTAATTGAAAAGAATCTTGGTGATGAGTTATATCATGATTTAGACATCATATTAATTTATTGACACTTAATATCATAAAATGACACTAATTTACCCTTCATTAACCCATTTCAATAGCTTTCTATGCCATATTTCACTCTAACTAATTGACCAAATAGGTAGACTAAGTTAATTGGGCCTAGTATCCAAAATTATTATAGTTTATATCTCCTATAATTTAAATTAAAAAATTTAACCTGAAAATATAATGAAATTTAGGTTTGTAACAACCCCTCATATCATGATATAGGTATTTTTATGAAGAAACACCTACAACTTAATCAGAATAATTGACTAGGTTAGTTAGTCTAGAATTTTTGTAGAATGGCTATTTTGAAGAGATCAACAAGGGAATTTATAGGAATTAATTTTATCATATGATGGATTGAGGAGGATTAAAAAGTTCCAAACTTCACTCTACATGGATTGAAATCCATTAAATTGTCTTATACCTCTATTTTTAGCACTTTTTCCTCAAAAAACCATATTTTATACCTTGTATGTATAGTTATATAAATAAATATACCATTAATATGATACTATGTAATTTTAATTCATTTTTAAATAGTTTTTAGGATTATTCATGGGATTTTAATTGTAATAAATTTCACTTTTCTCAAAACTAGTTTGTATTAGGGTTTTGGAGGTGAACCTTCTTAATGATGGTTCATAAAGTATAAATATTCAATCCAAAATTTATTTCCATGAATATATATTTTATATATCCTTAAAATTTCCTTATAATATTGGATTCTCATGAAAAATGTGTGCAAAGATATATATGTAAAAAAATTTGCATGTAGGGTTTTACTTGTATTCTAGGCATGTTTATACTCTTAGTGATGATTCATAAGACTTATCCCCTAAAAAACCTCAATAATTAATTAATTATAAGTTTATATGGGTCATAAAAACATTATAATATCATTTGGACAAGCTCTCCTTGTGCTGAAGGATATGAGCTCTTGATTAGGTGGGTTGAATGAGTGTCTTAAATTGCATAGTTTGAATTTCTCCTTAAAATAAAATATGTTTGTTCCATTGATTATAAATAATATTACTTGGACCTAAAAAATATCATAATACCATAATATAGGTTTCATATTTCTTTTAGGGGTCTACAAATGTCCTTTGGTGTTATATGCCTTATAGGTCTTAAGGCTAGCTTTAGGCCTCAAACTGGGTTTTGGTGTTAAAAGAAACTATAGGTGATAATAAGGATTTTAAATATTAATATAATATTATATAATTTTTTTCAACCTCCTTTAAATTCTATTGAATGCTACGCCCCTAACCTATCACATGTATGAGGATAGTATTAGCTGACTTATGGCTTACTTATCCCTCTTTGACATTATATTACATTTATTTATGCTTTCTTTTGATTAGTAGGTCGGCCTATGGAGTAACCATGGCCTAGATAGACTATATATAGGAGCTAGTGGGTAATCATTTATCATCATATTGTGAATTCTGCTCTTAATGAAGCTTGTGGAAGTTTCCCCCTCGAAGTGGCTTATCTAATATCATATATTTGGATATATTTCAGTCATATTTGGATATAATTTTGCTGTTATACTTAATTCTTGAAGTAATCTCATTACAAGTGGTATTACAGCTGCAATTTGGGCAATCTTGTGGGCGAAACACTAAATTTTTAACTTTTTTGATATATGAAAAATGGTTCCAAATTTCTCTGAAAATGTTTTACTGGAGGTGCAAAATAATAAAGTTAAGCTTCCATTAAAATTTCAGCTCATTTGGATCTGTTTTACAAAAGTTATCGCTATTTTATGGTTTTTCATAAAATTTCTCTATAGTGCTCAATTTAAAGAATTTTTATGAGTTGTTTACATTTTTGGAAATATTAGAAAAATTTGGCTATGGTTTGTTCTTCGTATATTTTGATTTGAGTTTGAAACAATTCCAAAATCACTTGGTCAAATTTAGGTCAAAAGGTTAATAAGGGTCGACATTGTAAAACCCTTTTATGGTAGGTCCACAAACTCAGGGTCAAGGAAGGGTGCTAAAACTCTAGGTAAAAATCCTAAAATGGATGAGATGGAGTCATAAGGGGGATGTAATAGACCCTTTGTACCAGGGTTTTCTGACATAGATCACAAAGTGAGCCAGCTTAACTATAGTGTGCAAGGCATTCAGAGTGAGGTGCAAGTCATACAATCTAATATGCAATCCATATAAAATAGTTTGGGAGATATCATGATGGATTTGAACATTAATTAGTGAAATCATCAATCTAACTCTATTTCACAAACCCACTAGGGTGTTTCTCCTAACCAGTCTACTTCAAATCCAACTCCATGGCCATAGAGGAACCTATTACCAAAGGTGGATATGTGCAAATTTGATGGAAAATATCCACTCAATTGGCTCAACCAAATGGAGAGTTTTTTTAACCTACATCAGATTCCAAGTGGATAGAAGGTTACCATGGCATCCTTGTATCTTGAACCTGATCAATTCATTTGGTATCAATGGTTATGTGCTCAAAAGAAAAAGATGACTCTCAATGTCACCTGGTCAATTTTTATAGAGGAGCTACAATTACACTATGGCAATAGTGTGACAGAGAATTACTTCAGCCAACTGGCAAAATTGTGACAAACTAGCTCTGTCAAGGATTATATTCATTATTTTTAGAACCTATCCTTACGTGTGGACACAATTTCTAAAGCAAACTTGAATGACCTATTTTTGGGTGGACTCAAGGACCACATTCAACATGAGGTATGCATTTTTAATCCACTTAATATTTCTAAATCTATTATCCTAGCACATAGATCTAAGGAAAAATTCATAGCCAACAAGAAGCAACAATTCACTCACTTTAAAGATCGTAGCATATCATCATCAACATTTCCTCCACATACTAGATTCACCCCTCAACAAATTAAAGAGAAGCGTGGAAAAGGATTATGTTTTGGTTGTGATAGAAAGTGGAGTAAAGGACATAGATGTGATAAGAAGAAGTTATTCTACATTGAGGGACCAAATGAAGATGAAGAAGTAGATGATGCCTCCAATGATGATGAGGAAGATATAGAGGAGGTACCTAAAGATTCCCAACCTACAATCTCTTATCATGCACTTGCAAGTATTAGCACTCCACAAACTCTTAAGGTGGTGGGTTTCCTCAAGAAATAGAAGGTGATAGTGTTGATTGATTCAAGGATCACACATAACTTTATAAACCATAAGTTGGCCACTTGATTGAACTGCTTCATCTACCCAGCACCAAAATTTTAGGTCATGATTATAGATGGTGGCATAATTAATTATTCAGGCAAATGCCATAGTATTAAGCTTACTATGGGTGGGTACAATCTTGACTCTCCTATGTTTGCGATTCCCATGGGTAACACAGACATTGTTTTAGGAGTTTAATGGCTCACAACCTTAGGTACCATTGAGATGAACTTCCAAGAACTATTCATGTGCTTTCATTCTGAAGGTAAGAAAATTGAACTACATGGATTACATGCGAAATCTCCACAATTGGTTAGTTCACATCAGATGACCAAGATGCTAAAAAAGGGGGCAAAGGGAATTATTTCAAGATTATGCTCCATAGAAGTTCAACTGACATAGGTATCTACACATCTTGATCTACAAATAATTCTTGAAGAACACTCATATATTTTTGGGGCCATGCCAAAAGTACTACCCCAAAAAGAGAACATGATCATGCCATTCAACTAATTCCAGGTAGTCAACCACCAAATATCAGACCATATAGATATTTATATTCATAAAAGAGTGAAATTTAAAAGATGGTCCATGAGATGCTGGAGGCAGGGATAATCAAGCATAGCCAAAGTGCATATTCATCACCAGTGGTCATGGTGCAGAAGAAGGATGACACATGGAGGATGTGCCCAGATTATAGGGAACTCAACAAGTACACCATCAAAGATAAGTTTCCTATTCCAGTAATTTATGATTTACTTGATGAGTTACATGGTGCTAATTATTTCACAAAATTGGATCTTCGCTTGGGGTACCATCAAATTAGAATCAAGGATGAAGATGTTCATAAAACTACTTTTAGAACACATGAGGGCCATTATGAGTTTTTGGTAATGCCATTTGGTCTTACAAATCCACCATCTACTTTTCAGAGCTTGATGAACACTATTTTTAGTCCTTTTTTAAGGAAGTTTTTGCTAGTTTTCTTTAATGACATATTGATTTATAGTCAGACATGGGAAGCACATCTGCAACATGTGAAATAGGTGTTGATAGTTTTGGAGAAGCACCAAATTTATGCGAAGCCATCTAAATGTGTTGTTAGAGTACAAGAGGTAGAGTACCTCAGTCACATTGTTTCTCATGAAGGGGTAAAAGTTGATCCCCAGAAGATCAAAGTGATAATGGAATGGCCCATGCCAAAAAATCTGAAAAACCTTCGAGGGTTCCTTGGACTAACATGTTACTATAGAATATTTGTGAAAGGTTATGGCAGCATAGTAGCCCCACTCACTGCATTGCTAAAGAAGGATGCTTTCCATTGGAATGATGATGCCACCAAAGCATTTGAGAAACTAAAAGTAACTATGTGCACCACTCCAATTTTGGATACTCCAGACTTCTCACAAACATTCACTGTTGAATGTGATGCTTCTAGGTCTGGATTGGGGGCAGTACTAATGCAAGAAGGATGACCCATTGCATTTGAAAGTCATTAATTCAAAGGCAAGAATATACAAAAACTTGTTTATGAGAAATAAATGATGGATATTCTTCATGCAATTAAATAATGGAGGCCTTATATGATGGGTAGACACTTTAAGGTGAAAATGGATCATGATAGTCTCAAATACTTTTTGGAGCAAAGATTATCATCTGAGGAACAACAAAAATGGGTAACCAAAATGTTGGGTGATGATTTTGAAATCATCTACAAGAAGGTTAAAGATAATGTAGTAGCAGATGCACTATCTAGATGGGATGCATCCATAGAAGCATTACTTTGTGCAATGTCCATATTGCAAGCAGATTGGGTGGATGAAGCTAGGTTAGAATGGGAGCAAGACAAGGATACATAGGTTCTGATTTAGAATCTCCATCAAGGTAATTTATCCTCTAAAAATTTTGAATGGAAAGGTAATGTCCTATGGTATAAGGGTAGGTTATACTTGTGAAAAAAATTTAGAGCTTAAACATAAGATTCTTGCAGAGTTGCATGCATCTCCAATTAGGGGACACTCAGGGTTCTTGAAAACTTATCATAGAATTAAGAAAGAATTATTTTGGGAAGGACTCAGGGGAGATGTACAAAATTTTGTGGAATAATGCTTGATATGCCAATAGAATAAAGTTGAAATAGTTAAGACCCCAAGTTTGTTACAACCGTTAGCAATTCCTAGTCAAAGGTGGGAGGAGGTTTCCATGGATTTCATCACTGGGTTGCCTTATTCAGAAGGTAAGAATGTTAGTTTGGTCATTGTGGATAGACTTACAAAATATGCCCATTTTTGTTCTCTCTCACCCATTTTCAGCAAGTATAGTAATTTCATGGAACCCCAAAAATAATTGTAAGTGATCATGATCCTATTTTCACTAGTAATTTCTGGACTGAACTATTTTCTTTTTTGGGTACTCAGCTAGCTCATAGCTCATCTTACCACCCCCAATCTAATGGACAAACTGAAGTGGTTAACAAATGTTCAGAGGGGTATCTCCATTGTTTTGTATCAGATAAACAAGAAAATTGGGTTAAATGGCTACCACTTGCAGAATGGTGGTATAACACATCTTTCCATACCTCTTCTAAAATGTCTCCATTTCTATCACTATATGGTTACCATCCACCTTCCATCACTTCTTCATTAAAGGTGCACACCAAGGTTCGAGATGTGGAAGATCACATTCAACATCAACAACAGGTTTTGGCTAGTTTGAGAGAGAATTTGGCCTTGGCACAAAATAGGATGAAGCAATAAGTAGATCAACACTATAGTGAGTGAAATTTTGAGGTGGGGGATTGGGTATTTTTTCATTTGCAGCCTTACAAGTAGATGTACTTGAATCAATAAAAAAAGGACAACAAACTTGCTCCTAAGTATTATGGCCCTTATTAGGATCTACAAAAAATTGGAAGTGTGGCTTACCAGCTTGAGTTGCCTCATTCATCTCACATACACCCAGTATTTCATGTTTCTTGTTTGAAGAAGGTCATTGGATAGAAAGTTTTTGCCCAGACAGAGCTCCCAGAACTAGATGAAGGACGAGTCATTTTGGAACTAGAGAATATCCTCCAAACACATACTAAGAGGTTGAGAACTAGAGAGATTAGGGAATATTTGATCAAGTCAAAAAACCAAAGTAGTGAAGATGCAACTTGGGAAGGTGAAGATTTTATGCAACAATATCCAGAGTTATTCAACATTGAGGACAACGTTGGTTTGAAGGGGAAGGGCATGTTATGCCCCTAACCTATCACATGTATGAGGATAGTTTTAGCTGACTTATGGCTTACTTATCCCTCTTTGACATTATATTACATTTATCTATGCTTTATTTTGATTAGTAGGTTGGCTTGTGGAGTAACCATGTCCTAGATAGACTATATATAGGAGGTAGTGGGTAATCATTTATCATCATATTGTGAATTCTACTCTTATTGAAGCTTGTGGAGGTTGCCCCCACAAATTGGCTTATATATTATCATATATTTGGATATATTTCAGTCATATTTGGATATAATTCTTCTGTTATACTTAATTCTTGAAGTAATTTCATTACATTGAATTATTAAAATCAACTTTGTCTCCATGCTTCCTAGAATTGCCTATAAGAATGAATGCCTATTTTCGTAACGTAGAGGTCTATAATTGTATTATCCTTCATGAAAAATGTTCAAGGAGTTTTTAAATTATTATAAAATTTCATTATATTTATTACCATAATTTTTTCAAAGTCTCAAATTCATGAAATTCTCTATATGCCTTCCTTTCTCTAGCCTAGGCTTTCTTGCAAACATAGTCTATATAGCCCTTGGTCTCAGTTTTGGTGACTTTACCCTATTTATATTAAGATTTATTATTTATGATATGTTTAAATTTCATTATAATATAATAATTAGATTCAAATATCTACTTATTTCCTTGAAACACTCTAAACCCACATGGATGTCATCACTTCTAGCATAGTACACAGGCTTGTTTACATATCCCAACCCTCAATGGCATTATCCATCGATAACTTAAATTTTATATACTATAAACAGAATATGAATTAACTAAAATAATAATAAAATATATCATAATATATTAATTAAATCCAAAAACCCTCTTTTCTTATTTAAAACATTCTAAAAGTGTATCTAGTCTCTTCTTTGGTTTCTAGTGGACATATGGGTGACTATCTACCTATGTCTATGGAGATAACAAAGGTATAAAAATTTGATCCCTACTTTAATTAAATGTTTAAAGAAGTCTTAAATCCTTTAATTTTTTATTATATTGATAACCATCCTCAACCTAAGCTTCTATCTTCTTAAATCCTTGTACTCTCTTCACTTTTCCACCTTAGGGTTTTATGCAGTCTTAACTTGTCAAACCCTGACTGACTGAGTCTACTTATTACCCATTCCCTATTGAGTTTGTACACATAATAAATAATTTTAAATTACATTTAAATCTCTTTTAAATTTTCATACATCTTCAACAACTCTCAAAACAAACAGTCTTAAGAGCACACATGAATGTATTGGTGTTTCACGCTTACTTATCCCTCAAGGGCATGATTTGCATGGAAATCATGAATGTGACTACTATGATAATTTATTTTATTATTTAAAAACACATTATTATTATTTATAAACACTCCCATGAGTATAAAATCTCTTTAAAACCTTGAAACACTCCAAGAAGGTGTCCTAGCTCCTTCATTGACTGTCATGAGACAAGCAGTTGATTGTGTTAAAATAGTGGGCACTTACACCTTTGGCATGATATTTGGGATGGCATGGAAGGATTTTATTAATTTATAAGGATTATTTTAAATAAAAATTTTATTTTTATTTGACCTATAGATGCTTTAAATCTTTAAATTCCCTTAATATTGGCAACTAGGCATTGATTGTGTTTGTATTTGACTATCTGGATGCATAGAATTATGTATCTTTGCAGATTTGGGTCTATATAAACTATATGATAAGCCTTTAAAATTTATTTAAAATAATTTTAATCCTCATAAATCACTATAACCCTTCCAAAAACTCTTATTATTCATCATGTGTTCTTATAGGCCTTATTATCTTGATAATGGTTTGGTCAAAAAGATGACCTACATGATCAGGCCTATAGGTCACCTTTTTGAGTATATATTCCAACTTAAGATCAAATTTAAACCTTAACCTAATTTAGTTTCAAATATTATATTCCATTATCATTTTTGGGATCATATTTCAATCATGTGTTAAGCATAAGACCATTTGAACCTACATATCTCATTGTCTTTCTACTCACTGTGAGTAACCCCTTTATGCTCTTAACCTTAGATTATGTAGGATTTTAATAAGATTAGTTAAGATTAAATAAAATTAACTTAATTGGAATATATAAAATGAATCATAATTTTTATATAGATCACCTTTATTACTCTATGTTCTTTAGTGGACATTTTTCTCATTGAAACATTTACAACATCTCAACAATACTAACATGCCTATGAGTAGTAAATGACTATGTATTATTTTGATTACTTTGTTTGAATATGATTCATCATATTTTTAAGTAAATTTTAAGTCCATATTAGTGTCAAATAATATCTCTTCATTTTTTTTAATCCTCTCAACCTCTTCATAACATCTCATACATCTGTCACCCTACTCTTCACTATGCTTGCTCATTTGGCTTAGTTGTAGGTGGCCAATTAAACATGATCCTTGCATACGTAATTATTCCTTGTGTTGATAAATTATGTCACTTTATCATGAATGTGGTATAGTTATTATTATTTCAAGCACATGGCTTCCTCAACATTATGGCACTTTTCACACTTGTAAGCACTCATGTCTACCTTGTACCTTGACTGTATGTCATGACTGACTATGTGCACTCCTTGAAGGTAAAATATTTTAATTATTTAATATATATAATGAATCACCTTGTCTTGAGAAACATTAATCATTTTGTCACCTCTTCTATAGTCATAGAGACTTCATTGCCAAACAACATATAATACTTCACACTTGTCTTTTTTGTGTACAGACTATTTACTTCTTTACCAAGCATACGCATTTAGAATTGAGTCTCTTAATGATGTAATATAATTATTATAAGTTTTGTGAGTGTGAATTATCCTTCACCTACATATACATATTGTCAAGAGATTCTTATCATAGATTTGTGTCCATGAATGTAGGTCGGTAAGCTTGAAGGCTTGTAGGTAGTCATTTTTGACTATTTTACTTATGTACCAAGGTTTGCATAACCCTATCCTCATGACCATGATGCTACCTATAGTTTTTGACTCTTATTTAAATTTAATTAAATAAATAAAAGTTAGTATAATGTTATATGATGATTTAAGGATAATGGGGACATGGAATGGAGGTAAAAATGGAACTTGATAGTAACGAATGGTAATGACAAGGAAGTGAAATTGAAGTAAACAAGATGGAGGGAATATAACAATGAATTCCATCTATAAGAAGTATTTAAGACCATGGTGGGAGAATATTCACATAGACAAGATAGTAAAACCATTTTGGATGTCATTTAAAATCATATATTGCTACAAATAGAAACCTAGGAGTTTGTAAAAAACCTTAATAAATGATAAAAAAACCTTAAAGTCTACTAAACTATGACTCCATGAGAAATCTTGAGAGCCTTTAATATATTATTTGTTATTAATATTTAAATAAAACTTGAGAATATTTAATTAGATAGATAAAACATGAACAAAACCCCTTGAAACAAGAATCTAAGTAATTTGTGATGTTCCTCTCTCTTGTATCATACAAGTCTCATTTACATGCTTGTTAACTATAGATTTGCACAGTTATGTGTTATTGAGATATATATGACCCTAACATGTGTGTAAAATAATTGATTAATACCATGTAAGTTGAATTATGTTCCTGAGAATCTCTAAAATCTTAAAATTTTCTACCATGATGTCATGATGAAGAGAAAACTCAAAAAATTGATTGCTTGCTTGGATAAAGGAAACATAGTGAGTGCCTTAACTTCAAAGGGATTGTTCATAAATGAGATAGGAAAAAATTGAGAACCACTTTTGATATATGGAATCCCTTTGAGACTACTTTCTCTAGCCAAAATTCTAGACCTAGGTTTTCTCTCTCATGGTTATACCATTTGCAAACCTAAAGGGATCTTACTATGTATAAAGTAGCAAGGTGAATGGAGGGAACATGTTTTGGTCCTATATTGGATCCTTTTTCCTTGAAACTTTTTTTAAATACCTACCATATCCTCATATTCATTCTTTAGGCCTCTACTATATGGAAAAGTCAATACAAGTCTATACCTTCACATGAAAACACATGAAAAATCTCATTTCTTTGCATGTTCTTCAGACTTAAGTCTTAAACCACCAATTTTATCTTGAGATAATGAGAATCAAAAATTAAATTACGTGTTATAATAAGTAAAAATTATTTTTACATCTTTATATGGGTAAAATTGCCATGTGTGAGCACTTGGGGGTCATTTATAAGCTTAGAATTACATGTAGAAGATGTTTTCAAAGTATGAAACTTTATGACTAAGGTAATTTCAAGAATTTAAAGATGTTTTAAGGTATTTTGAATATTTTTTTGGCTTTTAAAACCAAATTTAATGTTTATTTACCAAAACTTATCTCTTTTAGGCCAAAATACATATAGTTGATCACCATGAAAAGGTTGCTAATAGTATCTTGAAAAGTTTTGAATTATATGGGTTGTTATTTAGCCTTGATAGGATAAATTATCAATAGTTAATTGAGTGTCAAAAGTGTAAAATTATCCCACCCATCCCTAACATATTCCTAGACGTATTTTAGTGCCTATTTAGACACTTATCTATCTTTTATGCAAGCCACACGGATCCCTAGACATCTAAAGATCACTCTCAAACCATTCCTTAGGCATCCAAGCCCCTAATGCCTCATGTTATATCACTTAGACATCAGTGTCATACTTAGACACTATCACCATAATGCTAGTGTCCCATTTTAGCATTATTGTCCTTTTCCCTCTTTTTAACTCCAATGGATATCTTTTCAATCCAAAAAACACCTAGGATCAGCCTAGACCTATTTCAAACCCTGTACAAGCATAAAATAAATATATACATGAACTTTATCCCTCTATTCACTAGATGAAAATCAAATGCAAATTTACATGAACAAGCTAACAACAAGTTATGTACAATAAAGTTTTTTAATCCATATTCTACACTACTTTTGCATATAATCATATACAACCCTCATAAACTTATATACATGTATTTACAATCTCAATCCCTACTCAAATCACTTTAAATCAACATTCATACTAGATTCACTTACACTTTTTCTAGCACTTAGGTGGGGAAAACTACATTTGGCTTAATCCATCCTCAGATTATTGGTGTGTAGAAAACTCTCATCACAACAAGGTGTTAAGGATGTCCAACCTACCTAAATAACACCACATATTTACTACTTGTGCCAATAAAATTTAGTAATCACATAGAGGTCTAGGGTTTTCATACAAAATTAATTAAAATAGGTCATATATAGTGAGTTAGGGTTTGTTTGCATAGGAATAGTCTTGGAAAACTTAGACACAAGTGTTCTTAGAAGTAAAAATCAATTCTTTCATACAGGATATTAATGCCAAAAGTAGACAATGGTACCACATCACTATTGTCCAAGGTAGGGCACTATTAGCTAGGAGGGTTTCTACCACCTAGATCCTATTTGCTCCTATACTAATGGATACTACATCTTTTAGACACTCCTTTATAGCCACATTCCATGTCTAATCAGACTTTAGACCAATTTCTAGAAATAAATGTAAATTAATCCTAAAAATCATCAAAATGCTCAAATTCATCTGCACATCAGATGAAAATGCCCATAATCATGTCAAGGCTTCCTTAAATGGAGTATTACCCCATATACAACCTCTGATGGATTCATCCCTAGTTAGGTTATGACCAAGAAAATAAACATTTTCAACCAATTAAATGGGGCACTTAAGTAACTTTTAGAAAAATTCTAATCAAATTTACTTAATTTATTAAACCTAATTAATTTTTTAGTTAAATAATCCATGTGAGATTAGTGAATATTTAAAATTGGAAATTAAAAATTGCAAAATATCAAACCTCTCCATTATTAATTTTGTGAGTTATCAATCACTCATAAAATATCTTACAAATATATGGATTTATGAGTCATGTGTATTAATTAAATAATATTAATTATAATTTTACTCAATATCCACACCACATCTCATTTAAGATCCGAAGGTCATAATGGATTTTTCTAACCTATACATAAGAGATCCCTCCCTCTCTTAAAATAATCTCTCAAGTCAAAGTCATAATGCTAAATTTTTAAGAGATATCTTCACATGTTAATCCAAGCCAATCCAAACCAAAGGTGGACAAAGAGAAGTGCTAGCCACAAGGCAATTACATTGACAAAAAGACTCCATTGCACACAAAATTTTAGCATGAACACATTCACATGTCAATTAAAAAACTCATTTGAAAAGGGAGGGAAAGGTGGTTTGTTGTCTTTATTTCTTAGTTGTATTTGTGCTTAGATTTTCTATTGCTCTCCTAATTATGTAGGCAAGTAGTTTTTTATTTCCTAGAGTTAATTGATATTGGTGTTTTGTGATTCCACTAACAAAAGAAAGCTAAAAAATCTCCTTCATAATCCTAAAATATATAATGGCACAACTGGTGGTACCACACACCCCATAATAACTAAGGGAGTGATATTGAACCTATAAAATCTAATATAAGTTCACTTACAACTTCAAATTTTAGATTGTTCTTGCCTTTAAATTCCATGTTTTTGTTTGGTTGCATTTCAACAACTTTACCATTGGTAATAAATGACTTTACAATTTTTCCTATCTTGTTCTCAACATTGTTCTTAAGGAAATGAAAACATCACACCTTCTTAATGTTTAATTTTCCAAAAATGTTATATATGTTAAGATTATAAGAAAACCCTCTTATGACTATCACTTGATTACTCTACTGCACCATTTTAACCTAGTAACATTTCCATCACTTTGTAGAATTTTTTTTACCTGGTATCATTTATATCACTCAATAAAATTTCTATCACCTGATAGCATTTTCATCACCCAATATCATTTCTATCACCTAACAACATTTCCATCACTTGACAATATTACCATTGCCTGATAGCTTTGTTTTCACCCAACAAATTTACCATCACTTGATAGCATTATTGTTACCTAGCAATTTTTTACTATCACCCAATATATTTATTATTTCTTAATAACATGTCCATATCTTGATAGCTTCTACCATTGCTTGATAGTGTTACCATCACTCAACAAATTTATCATCACCAATAGGATTTTCATCATCTAATAGCTTTATTATCACTCAATAACTTTATCATCACCCAATAGTGTTACCTTCACTTGATATATTTTCCATCACTTGATAACTTTTCCATCACCTAAAAATATTACCATCATTTGATAGATTCACCATCACCCAATAGCATTGCCATCACCTGATAACTTTATTGTAACCTGGTAGTGTTTTCATTGCTTGATAGCTTATATCATCACCCTATAGTGTTTTCATCACCTAAAAATTTATATCATCACCTGATCATGTTGTTGTCACTCATATCCACTACTACTACTAACAACTAGGGTTTAATTGGTTGGTCCTATGTTATAAACTTGAGAGCTTGAAAAGTGAAATTTATTTTTATACTAACTATTTTAAACAAACACAAGTGAATACCCTAACATTTATTGAAGATAACTAAGTCAACGGGAGAATATTTTAAACACTTTAAAATTAATTCACATGATAATTATTTAAATGTCTTATATAACTGTCTTTAACTCAATTAATCAATAATGAAGATGGACATAATACCTAGAGAGTAGATAAAGAATAATATTATAATTCAAACACTATAATATTTCATATATGACAATACATTTATATAGGAAAATTATTTCCTATAATTTTGGATCTCATATATCCATCACTATCTCCTCATGTCCCTATAATATCTCACAAAAATATATGACGATAAATATGGCACTATTGTTGTTACACAATAACATTACTCATATATATTATAACTCACCAAATATACATTATTTTTACTTAATAATGTTACTAATTACCATGTTTTAGGTAATATTTACTCTATATTAATCCTAATGTAGATACTAAATATCCAACATTTCCCCCTAGTTTTCACATGGTAAAACATATCATGTTCTATTATTGTAGAGTGCTACCTCTATGTGCTCATGATATTCTCACTAATGATTTTCCCTAGTTGTGACCAATAACCTTACTTGATTGGTTTTTCATGTGTACCAATAACCTTTCACAATTGGTTTTCCAAGTTTACCCAAAACCTTACACAATTAGTTTTTTAGGTTCACTAAAAACCTTACACACTTGGTTTTCTATGTTTACTAAAAACATTACACAATTGGTTTTCTTGGTTTACCTAAAATATTCACATCATTATTTCTATAATACATTTTTATCAATATTATACAATATTTATACAAAAGGGGTTACATGAGGAATACTTACAAGTGAACAAGAATACACATCTATTCTTATTTTCACACCACACTAAAAAGACAAAAAAAAAAAATCCACACCACATAACAAATTAACATGCAACTAAAATAGAAGTGGATCCATCACTATGGATAATAAGAGGCTTTATTTTCCTTCATCCTCCAATGACTCCAACCCCCTTCCAAAAATCATCTAAAAGAGATAATTTTCATCACCCACATTTTATGTGTCAGCATTATTGTTTTGTTCTTCATTCTCTTCCTCTTCATCTTTGGCCATGGCATTTTCATGTAGTTTTCCATCTAGTAAATCTTATTCTCTTTTCCTAAAATTTGTAGATTTATGACCAAATTTTTTATAGTAGTAACAGGTAAGTTGTTTCTTTACAACTTTGGAAGATGATCCCTATTTGAAAGAGGATTTGATTTTTTTCTTAACAAATCCCTTTTCTTTCTTGTTTATACCATACATTGTAGTTTACTCTAGTTTAAAAAGTCATAGTTCTTTTTTTCTTACTCAACTAAAGAACAAATGACATCTTCTAAACTAGGATTAATTTTACTCAATGTAAAAACCATATTAGAATAGATAGCTAGCATGTTATTCAGTAAAACTACATTTACATCATCATCATGTAATCAATTTTAATCTCAGCTAACTAATTTGAGGTGGATCAAAACTTACTAATATGATCCACCATGTTTTTTCCTTCTTCCATCTTGAGACCAAACAATATTTGTTTCGATGTTATCATTTTTCTTCCAATTTATGAACCAAATAATTTTTTTAGTGTTTTCTAAATTGAATTAGATGAGTTAGACAAATCTATGTGATGCAAACAAGAATTAGATACCCTATTGACTAAATTTTACCCTAGGTTAATTTAGGTAAACCCTTACATATTCAAAATTTTCATAAGGTTACTTAGGTTTGAAAATGGTCTTAAATGAAGTCAAGTCACCTTTGAAGGTCACATAATATGTTTTCGCCTTGGTCACATTTATCTAGTTTTTCTTATATCATTTTATGTCACCTTTTATGTCATTTTAATGAATTTATATAGTTTATGACAAAAAAATAAATGTAAAGGCTTAAGATATAATAACACATGTCAGAGAATGTCAAAGAATAGTTTTGAAACTAAGAAGTTGTAGTTTCAACATTAAAACAAGAAGATCAACTACAAAAAATGTAGTTTTAGGTAGTTGTACAAACTGTATGACTCATCTAGCATATTTGAAATCTTAAACATGTTGTTTTGATATCCCCATAGGTCATTTCTAGGAAAAACAAATCCAAAATTGAGCAAAACTAGTTTTTCACTCATATCACTCACTTTAATAGGTTAATAAGGGTTAATGATTTTTAGCTGGTATGGACATGGTAATAAGAGTTGAAGTGAATGAACTTGGTTAATGTTAGGGGTCCTAATTTAGTTCCATTTCATGGTCATGGTTTAAATATTTATGGTACATATTGTATGAATAATCACTAATATTGTTACCACCTTCAAACTACCTATGCATTCCCAATATCTTGGTTTTTTCATCTATTTACATTAGTATATGTGAACTAAGTTGTGTATGTATAATTTCATAGCATGTTCATCCTTTTCATGTTGACTTTAAATGGTTTTTCATGTGTGGTCATAGGAAGATAGGTAGGATCAATATCTTTTGCTTGAAGTGAACACCATTGAGAGTTAACAATAGTTTTTCATCAATTACAGGGCTTATCCTCTTGTGAATGGATTTAGATCGAGGCTAGCATGTTTGTTTTCAACTTCATAGAGCATGGTGATGGTATAATTATAATTTAATGGATGAATGGAAATGAAATCTCATAAAATTTGAAATCAAGTGAATTTGAATATTGAACTCACATGAATATCATAGAGTAACCTAAAGGACTATGTAAGAGTGCTTAGATAGGGGGTTGATGAGAGATTTAGACTTTAGGGTAGGGAATTTGACAAGTTTTTAATATTTTTTTGAAGTTATAGAAGCCTTAAACATAGTCAAAATTATACTCAAACCATTCATTGACACCTATGGTCAAGTCAAGCTGAAGAAGGTTTAAAATGAGAAGTTTTACCTTAACTTCTATAAAAAAGGATTATACACTATAAAGTGTCATATGTTTGTGAAATTTGATAAGGTCTGAGTAAACCCAATGACTTAATTCTTGTAGCCTAGACCTAGAGATAGAATTTGAACATGAGAGGAGGTTTCTAAGTCAATAGATATAGACAGTTGAATGGTTTTCAACTCAGTCAAAATCTTTTTTCAAATACTCAAATATATATAGTGAAATTAATCCAAAAAGACTTGGAACATTTTAATTCAATAATGACACATAGTGTATGGAGGATAGTGGAATTGTAACATGGTCTCAAAGCAAAAATATAGAATTACAAGTGTAAGATGGAATTATAGCATTTAGGTATGAGATGACTTCACTTACCTCAATAGGAATAAAAATATAAAAGTACAAATTATTAATCACTTATTATCACTTATAGGGGTCATTTGACTTCTCTAATTTCTACCTATAGTCTGACTCAAAAAACACACTAGGCTCAAGCTAATGGAGATGTAGATTGGAAGGTTAACAAAGGTATAAGATAGATGACCATGTATAATCCACATTTAGATAAGTCTTAGATTTATAATATCACACTTCATAAGATTTTTATAGGTAAATGAGGCATATTGAAGATGACCAAACTAGTTTTTAACCTCATACTCAATCAACCCTACACACAATCACAAACCTAGAAAATAGTTTTAAGAATTTGAAGTGTAGAGAGCTCTTGAATCATGTACAAGATTTGAAATTTGATACATATAATAAGAATTAGGTTATAAAGGCATCCATATTATCATCTGTGTTAGACTAATAGGGGAAGTGTCCACTATTTTATCTCAAACTAGAGGCACTCCATAGTCAAGATAGTTTATAGACCTAATTATGAGTGGTAAAAGAATGGAAGGGAGAGCCAATAATTGTTATTGGATGATGTATAGGGATTAATTTAATGTTAAAAAATGTTTATAAGGTCTTACATTCACTATGATCACTCACATATGGTCATATACATAGAAACATAGTCTATAAAAACTAAGCCTAAGAACTAGGTATGAACCATCAGGTGCCTAACTTCACTCATATTATCCTTAAAATTAATTTTAGATCCTTAACAAGAGACTTAAATATTTATTAGACTTAGTCTTTTGCAAAGAAAAACCTAAAATTGGGCATTTTAGCCTAATTTTCTCTCAAGGGTGTCTAAAATGCATAGTAAGAGCTCAAGAGTGATTTTATTTTACTCATATATGTATGTATAATGATAATGGGGTCTCTAACACTTAGAGGTAATTTATGAGGATCTTATACTCAAATTCAATGGCATTGGTTCAAGTTTTAAGGGATTAACCTTTTTGAATCATCATCAACAACATAAACAACCTAAAACCATCTCAAAAACATCTCAAGAATTGAATGAGAAATATGTGGTGAGAAATGCATCCATAATGGGTCAATTTTCTTAGAAAGTGTTTGGGACCTACTTTGAACATTCTCAGGCTTCCTACCACTAAGGTTTTATGTACCATCACTCGTATAGATAGGACAAATTTTGTTTTTTGTATAGGATTTGATTTTAATTATAGGTGAAAAAGGGAATAGATGAATGAAAACAATTATGGAAGGTTTATGGAGATGTATTTAAACTCATAAAAACCCATTATCACCTTATTGATACATGAAAAACACTATTTTAAATTGATTTTTGTATGCAATTTTAGACATAATAGTGGAAATCAAGGTAACTACCTAAGTTGGAGATGAGGAGTGTGATATTAAATCTTATTTAGGTATACCTGGTGGAATAGAATAAAAATAGTCTCTAATTAGGTGTCTCACATCCATATAACAATTTATATTTAACATCTACAGGTTGCCATAGTGATAGGTGTAGGAATTGAAGCCTAAAAGGTTAGTGAGTTACTGCAATAAAGTGAATGACAAGTGACAAAGATAAGGTCATCATTTGAGGAGAGTATAATGACCTTCACAATAATTTTTACAACTTAAAAATTAATATGATATGTTTCAATGACTTCCAAGGAAGTTATGGACTTTCAAGTGGATTCCTCATAAAAAGGCAATTTCAAGAAAGACAATGGAATGTCCCTTCACCAATTTAAATGAGATGTCATGTTTGTATTGATGCTTGTTTAAGAGGATCTTCATGACATATTTTCCAGCTCTTTATATTTAATTTTAATGTGTTTTCAAGGTTTGACACTTGGCATTGTGAGTTTTCAACTTCACTTTCTCTCTATCTTTTCCCATGCTCTATATATTGAAGCCATTTTAGCATTGTATAGAATCCATAATTGGTATGTCAAAGACCTACTAGTTTTGACATATTTTCTTCACTTTGAATAATTTTTTCTCAATCTAGTTTAATATCTTAAACTCTTTCCTAAATATGTCAATTAATCCATTCAAATGACAAGTGATGATGAATGTTTCTCCTTGCTTCTATTTTTCTCTTATATGATTATGTGAGTGGAATTTATTCTAAAAATTATCATGAAGTGTATATGTTTTTTAGGTGTGTTTTTATGTGTGAGAGAGATTAGCAGTTTTTAAGATTAGACCTCCTAGTTACCCACCTTTGGAATTGTATGGCAATCTGCCTCTATGTAGAAACACTTATGCTAGAAGAACCCTTGAGTTGATATCTATTTTAGTAGTCTACCTTCTTAGTGAAAATAAAATTATATTTTTGGAGTTATATTTTATGTATCATATCCATTATTATAGGTTACTTCTATCTTTCCTTCTTCCCTTTTCACCCCCAATATTGATTAGTCTGGTGTAGTCTATGAGCCTAAAATATAGATCAAGGGAATTAACCCATAATATATAGATATATCTCTTGTATCTATTATATGCAGAGATAGTTCCATGTTATCCCAAAATTAATAATGTATTATTCACTTATCTAGGGTGAAATTTTGGGCTATAATAGTTGTGGTATGCCTAATAGGACATGAAGTCCAAGAAGATTGTTCAATGTGGATGTTAGTCTTGACAATAAGGAGGCTATAATAGTCAATTTTATGTAATATCTGGTGACTCTTATAATTGAATCTTGGTGGTATAGTAGTGCACTATTTCATGCCTAAGTTAAACAAAATATCTCTTAATAAATGCATTCCTTTTGAATTTCATGAGCTTACTCATTATTTAAACAAAGGAAATAGATTTGTTAACACCCATTTTTACCCAAAGAGATCCTACCTTGATTACAAACCTATAAGAATATTTTGATTGGCCCATTATTTCAAAGTCGTAAAGCTACCATGAAAAATAACCTACATTTTATTTCCTTCAATGGATATATTCCTATATGACTTTCCCATTATGATGATTTCCCCATATCTTCCCTCAAATGTGTTCCATCATACACTGGTGAGACTTTCATTACCCCTATTGAGCATATTAGAAACATTATTAACTTCTACAATATACATCACATCATTGATGAGAATATATAAATTAGCTTTTTGGTTGTCTATTCCAAGGGTAAAGATCTTGATTGGTATGGTACATTGGCCCCTAAATCTATCACCACATATGATGAGTTAGGATATGCTTTGAGAACAAGATTTAAAGATAAGAGTGATAACATGTCATTGACTAGTCATTTGGCCAACATAAGGAGAGCACTTTAATAAGTTATCCAATACCTCAAAAAAAACTTTAGAAGACATGGGATAGGATTCCAATCTTATTAAGGCCTAATACACATCATGCTTTCCTTTATTATCTTTAGGCTTTTGATAGTGACATTGTTATGATGATACAATCTATAGGAGGGATCACATTTCCTAATGCCTATAAAGTGGCCATTAGGGCTAAGAATTGTTTGATTCAGGATGGGAAGATTTCCCCAAGACCTCCTATGCCTCTCAAACCTTACACCTATTATTACTCTTATTCCTACACTAAAACATAAATCTATTACCCTTAGTCATCCAAGTAAATCTAATGAGGTATAAAGGACAAGGGCTCTTGAATAAGATATTTTAGACCTCAAGAGTATCATAAAAAAACAAAAAGTGGGTCCTTTACAAATACACTATTATCATAATCAGTCCTATCCAATCTATCAAGGCAATAGACCACCCTTTTAAAGTCACCCTCAAAGCCAAGGGCATATAGTTCAATCAAATTCATATAATGGATACAACCCCAATGTTCCTTCCACCTTATAATAATTAGTTCCTACTCAAAATAACCTTTATCAAGATCATCATGGATAACCTTCATGGGATCAAACTCATGATCCATCTACCTATGTCAATGAGTCCTTAAATCAAGATTTCATAGAAAATTTGGGAACAATGCTAACCATGACTCAAGATGGGGTACATAATAGAGGAGAAAATAATGGAAAGAGTGTTTAAGTTGGGTATACCTTAGTTAATTGGTATCAAGATGACTCATGTGTTGTAAATTACCAAGGACAATCAAGAAAGGATATGAGTCCTATAGATGCAAACATAAGGGCAAAGAGGAAGGAAATTGAAGAGGTTTAAGGGTATGGTAATCGTTCATTAATGAATGTTAAAATATCCCAAATGAAAGTATGTCTAATGTAGTTCTAAGAACATAAGTAGATCAAAGAATTTAAAATTTTAATAAATTTCTAACACCTCAAAATTATCAAGGGATAAGTAGTACTATTACTAATAGTGGACAAGCTAAGGTTAGTGGTTCTTTTACTAACATTGTAGACTAGATGAAAAGGGATCTTGTGAATGTATCAATGTGGGATATAATTGAAATACCTAGACAAGTGTACCTACTCCAAGAGGAGATTTCCAAACTCAATTTGGAAACCAATCAGCCTAGTGGGAAAGAGGTAGCCTTGACAAACACTTTGAATCCTAATGAGGGACAACCAAACAAAATTTAGAAATTTGAAAAGCCTCTTCCATTCTATCTCTTTATCATCATTAGAGATTTTTTGTTTCACATCTATTTGATTGATAGTGGAGCAAGTACTTGTGTCATGACCAAGCAAGTAGCTGATAAGTTGAATTTGAAGTATGAACCTCATTTTAAAGGAGTGATACAAGTGGATGGGCCAGTCACTAAGATAATTGGCATAATCAATGGTTTGCAACTTTTTCTTCATGTTTATTCTACTTTCACCATTTATAAATATGTTATGGTTGTGGATATGCCACCTCATTTTGCCATTTTCTTGTCAAGAGAGTTTAATGCTAAGATTGGAGGTTATTTGACTTCATATTAGTCTTATATAACATTTAGGACTAGGTATCATGCTAAATTGTCAATCAAATATGAACCTCTATCTATTTTCCATGTAGAACCAAATGTGCCTTATACATCTAACATGAATTATAATATCAATGATGAAGAAGATCACCCTTGTGATCAAAAACCTCTAACACTTCTTGATGTCATAATTTACTTGTACATTGATGAATGGGGAGTTGAGAAGTATATATTTGAATAAAATGGTCTTGATACATATATCCTCCATGAAAAATGTGATGTATCTCTTGAGTTAGCTTATCATGACAGTCTAGAGTAAGTTACATGGGTCAACTACCTTTTACAAATGGATGATGATGCTAGTATCTTAGTTATACAAAAGAATAATAGTCCTAGTGATTAGTCAATTTTAATTGCCAAAGAAGATAATGTGCATGAGTATGAACCTCATAAAGAGGTGGATGATATGTGGTAATAATTCAATGCTGTAATGTAGGAGTTTGAGAAGGTAAACAAGTCTACATCTCTTCAAAAATAATGTAGTCCTAATGATGAGGTCAATCATGTACCTAATTAGCATAAATAAGACTACCTTGATAACTCCCCATGGTAAGCATATCATGGTTCAAATTCATTTGAAGATGAAAAGGCTTTGATGATACCCAATGATTAGATTAAGGAGTGCCTAGTAGGCATGGCAAAGTTCAAGCAAGTCATAAAGTCAAATAAGCCTCTAAGAGATATAGATGGAGTGTTCATGACAAATTCAAATGACATACTTATTGTTAGTAAAATATCTAAAGATCTTAAGTTATTTGACTATCTCCATAAGCTAGTTTTCATTGATAAACATTCATTTTATGATGGTTTGTTTTTTTGGAGCAAAAATTATGCTAAAAGCATTATCTTTGACCCTAGTTAAAGTAATGTAATAGTTATTCTTCATCTCAATGGTTTTGAGGTCTTGTACATATTAGGATAGGTGTGTGTTTCCATTTGAGTTATTTGTGTGTTTTGCCTAAGTGCTAAGAGAGCACAAGTGTGTGTCTTGGTGTCTTACTTTCTGTGTTTTTTTCCTATTGAATTTGGTGTGAGTTTGGTGTCTATTTAGAGGTATATAAATTATAATTATATTATATGGGTGACTGAATTACCCAAGTTTAGGAGAAGGTAACTAGTCCTTAGCATGGTAGTCATGCTACCCATTAAATCACTAAAATGTTGACTAAAATTTACCCTAGGTTAAATTAGGTCAACCCCCCTACATATTCAAACTTTTCATAAGGTCCCATAGGTTTGAAAATTGTCTTAAATGAAGTCAAGTCACCTTTGAAGGTCACATAATATGTTTTAACCATGTTCACATTTATCTAGTTTATCTTATATAATTTTATGTCACCTTTTGTGTCATTTTAATGAATTTGTACAGTTTCCCACTAAAAATAAAAATGTCAAGGCTCAGATTAATGTATCACATACTAGGTAATGTCAAAGAATAGTTTTAAAACTAAAAAGTTCCAAGTTCAATGTTAAAACAAGAAGATCAACGACTAAAAAGGTAATTTTAGGTAGTTGTATAGACTATAAGAATCATCTGGCATGTGTGAAATATTTATAAAGGTGTATTAATATCCCTAAAGGCCATTTACAAGCTTATGTGGCTTTAATAGATCCAAAAATGAGAAAATCTAGTTTATCTCTTATATCACTCCTTTAGACAAGTCTAAACAATAGTTTTCAATTGGTACAGACAAGGTAAGAAGAGTTGAAGTGAATGCACCTTGTGGATATTAGGGGTCCTTGTGTACTTCCATTTCATGGTCATGGTTTTAAGATTGGTAATTTTTACTACATGAAAAGTCAATAAGAGTATTATCACCTAAAAAATACCTATGCATTAAAAATTGATCAATTTTTTCTTCTATTTTCATTGGTCTACTTAAACGAAGTATTGTATGTAGACATTCAAATCATTTCCATCCTTTTCATGTTGAATTAAACTAGTTTGGCATGTGTGTTTATAGGAATATAGGTAGTATCACTCACTTATGCTTGAAGTGAACACCACTAAGAGCTAAGAACACTGTTTTATGAGTTGCAAAACTTATTCTCCTATGAATGACTTTAGGTCAAGGATAACATGTTTAGTTTCAACTTCACAGATCATGGTGATGGTATAAGTAAAATTCAATGGAATAATTAAAATGAAATCTAAAATAATTTTAAATCAATTAAAGCTAAAGATTGAACTCATATGCATACAGATTTTCACCTAAAAGACTATGTAAGAGTGCTTAGATGTGCATGGATGAGATATTTGGACTTCAGGGTAGAGCCTTTGACAAGTTTTTGAGATTGTGTTGAAGGTCTAAAATAATTAAACATAGTCAAAAATTTACTTAGAAACTTCATTGACACCTATCGTTAAGTCAAGTTGAATAATGTTACAAATGAGAAGTTTTACCTTAACTTCTTTGAAAAATGATAATTCCCTATAAAGTGTCATATGTTGGTGAAAGTTGATAAGGTCTGACTAAGCGTAATGACTTCATTCTTATATCCTAGACCTAGAGGTAGAATCTTAACATGAGAGGAAATTTTTAAGTCAAAAGAGACTAATGGTTAAATGGTTTTCAACTTATTTAAAATATTTATTGAAATTCTTAGATAGCTATAATGTTATTAAGCCAATAGTGACACATAGTGTATGGATGATATTGGAATGATATCATGGTCTCAAAGCAAAAATGGATACATTAAAGTGTGAGATGAATTTAGTGACCTTAAGAAGAATCAAAATATTTAAGTACAAGTTTTAAATAACTTATCATCACCTATAATATTCCTTTGACTTCCCGAATTGCCACCCATAGTCTGACTCAGAAAACACACTAGCATCAAGCCAATAGAGATGCAGTTTGGAAGGTTGACAAAGGTATAGGATAGAGGAAAATGTATAAGTGACATTCAAATCAATCTCATATTTATTATATCACACTTCATGTTATTTTTAGAGTAAAATTAGGTAGAGTGAAGATGATCAAACTAGTTTGTAACCACATACTCAGTCAACCCTGCATATAGTCATAGACCTAGAAATTAGTTTTGAGAATTTGAAGTGTAGAGAGATATTGAAGCATGGTCAGGAATTTAAAATTTATAAATAGTGTCATAATTAGTTTAAAAACACCTCCATAGTCTTATTTATGTTATACTAATAGGGTAAGTGTCCACTATTCTATTTTAGACCTAAGGCACTCCATAGTAAAGATAGTTTGTAGACCTAATAAATGGATATTAAAAGGAGGAAGGGAGAGCCAAGAATGATTGTTTTATGATGTATATGGTTGAATTTAAGGTTAAAAAAGGTTTATAAGGTCTTAAATTCACTTTTATCACTCATAGGTGGTCATATACACATAAATATAGTCTATACAAAGTAGGCCTAATAGCTAGGCATGAACCATTAGGTGCCTAAATTCACTCATATGATCCTTAAAAGATATTTGAGATCCTTTATTGGAGAGTGAAATATTTATTGGACTTAGTGGTTTGTAGAGAACAACCTAGAATTGGGCATTTTGTCCTAATTTTCTTTTAGGCATGTCTAAAATTCATAGTAAGATTTCAAGAGCCATTTTTTTCTAATATCTATACATAAATTGTGCATGGGGTCTCAATCACTTAGGTGTAGTTGATGAGGGTCCTATACTAAAACTTAGTGGAATTGGCTTGAGTTTTAAGGGCTTTTTATGAATAATTGTTAACAATGTAAATGACCTGAAACCATCTCAAAAACTTGATGAGAAATATATGGTGAAAAATTCATCCATAAGGGGTAAATTAGCCTATAAAGTGATTTGGACCTACTTGGAACTCTCAGTCCCCTTACCACTCAGTTTTCCCTACCATCACTTGTATGATAGGCCAAATTCTATGTTTTCTATAGGATTTGATTTGAATTAGAGGTGTAAAAGAGAATAAATGAATTAAAGCCATTATGGAAGGTGTATGGAGATGTATTTAAAATCATAAGACCCCATTCTCACCTAGGTGATACATGAAAACCCTTCTACTAAATTGATTTTTTAGTCATTTTTAGATATAATAGTAAGAACCAAGGTGACTACCTAAGTTGGAGATGAGGAGTGTGATATTAAATCTTCTTGAGGTCCACCTAATGGAATATAAGACAAATAAGATCTTATGTAGTGTCTCAAATGCTGTAATAAAAATGAATTGGGGGGTGAATCATTTCTTAAAAAACCATTTCTATTAATTACACCTAATAAATCATGAACCATTCAAACAAACATATAGATCTTATCAAGCATAAACAACTATCCACATAATCATGAAACATAAGAAAACACCATATATTTTGAAAAATATATAAGTTAATAAAAACCACTAATATATTTTAATGAAATATAGTCTTATAATACAAAAACCATGTTTAATGAAACACCAACTCCACATGGAGCACTAACCCCAACTAACCAAGCACCCACTTTTAAGGAGGTTATAACTCCCTAGATGACTTAGTACCAACTCATCCACATAAATAATTTGATAAAATTTATAATACTATGTTTCTAAACCAATATATTATGACCACCTCTTTATCTCTTCACACTCTTATCCCTCTCAAATTGCCTTTTAGGCCTCTTGGTTCAACTAGGTCTCTTCAAGACTGATTAGGTCATATGACCTTAAATTTCATATTCATACCTCTTATTAAATTAATATGATAGTACTTATACACTATTTTTATGGTCTTCAATAATTCCTTATTCTCAATCATCTTCTATCTCCTTTGCTCTTTAATTCAATTCACTAACTAGCCAATTAGGCCTAAAAGGCCTTGTTCTTATACAAGCCTCCTACTCATACACCTCTTTGTCATAAAAATAAACTTTAAAAATTATGGTTGAAACAAAATATGACTTATGACACGTTAAAATAAATAATAAACAATCATATTAGGTTTTCCATTACTCAAATAGACCAAATTCTTATTTAGGTCTCATGGAGACCTAATTCCATTAGGCCTACTTTAAGACATGTTACTTAGTTGACTCCTTAGAACATTATAAACCTCGATAAATGGCACAATATTTACAAAAATAGTAAAATATTGATTATAAAACACCATTTTATCTCCGTAACACATTTTAGCTCCAACCACCACTTGAAACACTCCATTATCACTATTCACATTAGGCCTTTGAATACATAGAAATGTCTCTTGAACAACTAAAGATAAACCCAAAATTTATACATAAAACCATGATAATAAATTACTTATAAAAATCATAAATTACCTAAAAAATATCACAATATTCATTATACACTTCCACTCATGCCATAGATCCTCAAGAACACCTTTGCAACTCACTAACTCAGAACTGCCAATTTTCCTCAAAGACCAGTCATGGTGACTCAGATGTCCAACAATTGTATAGACATTTTAAATGAATTATTATTAATGTATATTATCTTATGAAATATTAAAACCATATTAAAATATAAATATCATATATTCTATTGGTAATTATTGGTCTTACAAGCTAATTTGTTGACCTCACTACACACAGACCTCACTTAGTTAGATAAGCCATTTTGGATTCATCATTTTCACCACTATACCTAAATTTCAAGATTTATAAAAAATATTAATATGACATAATATTTCCATATGAAATTTCCATGCACTTGGTTTCATAATTATATCATGATAAAACATTCTTATTCATCTTTTCACTATTGCTTGGGTTTTTCACTATTTGCACCATTAGGCTTGTTAGCGAATTGCTAAATTGGATGATCAGTTTATCATAATTGAGGTATATAACCTATACAAAAACCTTTATGTACATTAAAAATGATTCTATATCTTCTCCCTCCATCTATTTTCTTACTATGTCTAATGTAACTTTTGACTTCTACAACAAGTTCTTCATAAACAAGCTTGTAACTCAACATTTTCTCTCACCTCTCTCTAACCAATACCACATGAAGGAACCTGAGATAGTCTAATAAAATATAAAATAGTTTACCTAATCAATTCAGTACATACTAATAACTTTTGAGCAACATATTTAACATCATTTATTTATTGGGGTTCTAATAGGGTTTAAATCTATTTACACACTTAACGATCATTCATAAAGCATAACCCCTCAATCCAAAAACTAATTCCTATAATTTTTATCTAATACCATTCCACATATATCATGAAATTAATACGTTCCCTTGTAAATATTTGATAAGATAATTATCATAATAAATCCTTCTTGGGTTGAGAACTCTTCATTATGATCACTCGAGGGACCTCCAAATAACTTTTCATACCTTATCCTTCACACTATGTCCTCAAATTGAATAATTTTTTTTGAAAATGAATACCTAACTTATTAAAATGATTATATGATCTAAAACACCTTGATATATTATCATGACCCCTCATTAGGCCATAGTCTCTCTCTTTACTCTTATAGACCTTAACCTGCAAATGACATTAGGTCTTACAACTAACCTTCATGCCTCTTTCCATGCACTCTACACATAAATAACATTTACATGAAATCTACCTCATGATTAAACACTACCATTCATCCCTCACATTCCTTTAAAATATATCATGATACCTCATTAGGCTAGGTAGGGTCTAGTAATGGTCAAGGTGTAAACTTGGTCTGAAGTTATTACTCTTGCAAGCTCACCATGAGACTCTCATGAGTTCTCCAATGCCTCACATACGTGATCAATAAACCTCATTAAAAAATTCATGCTTTTGTGCACTCATCTCACAAATCCATCATACTCATACCTTCTCATAAGGTCTCTTCATGCCATGACTAGGCTTAGGCTACTTCAACACTTGACCTCAAGGACCTACTACCTATGAATTTTTCAAAAATGAAAACAATAAAAAGACATTCATAAATAATATAATACATTACATACCCATTTTCATTCTTATATATGAAAACTTGCCTTGAAAATTGATCTTCATGCCTCATTAGTCTAGATAAAGTTTAATAAAGGTCTAGATGCAGACCTAGACTAAAGGTTCTACCCCCATAGTCTCACTTTGAAAAACTTTTGAGTGCATAAAAACCTCATAATAATGCTCATACAACCTCCATAATCTCTCACATGATAAATATCACTCACCTCATCATGACACCAACTCATACTTATACCATGCCATGACTAGACTCAAACATACAATGCACCTGATGCCTTGACCTATTCCTTCCATGTTATGACCTCAACAAAAACATTAACCAATAAGATATAAGACATTAGTTGCCTTAAAGTTCATTATTTATTTCAAATTCATTCTTGACTTCAAAATCTCTCTTACCTTCAAATTATCTCTTACCTTCAAATTCATTTTGTCACATGACTTCCTTGTCATATCAATCTCGCAAGTTCATACCTCAAAGACCACTCATCATGCATCTTCACCAGATACACCTTGACATCAACATTTAGATCAATTAAATTAGCCTTGACATAGATGACAACCATTCTCAACAAACTCCCCCTTTTTCATTGATGGAAAACACATTATAACCTAGTCATTCTAATCTCCCCCATACTAGTCTTTCTCCCCCTCTGACATTAATGACAAAGATCCTTCCATAAACTACTATCTAGAATCACACCTTCTTAAAAAAAAATATCAACACAAATAATATGAAGCATTATATGAACATGCCCCATAATACATGCATACCTCCTTCAAATAAAATCAGATCATAAGACCATTCACCTTGTCCTTGACATGACTGATATGACTCAAACCTTTGATCGCATCCTAGGCCACCATATTATTAACATCAACTAAAGAATTAGGGACTCCCCCTTTGTATTCATAGCTTGAGATTCACCACATGAGTAATTAGGACTCTAAGACCATGCTAATATTCCTTCAAATATATTAATCTAATACCACTTCTCAACACAGATTAAGCTCAATTAAAAATTGCTAGAGACAAGGAAAAATGTTGTGCTTATGTTTCATATACCAAAAACATTTCTAGATCTATCAACATTCTTCAAAATGTCTTCATGATAGCTACCAATCTTCCATTTACTGATTGGTGTCTCCATGAATCCTAATGGAGTCACCCCTTACCATAGGGCACTAGAATAACATAAACTTAGGAGATTCCTATTGTCAATCAAGAGTGTGCCCTTGAGAGAAAGTGTCCTATACCTCACTCCTATTTGAACATGGAAAATATCCTAAGTATGGGTGACTTTAGAATGAAGAGAATCTCTAGAGAGGGCTAGTTCCCTTGGTTCTCTCACTAAAACTTACTTTTAAATTATTATCTACTGATTCTAGCAATGAAAAGGGGTAAAATTCACTGTTTGGTAATGAAACTAAAAGATAAAACTATAAATGAAGGTGATGTACCAACTTTTTGTGACCAATTATGATTGAAATACAATTCTTATGAAAGGGAGAAACTTGCACACATTCTCTACACTAAAGCATGATTTAAACACTTAAAATGACCTATAAAACATAAAATAACTCTCATGAAGGTATAATAACTATAAAATAACATAGAAAAATAAGTACTTCACTAGATTATATCAATGGAAAACACATACACTTCACTCAAAAAGCCTAAAAATGGAGGAATAAATCTTCTTATTTCTATCAAAAGGTGAGCATAAATTTTGGAAACCTTTAGGAACAACCAAAAGCAAATATTGATATTAAATTTTGGAAAAATTAATTCAAATAGTAAAAGAAATGCTTGGAGATAAAGTAGCCCCAAAATAGGGGAATTCAAAATTAGTCTTAATCCTTTAGTGCTACGTAGCATTTCTTAGCCTTTGAAACATTGGACCCCCATAGGGTGGCTTGGAAGAGAGAGTTTCAATTGTATTAGGGACTTTTTAAATTTTTCATAATGTTTATTCAATCCTAGACCACTTAGAGAGTACCTAGATTTTTGCTTGAACTCCTAGATTTTATCTCTGATGTCTTCTTGGTGAATGAGTATTCCTCCATGAAATTAAGCCTTTAAGCACATTAAAGTATTTATTTAAACCCTTATTTATTATCATGAATTATGCTTCAATACTTTCCTCAAGTTATTATGAGACTTCTTCAACCTTCTTTTTAACTTTGTCTTCAAAAGGGGCATAGTAAGCAAGGAGAGTCCTATTAGAGCTTGGAGACCTTTTAAAACTAGATAAATTTCAATTAAATACTTATCATGACCTATTCCAAGTCTAAATTTGTCATATAATATCATGTACTAGCTTGTTAAGGCTTTATGAGGAGTCATATTCATTGATTTGGTCCTTAAGCCCCTCAAATATCTCAATTCCCACTAGGCGTAGAAGGCCAAAGCTAGTATTTATTTAATTTTGATTTAATTCTACTTATTACCTCCATGGATGACTAATAAATATCATACTAGAAATGGAACAAGGAAATTTGATCCATAAATCACTCAAAAATACTTGGTTCTAAATTAAAACCATGCATTTCTTATGAGTTCCTTGTAGCCCTTTTTCAAGAAAATCTCTTTATCTAGGAGAATATGGAGATGATATTATGAAAAATGAAAATATTTTCAAACACCCTCTATCCCATTATATTTCCTCATAAAATTTGGTGTCCAAAATCCAAGTACAGATATCATCTCGAGCATATTCTTTCAGTCAAATTAGGCCTAATTAGCCCTCCTAGGCCTATAAAGTGGAAATATTAATCCTTAGACCCCCCACACATGTGAAACTCAGAAAAAATATTTGATTCACTTTAAACATTCTAAAATTATTTCCCATGTAAATTTTGGTCGTATGCAATATTGTTGAGGTACAAGAATCTTGAAATGGCCACTAGATTGAATGGTTTAGGCATTTTTTTGACTGACCCAGAAGAATTGAATGATTTGGGCACCTCTGAATGATTTATTATGTTTTTTTGAGTTTTAAAAGGTAAATTTAGTCTCAATATGCATCTCTCATTTATTAAATTTTTATACACTCTCTAGAACCCTTGTTTTAGCTTAAAAACATGAAAAAGTATAGTTTCTGTACTATTCCATACAAATGAAGGTACAAAAAATGCATGTGGAGGACCCTATGAAATTGTACTACAATTTTTTATAGGTTTAAGTATCATTTAAGGTCATTTTATATGGTTTTTAATTCAATTTTTGAACCAAAATTATGGTTTTAAGATGGTTTTAGGTAGTTTTACCCCTTAAGGATTATTCATAAAGTTATGACACTTGGCTTGTGAAAACATTCCACTAAAACATTGTTTAAGAATCTATCCAACATTCTAAATCTCCTTGATGTCCCATTATAATCCTCCATGATCTGGTGAGATTTGAAAATTGGCTTATCAATCCCTTTAAAGATTTCCATTCACCATCCTCTAGTAGACTGTTATGCCATAGTCAACTATAGTTGACTATTTTTTGTGTATTAGAGGTCCTACAGGGTACATCTCATTTCTTGAAATATGTATTACTCCTCATAGGATCTATTTTAATCTTTAAATCAACTATGATTGATAGGTATCAATGTTTTAAAAGTCTTCACCTCTTATTTCATACTTATGATCTTGTAAATATCTATAGTCAGACTATAGGTTAGAATTTTGAAGATAGGGGCATACTTGTAGACTTTGATAGAGGTCAAAACCCTACACTCAAGTCCTTCTTAATGTATTTTGAAACACTATGTTCCTCTTACCTTTATGGGGTCATTTTTCATGAATACATGATCTTATTTTGCTATATTGGAGTGTATGGTCATTTGGAATCCAAGATATTGTAGTGAACACTAAAATTTTGTAGTGTGTGAATGCATGATTTTGAAACCTTCCAAAATCACCTATTTGGATCAAACACCCAGTCTGTGTACTCTCTCATGATAGGTATTCATGATGAAATAATTTATAACTACCTAAAATCTATGTTACACTATCATAAGGCATCACCAAAAGCACACAAGGCTGTGTTTTAGGGTTTTTAGGGAAGCTTGTCCCTAGAACCCATTCTCTATAAATGTATATTCCTCCTCAAGTCTGATTTCTACTTGATAGTTTCACCAAGACTATTATGGTTTCTCCATCACTCTAGGACCTTAAGGTAAGTTTTGTCATGTTTACACATCCTTATGTAATAATTTTTTAATCTCTGAGAGAGCCACCTATAGGTGGGCATTCCAATACATAGGGAAGTGAATAGGGATATGCATTGTGAATGTGGAATATGAGAATTCAATGAATTTTAGACCATATATCAATTTTCAAATGTATTATTTTCCATAGTTAATAAATTCACCCAATTCAAATACTCCTTTTCGATGTGATTAGCTCATGTGAGGCCCATCTAGGTGTTGATTAGTGTTACAGCCATGTAGGTGTAGTTAACTAGCTTATCATAGTCAAACATATGGCATTGTAATAACCTAGCCTGATTGCTCATGTTGTAATAAATATAATGCAACTTCTCAAGACTCTTCATGACAACTCAATGAATGTTCTTAATACCTCACACTTCAACTCACCATGGTGACAAGTTAATGCAAGTAGAGTTGACTGTGTATCATGAATTTGAGATCATTTTATTGACATGGTCTTGACCCTTATCATGGTCCATGTAATTAGGTGCATCTAAATTTGAACATGAAACAAACTCACTTTACCTTGATCATTCTATGATAATGTGAAACTAATTCATCCTTTTATAACCTGTAGGGGCTCATTCTTAAATGTATGGAATGTAAGTAAAATTTTATCTCCTTGGTTAAAAATGACTTACTCTATCTTTGACATAGGTTATTTTTTATTGTTCACACTCTAACTCACTTTGTAGTGAAATTCACTTGTTGAAACCTTAGAAACAACATCCACACTTTTAGGCAACTTGACTATAGGTAACCCTTTTCTTTTGTGGCTATATGTTTATATTGTTGACTATAGGTTTATACTATGAGGGTTTAAGGTTGTGAGACCATGGATACTTTTGATCATCTTTTGAATATTTTTTTTATTCTCATAAACCTCAGGTATTTCATGTCAACTTGGAATGCACTTCAACATCTCAGTCTCACCACAGTCAAACCTCTATTGTCTTTATACATAATTATAAGTACCTATTTCTAGATTTTGAGGTGTATTTAGAGTGTGAAGTGTAGGTATGGTATATATATCATGGTCTCAACAATTAAGGAAATCTTGAGATGAATTAACAACACTCCTTATGCCATTTACAACTCTATATATGACTTCCATTAACTTCATTGAGCTTTGTTTTCTCCTTTCTCTGTACATTGACCTATGTGTACTCATTTATCACCTTGATTATGAAACAAATAAAGATTATCAGTGAAAAATGCATGACATACCCCCTATCACTTACATTTTACTCTCAAGTGTGTATACTCATGGAATTATTTCATACTAAACTAAAACCAACACTCAACTATGATATCATCTTCAAGTGCAAGTTAGTTGCAGATGTAGATTACTCATGAGCCAATGTCAATAGTCACCTCATCACCTGATAGGACATTATTTATCTTGATCTTTGAGATAATTTTTGGAGGTATTTCAGGTCATCCAACACTACCTCATAACCTTTTTAACATTGAAAATAAGCTCTATAAATGCATTTGTACCTTGTTAAAGAGATTAACTCAACTTAAACTTTGTCAAAGGAATATAACTCAAAATGGAGACCTATGAGACCTTACTTAGTTTAATGAGGTATGTCATGAATTATATATTCCATTTATAACCTATTAATATTAAAAAAAAATTTGAACATATCAGGTTTTGCTCCAACACTACCCCAAAGGGTCATTCTCAAATATAGTAAAGGAAACATAGTTTTATGCTATAAATACCTTCCTAGAAGGAGTTATCATATTAAAAAAAGATTAAATATAGACTCATAACCTATAAATTCATCCCTAAAAACTATTCTTCTCCATTTATTTTTGAGTTCAAGAAATAGGTGCAAAAATAAACCCCTCTCAGATGCGTATGCTATAGTGACATGTTTTCACTCTTAGCGATTGTTCATAAAGATGAGTACACCAATACATTAAAAATACACTAATTTAAATTTTACTCTTAACCATAACAATGGGAAAAATTTTATCTCTTAACTCTTTTTACTCTTTTTGTACTGAGAATTTGAGAACTACCCTTTTACAGTTGTGAATAAGGTCTATATAGGAACAAAGTGTAATTTTGTCATTTTCAGGTAAAAATTCCTATAAACCACTTATATAACCCTATTATGACCCAATTAATCATTTTATATGCTTTTCTCAAAAAAAAATCTTTGAAAACTAGTATGAATGCCTCAAAAAGGTATATTTTTACACTAAAAAGGGCCAAATTGCTAAGGAGATATGATTCAAATGTTATTAAATGTGTTATTGAGTATTTCACATGTATTATAAGATAAATAAATATTTAATTAATCTTATTCTTAATTATATACCATAAAAACTTACAGTGCCTTCTTTAGAAGGCACAAAATGGTCAAAATTCCATGGAAATGAGTCATGAAGGTAGTCCAAAATGTGATCAACATGATTATTCATATGTTAGGCATTAAATTAACTTTATACATGATAATACTCTTTATACTCTTATCACCACTAAAAATGGCTATGAATAGACAAAAATGACTAGACAAGCACAAGATAAATGAAGGACAAAACCTTAATTCAATTAATAAACCTTAAAACATACTAATCATGGTTTATAATTATCAATTTAAGGAATTTTCAAGAATAAGCTATTAACAAACATGATAAAATAGCATGACATGAAAAGTTTTGAATGATAGGGTGAAAATTTGACTTGTGAGGTCAAAATTGTCATAATGTTGGTGACTCAACTAGGAAGCATGCCTACTATGCTTGAGAACTAGACCATTTACAAGAATTTTAGACTTAGAAAAGAGTGAAAAATATAATTCATGATTGCAAGTACATTTTTGACTTGAAATAAAAACACTTTATCTTCCAAAATAAAGAAGGAAACACACAAAATAAGGGAAACTAACTAACTAAGCAAATGTGCAAATAAATCATTTATTTGAGATAAAACATAAACAAAATAATGTGTTAGGATAAGACTTAGAAAAAAAACAAACAAACTAAATACGTATAGGGAACTTAACTCTCAATAGTAGTGTTTTAGATGTATCCCAATAACTAGGATTAGAAGCTCCTCACCATCCATATTTACAAGTTGGAAGGCATTGTGGGATTTACAACTAGAGATTGTGTATAGGCCACTCTAAAGGGAGTCAAATTTCACATGCCTTCTTGGTTTAACTTTTTCCTTATCCCACTTGAGAAACAAATATAATTCTTTAAAACTCCATTAATAAGCTCCTTTTTTGAAGGCTCTCTTTATTTTTGCTCGGTGAATTTCCATGGATAACATGGACTAATTTCTAATCTCTTATAGTTCCATAAGTTCAACATATTTGATCTTCATTGGTCCATTCTCCAACAACTCAAGCCAATGGATTAGATATAAAGTAGGAAACTAAAGAGAAATTGGTAACCTTGCTTCCTTACCATATACCATCCTATATGGAGAGTTGGCTATTGATCTCTTGGATGTGATCTTATTAACCCATAGAGATGACTTCAACTTTATATGCCATGACGTATGATTATCTTCAATAGTCCTTCGTATGAACTTCAATAGTTTTTTATTTGTAGACTTATCAATACCATTTCCTTATGAATAGTATTTTGATGAAGTGTTGAGGTAAACACCACATTAAACAACCCATTGGATGATCTTAGTTCCCATAAAAGCCATTGTATTTTCCAAAATGATGGTTGAAGGAACCCCAAATATAATAAGTAAACCTTTATAAAAATCTATAACATTATATTCATTTAATTATTTTAGTGCTACTACCACTATCCATATTGTGAAGTAATCTATATTAGTGAGGGTCCACTTATGACCTGAGATTGATGGAGGATTGATGAGGTCAATTAATTCCAATCCCCATTAGACAAAGGGTTTGTACACAATAATTGGTTGGAGAGATAAGGCTATAAGTTTCACTTTCCCTAAAAACATTTCACACTATTTGCATTTCCTAACCCATGGATGACAATCACCAAATATTATTTTCCAATAATACACACCTCTCATACTCCTAAGGGATGTAGTCCTTACTGATAAATTTTCTCCACTAGGTCCATCATGGAACTCTTCAAGAAATCTTTGTGTTTGGATTGGCTCTATACACCTTAGCAACATGCCATTGATATTATTTTTGAAAATACCACCAATAACAAAAAGAAATGGAATGGATTGCAATATGAAATATCTTCTTATTGAATAAATTAAATGAGAAGGTTAAATACCATCTTAGAGATATATTACAAAGTCATGAAACCAACTAGAAAGTGAGGTATGATCAAATGCAACTTCTTCATCATTTGACACTAAAACCACTTCATTATCCTCTTGAAATTATTGGGATAAGTGATCACAAATTCATTTACCTCTAATAATCTTTGTGACCTTGATATCCACATCAAACTCCATTAACTTTATTATCCAACCAAATCTCTTCCCATTTATATATTTGTTCAAGAGGAACTCCTTGATACTTGGATGGGAAACCATTAAGTGTATCTTATTATTAGACAACATGTATCTAAACTTATTGATAGACCTGATTACTAAAAGTACATGTTTTTCAAAAAAATAATACCTTATTTCATAATACTCTAAGCCTTAATTGAATAAGGCTATTGGTTTCTCTATGTCCTCATGTTTTTGTTGCATAAGAATACCAAAAATGGTGTCCATGTTAGAATAGGTGTACAAGATGAATTCTTTTGTGAAATTTGGATTTATGAGTATAAGAACACTAGATATACCTTTCTTGATCTCTTCAAAACTCTTAATTACTTCCTTGGACTAGATGAAACTATGATTCTTCTTTAGCATGGATCTAAGTGGTTTAGATAAAGTGGCAAAATAAAAAATGTGTCTTCTTATAAAATTTAATTTTCCTAAGAAGATTTATAAGGAATTTTTGTGCTTAGTCAATGAAAGAGAAAGAATTGAGTCTATTATTTCATAATATATACTTAAACCATACTTTGAAACCACATGCCTAAGAAGCTTACCTTTATGATTTGATAAGACACACTTATTATGATTAAGAGACACCACAAATTTCTTACACTTTTTGAACATTTATTTGAGATGCACTATGTGATCACTTACACTCTTTGAAAACATGGTTATGTCATACAAATAGATAAGTTTAAACCTATTAATGAGACCTTATAATTCCATATCCATGGTCCTTTAAAAGGTTGATCTATCATTAGATAAACCAAAAGGCATCATTCTATATGCAAAGGTCCCCCACTTTGTCATGAAGATTGTCTTGAATTGGTCCTTTTCCTTAACTAATATCAGATTATAGCCACTATATACATCCAACAAATAGAAATTATATGAACCTTCAATCATCTATAAAATTTGTTCCATGGATGGAAATGGGTAATGATCTTTAAGAGAACCCTTGTTCTAATCTTGGAACCCAACACATAGTCTAATCTTGTTATTCTTCTTATGTACTTGAAAAAGGGTTGATGCCAAAGTTGAGTACTTGATTATGAATATAATGGCTGAATCTATGAGCTTATAAAGTTCAAATCTCATCAAAGGCTAAAGTTTTGGATTAATGGGGATTTATATTTGTCTTAATGATTTGGTTTTATCCTCTAGTTCAATGGTGTGTTGAGCTAGACTTGGGTCAAATCCTTTAAGATCACTATATTTCCATGTAAACACATCAAAAAAACTTGTACATAATTAAATGAAATCTTCCTTATATGAAGGAGTACATACCTTACCCAATTTCAAGTTCTTACCAACTTCAATCTCCATATTGGCATAGTTCTTTTCTTTAGTTGACAAAGATGATTTTTCTTTCCTCAATTCAACATCACCACTAAATATATTCTTAAGTGTGACCAATCCTTTGGGTAACTTATTAGTTTTTAGTTGCACAATCTGAATATCATACTACTACAATTATTTTAGCTAATTTCTTGAAGATAACTTATCCTCCTCTTGTAATAACCTGATAATATAATTATCATCATCTAATACTTGACAATTATCATGGTTATCAAGAATAGAATTACTCACAAACACCTTAATGTGTGACTAAATTTTCTCATTTTAATATCAATTGGAATAGTAAATTGAGCCCTATTGTAACCAATCTACATGCATGTTTATTATCATCTCTTGGTATTGCCTAAATATTAAAAACCTAAAAATCCTCAAGTAAGTCCCACACCCTATGATTGTAATATATAATAAATGTGTTATTTCATACATTAAGACCTCTTACTTGGTGAACTATAATTTCACTATCACCAAAAACCTACAAGGTGTTGACTTTCATCTTCTTATCCCACTGAGAAACTATGAACTAATACCTCATACTCTGTAGTATTATTTGAAAAACTAAAATAAAACTTAATTGAAGAGAAATAACTTTGCCTTTTTGTAGAAATAAACATTATCCCATCCCTAGTGCCATGTTTGTTCTTTGATCCATCAAAGTAAAACTACCATAGACCTTCACAAGATGCATCATCCTTCGCCATGGCTAGAATTAGTGCATCATTCTCATCGAAACAATAAACACTAAGTCCATCCTCATAAATTATATTCTAAAGATCATGATCATGTAATTTTTGATCCCATTCATCAAGGAAAAAATATGTAACTCCATCTAAATGTGAATCAGTTTCCAATCCACTAGTTTCTAGTACCTCATATGAGATGACATAGTTAGTGTTTACAACACTTGGAATATATGGATCCAAATGGGAATGTCCAATGGGTTTAGAATGAAATTTTATCCTAGAACCATACCTAGTTTTGAATATTAAATATGTTTAATCAACTGATAAGTATCCCCCAATCTTTGAGGTGAAGTCTCTTGATAAACACATGACAAAGTAAGGAGGCAAGTCCACCACAACTACATCCTATTGAATGGAAACATTTGGAAAACCATGTAGTGTCAAACTCAGATATTTAATCATAAATAATATATGTTTTGGTGACCCATATAGTTTTGATACTCTTTTTGCATCTGGTTCATACACTAGACCAAGCTTATCTACAATTTGTTTGGGCAAAACAATACTATTGGCTCCACTATCCACCATGTAGTTATGAACTAAAGTGTCACCAAATATCAAATAGAGATAGAAATGAGGAGTATTATTTTATTTTACCTAATTTTTTTCCACCTTTACCATCCTATGTACCTATTAATTTTTTTTATTTATTGTTTGGTACGAATTAATCAAGACAATGCCTTCTTTCTCAACTAGTTTTGTAGTTAATTTGAGAGTTGAAAGCTCTTAAATGAGTATGCCCTTTTGTCTTGGAATAGATAGGGAATCCAAAATAGTTATGTTGATGTTAGAATTATTCATTTGATACACTATATTGAATTGAGTCCCATTAACCATTGGCTACACATTTTGAACATTAGTTGCTCATGAACTAAAGGTACTTGATGAACCTTTCTAGCTTTTATATTTTGATTTTTCTAAGTTGTTGGGGCATCAATTTGATATTTGGTACATTTAGAAACAATATTAGGAGTACTTGTAGCATGAATCACATCTTGAGCCTCATCAATGGTTCTTCTTTTAGCTCTAGTAATAGATGCAACTTGGCCACTTGGAATGCTAGTCTCACCACCCTAATTGAAAGCCACATGATCATCAATTTGCCAATTTACATTAAGGGTATCAGGCTACCCTTGAACTTTTTAAACCTCTCCTTATTTTACTAAACCAATTTCTTGATATTGACCTCCTTGAAGAGAAAATGCTTCTTGTTTCATTTGTGGAATAGTCATGTTTTGTGATACCAAGGCTTGGTTTTGAACATCATTGAGAATGAACAGCTAAAAACCTGAGACTTGCATTAAGTTGTTTAGAGGTGCTATAATAAAAATATCCTTTGAATTGGAAGGTTCATTAGGATCAATAGTTACATATGGTTTATCCTGAGTTACGGCTTTGTGAACTTGATAGGATGGCATATTCTCTCTAAATATTTGATATAGATCCTTTGATCTTTGAAAGGTTGATAGGTGAGTAGACTTGGTTGTTTATAAGGTCTATTTTATTGATATTTCTTCCTCTTAAATTGTACTATTTTATTTAAAAAATACTACAACAAACCTTTCAGTTCTCTAAGGTCACTAGCTTGACTAGAAAGGGCTACAACTTGGGCCTGAGGAGGTGTAATAAGAGCTAGTGATGGAATTTGAGGATCTTGAGGGGCTGGTATAGATTATAATTATAGTAAGATAGGCATTGGAGGACTCAAAGAAATCTTACTAGCTTGTATTAAACTATTCTCTGCTCTTATTTTAAACTCATAAGCATCTGACAAAGTATTACCACCCATTGAATGTATCATAACACTATTGTCAGAGTTGAGGGATCTTAGATAGTACAAGAAGGAATATTATAGGTATGGTCTAATAAACATAGGTATCCTATTACATGTTTCCTATAATCTAAGGTTAAAGGAAGTGTTAGTAATTTGAACTATCAAGGCCAAATTATTACTCCTACCATATAAAACTTTCCTAAAAACTGCCTTTTAAAGTTGGTCAAACCAAGGAAGTTTGGCCTAAAAAGCACTAATTTTATAAAAATGTAAAAAATGGATTGTCAATGGGTCATTATTATTTCAAAATAACATTTTCAAGTTCAAATATGTAAACAATCCATGTACATGGATCAATTTTAAAAGAAAATTGAGGATTATGAGAGCTATAGGTGGTTTTAAGACCCCAAATTTTGTACATAAGGTCACTATGAGTTGGATAACCTTCTAAAAGAATTTCGTGGCTATTTTAAAATTGGAGATACTTTCTATTTTTTAATATTCCTTAGCATGTCTGTTGGAGATCACCATTAGAGGAGGCATCATTCTGGAGTGCCACAGAGGCTTTTTAAGTCTAGGTAAAAGTTTTAAAAGCATGTTATGATGTTTTTACATAATAATTAGACATTTAAAGAGTGTAAAAACTCTAAATATTAATTAAACCATGCTTATATAGTGTTTTACAAGTAAACAGACATAAAGGCCAAAAAGGGTTTTTTTGACTTTTCAAGAAAAATGTGCTTTTAGAGTGTTTTGATAGCATATTACAGACCCCAAGATGATTTTTTCAAGAATTTGGAATAATTTTAAGAGTTATTTTCATTTTGGTGAATTTTTCATTTTTTCAGTTTTAGACACCCTTCCTAGCCTCCTATTCAGATGCTCATATCTTTCACCATGTGTAGAGTTTTGATGAATTCTATTATTGTGTTTTTATTAATAATATTTAATTATAATTCATGAAAATTTGAGACAATTTGAGTGATTTCTATTTATGAATAATCATTAAGAGTGTAGACAGCTCAGAATGTAATCAAAACCCCATAAGTAGATTTCTCCACGTGGTAAATTTTTATATATTTTGAATGAGAACCCAATATTTTCAAGGATATTTTGGGGGGGGGGGTAAGTTTTATACACATAAATGGATAAAAAAATTTGGATTTGGAGGTCTATACTTCATGAACCATTATTTTGAAAATTCAGCTTCAAACCCTACCTAAACCCTTAAAAACCTATTTTTGCAAAAACTTCATTTTATTGCCATAAAATCATTTTATATCAACATTAAAATTTTTAAAGTTTCAATTACACTTAGATAATATTCCAAAAATGTCAATTTTATTCATGGATATGTATGAATGAGGGTAGAAATCATGTTTTTTATGTAAAAAATATGTAAAATGAATTATAGGACACTTCAATGAAATATAATCAATGGATATAAAATAATAAGAATTTTTATTCATCCTGAAATTTTATTTTAGTTATAAATCATCTTGTAATTATCCTAACCATTTCAATAAAAATGGCGAGTCTATAGGGAAATGGAACAAAATAGGCACACTCAAGCCTGTTGATTGAATGGTGAGTGTTTTCTCATCAAAATAAAATATGTTTGTGATGAATAATTATTTTTAGGTGAAATTTTTTGTTTTTTCAGATTTCATGTATTATTATTTTAGTTTTGATGGAGTCTAAATGAAAGAAGATGGGCTATTAGGCCTAATTGGTCAATCAAATAAGTAAAGAATGGCATTGAAAATCTATCAAATAAATTAATTTTAGAGTTACCACATGTAATATATGTATTTTAAATGTAAATTTAATTATAAAATTCAATCCACAAGTTTTAATTCATGCAAGTTGAGCTCAAGTTGAGTTAACTAATCCTTAAGGGTCAAATCTCTTCTGCTAACTAGTTTGAATAATCTCCCATGCTTTTCATGCAAGATAAAGAATTTTAAAAAATTAAACACAATTTAAATATTTAGTTATCTTCTAATTTATAGAATTATTTTCATGAAATCAAGTGTTTCAAGTCAACATAGGCCCACCACTTCACAGTTCTATGCCAAAAATGAAGAACATGCAATTATTGAAGAAGTGGAAGATTTTAAAGCCTTTATTTAATTTTGTAAAAAGATTTTAGTCTTATTTTAACTCAAATAAGACTAATCATTCTATTTTCCACGTGAATTTTGATTTATTTAAGGTTTTATACTTATATATTAGCTTTTTGAAGCCATTTTTCAAAAATTCTAGAAGCAGAGAAGAAATTATTTTTGACACCATTTATCAAATAAAGAAGATTTATTGCATATGTTTTTTGGATCAAAATAGAGTTTAATTTTAATATGTACCAGCATACAACTGGCATCTAATTTCCATTTATTTAGGTCCTTTCTACACCTACTATAAAAATCTCATCCTTTATAGGTCATTCAAAGATTTGAATTTGCTTTGCAAACTTCTTTCAGGACTTCTTTCAAAATATTGATGTTCAAGATTGATTGCAAAGTTTTCTTTTAGATTCATATGTGTGTCTTACTTAGTTTGAAAAATATTTTAGAGAATAATAAACATTTATGTGCATCAACCCATTAGATGATATTTCTCATTTTAGTTTCCTTCACCTTTTCCATCCAAAAAATCATAGTATATCAAATTTAACTGATAAATATTAAGGGAACCAACCCTCTCTGGAGGTTTTTCTTAGTACAAAGTCACCCACATTTTGAGAAGATACAATTGTATTAGTTGGAGGAATGTTTATTTTTCACATATTTAAATAGGGTGCACTTCAAAGTGATAACATTATACAATGGGAAATTTTTAGAGTGTGGGTGTGCTTGCACATCTTCAAGCAGGGTGCACTCTAGAGTGATAACAGAAAGTAGAAAGTAGTCTAATATCCATGTTATCTTGAACAACATTTTGGACTAAACAAAGGTTATAAAAATCCTTGATGTGTTCAATATGAGTTGTTTGATCTTATCAGTGGACTGCCTCTATTTAATGAAACAAACAATTGATTTTTGATGGCCATCTTGATAGTGGGAATTTCACTACTTAGGATAATAATAAAACAAATTACTATTCTAATATATATATATATATATATTAGAATAGGAATTTGTTTCATTAAACCTTTCTCTTTTGTAATAAGTATAAGGCAACTCAATGAACTCAAGAGTAATACCTTTACTAGATGATATTCGGGTAACCTTTGGCATGAAAGTGTTGAATAAATGCTATTATGAACTATTAAACATGAATAAAACTTTATATTTTGATTTTATTGAATGTCCTCTACTTCTAAAAATACTTAACTTCAGCTCCAAACATTAGATATGCCAAGGAGAATGTGTCCCATTGGGCGTGCCAAAAACTATTGTCAATCAAGAGTGTGCCCTTAAGATAAAGTGTGTTATTATTCACTCCTATTTGAAAATGGAAAATATCCTAAGTATGGGTTATTTTATATTGGATCAAATATCTATATAGGGTTGGTTCCCTTGGTGCTCTCACTAAAATTTATTTTTAACCTACTATCTACTAAATCTAGCAATGAAAATGGGTAAAAGTTATTATTTGGTAATGAAACTAAAAGAGTAAACTAGAAATAAAGGTGATGCACCAATTTGTTGTGAGGAATTATGATTTTAATAACACTCTTATTAAATTTAGGAACTTTCACACATCATCTACACTCAAGGATGATTTATATAAAAGTGTTTCACAACAAGGACTTGACAAACTCAATTTATGCAAGGAAGGATTGAACTCACATTCAGTGCTTGAACTTAAGATGGTTTAGACACTTAAAATAACCTATATAACATAAAATATCCCTCATGAAAGTATAATAACCAGATAATAACATAGGAAAACAAGTGCTTCACTATATTATATCAATGGTAAACACATACACTTCACTCAAAAAGCCTGAAAATGGAGGAATAAAGTTTCTTATATCCCTCAAAAGGTGAGTAAAAACTTTGGCATACTTTAAGAACAAAAAAAATCAAATATTGATAGTAAATTTTTGAAAAATTAAATCAAATATCAAAATAAATTCTTAGAGACAAAGTAACCCCAAAATAGGGGACTTCAAACTTGGCCTTACTCCTTTAGTGTTACGTAGCATTTCTTAGCCTTCCAAACATTTTTACTCGATATGGTAGCATGTAAGAGAGAGATTAAAATGTTTTAAATACTTTTGAACTTTTTTATAATGTTTATTGAAGCCTATACCACTTGGAAAGTGTCTAGATTCTTACTCCAACTCTTAGATTTTAGATCTCATGTCTTTTTGGTGAATGAGTCTTCCTCCATGAAATTGGGTCTTAAAGTCCATTCAAGTCTTAAATTTAACCTTATTTATTCTAATTAATTATTCATAAATACTTGTCTCAAGTTTTTATGTAAATTCTTCAACCTTCTTTTTGACTTTGTCTTTAAATGGGGCATAGGAATTAAGGAGAGTCCTATTAGAGCTTAGAGACATTTTAAAACTTTATAAATTTCAATTAAATACTTATATTTAATTATTAAAAGTCTAAATGTGTAATATCATATCATGCACCAGCTTTTTAATGCCTTATGAGGAGTCATATTCACCGATTTGGTCCTTAAGCCCCTCAAATCTCTTATTTCCCACTAGGTCTAGAAGGCAAAAGATGATTTTTCTTCAAGAATATTGATTCCATAAATAGATGACCTATAAATAGCATAATAGATATATAAAAAGGAAAATTGATCCATAAATCACTCAAAAAGACATGGTTTTGCACCAAAATCATGCATTTCCTATGAATTCTTTTTAGCCCTTTTCCATTAAAATCTCCTTGTCTGGGAGAATATGGAGATGATATTGAGAAAATGATAAAATTTTTAGACACCCTCTATCCCCTTACAAATCTTCACAATTTTTTGTGGCTAAAATCCAAGTGTAGATATCATTTCTAGAACATTCTTTTAGTTAAATTAGGCTTAATTAGCCCTCCTAGGCCTAGAAAGTGAAAATATTGCTCCTGAGACCCCCCACACATTTGAAACCCACAAAAATTATTTTATTCACTTTAAACATGATTTTATCATGCTCCATGCCTATTTTTATGGTCTAGAACACTATGGAGGTACAAGAACCTTGAAATGGCCATTAGCAAGCTTGCCTTTTTGAGGCATTTTCTGACTGGACCAAAAATATAGAATGGTTTGGGAACCTATGAATGTGTTACTCTGTATTTTTTTAGTTTTAAAAAGTAAATAAAGTCTCAATACACATCTACCACTGATTTTAATTTTTATACAATCTCTAGAACCCTTGTTTTAGTTCAAAAACATGAAAAAGAACAATTTTTGTACTATTCTATAAAAATGAAGGTATATAAAAAATTATTTTGGATGACCCTCTATGAGTCTAATATAATTTTTGGTATGTTTCATGATCATTTCAGTTCATTATATGTTGTTTAAAATTCAATCTTTGTAAACTAGTCCAAATTGGGGTTTTAGGTAGTTTTACCCCTTAAAGATTGTTCATAAAGTGTTGATATCCAACCTATGAAAAAATTACATTAAATTTTTTTTTAAGACCCTCTAAAACATTCCAAAATCTCCCTGAGTTCCCATTATAATCCTCCATGATGTGGTTAGATTCTAAACTTCACCTATCGAGCCCTTAAAGGCACTATATGTACCCCATTATGTTCTTGAGCCAAGAAATGTCTTCTTCATGAATTTATCTAGAGAGAAAAATTTAAAACACATAATGAATTACCATTTCCATTTTCCCATGATTTTTAATTTTCATCCCATGTTATAAGATTAAATGACCCCATTTAGGCATTAGGCCTAGTCTCGACCTAGTTGAGTTTGACTTCATACCTATGAGTTTAGGCTACTTTAGTTGTTTTATAATAAATATGGAGATATAATCATGATTTTACATGTTTAAATGAACCTTATACACCCTTTTTTAATTATCCAATATCTCCTAAGTCACCTTCCTTTCCTTTTGCATGCTAAGCCTATAGGGTTTGGTTCTTTTGGAGTACCCTCTATCTGAGACAAGATAAATGGAACTCCCCAAATTTATTAATGAAAATAAATGATATGAAGGTATTAATTTGGTCATAATTACCATCTATATAAAAAATTAGGTCTAAATCATCCTTCTATCACCTCCAAACCTCATTTTGTTCAACACGGACCTTTAGACTATTGATTGTGAATGATTTTATGTGTGGTCTATAGATTATTATGTTAGAACCCCTATCTCCATTATTTACATGAAATGGGAGTATCATGAAATATATATCATCATTATTGAGGTGTTCTACTACCTATCAGCATTCTCAACCTTTCCTAATCCTTCAAGCATACCTTGTACTTGCCTTTGCAAGACTGACAGACTATATTTCCTTGTTTAGAAAGTGATATCTATAGGTCTATCCTACATGGTTAGACCTTATTTCATTGACTACACCATATTATTTAAGTCTCTAATTCCATTTGATATGCATTTATACTTGTTATCTCCATATCTATGCTAGGTCACTCTCCATTCACTATGCACTAGTGGACGGTTATGCCATAGTCAACTATAGTTGACTACTTTTGGTGTATTAGAGGTCTTATAGGTTACATATCATCTCTTAAAATATGTATCACTCCTCATAGGATCCTTTGGAATATTGAAATAAACTATTATTTATAAGGATCCATGTTTTTTAAGTCTTCACATCTTAGTTGACACTTATAATCTTGTAAATATCTATAGTCAGACTGTAGGTTATCATTTTGAATATAGGGGCATACCTATAGACTTTGATAGATGTCAAAACCATACACACAATTCCTTCTGAATGTCTTTTAAAACACTATGCTCCTATTACCTTGATGGGACCATTTGTCATGAATACATGCTCTTATATTTATACATTTGAGTATAATTTCATTTGAAATCCAAGATATTATAGTGACTACTAAAATTTTGTAGTGTGTGAATGCATGATTTTGAAACCTTACACCATCACCTATTTGGATCAAACACAAATTCTATGTAGTCAAGGTAACTCTCTCATGATAGGGATTCATGATTAAATCATTTCTACCTACCTAAAATCCATGCTAAACTATCATAAGGCATCATAAAAATTATGTAGGGCTCTATTTTGGGGTTTTAAGGAAAGTTTATCCCTGAAACTCATTCTCTATAAATGTATATGCCTCCTTAATTTTTCTTTCTACTTGATAGTTTCACCATGAATTTTATGGTGTCTCCATCACTCTAGGCCCTTAAGGGAAGTTTCAACATGTTTACATATTCCTATCCAACAATGTTTTGATCTCTGAGGGAGCCACCTATAGATTGACATTTTAATACACAGGGAAGTGAATAGGGATATGAGTTGTGTGCATGGAATATGAGCATTCAATTTATTTTATACCCTCTATAAATTTTCAAATGGACTATTTTCCATCATTAATAAATTAACCCAATTAAAATACTCAATTTCAATGTGATTATCTCATATGAGGTACCTGTAGGTGTTGATTAGTTTTGCAAGCCTACAAGTGTAGTTAACTAGCTTATCATAGTCAAACATATGAAATTTGAATAACCTATCCTGATTACTCATGTTGTAACAAATAAAATTCAACTTCTCAAGACTCTTCATGACACCTCAATGAATGTTCTTTGGACCTCACACTTGAACTCACCATGGTGGCAAGTGAATACAAGTAAAGTTGACTGTGTATCATGAATTTGAGATCATGTTATTGACATGGTCTTGACCCTTATCATGGTCCATGAAATTAGGTGCATCCAAAGTTGAAATTGAAATAAACTCACTCTACCTTGATTACTTTATATGAAACCAATTATTCCTTTTATAACTTATATATGTTCATTCTTAAATGTATGAACTATAAGTAAAAGTTTATCTCCTTGGTTAGATATGACTTACTCTAGCTTTAAAATAAGTTGTTTATTATTTTTAAAACTCTAAATCACTTTTTATTGAGCTTTACCTTTTGAAATATTAGAAATAACATCCACATTTTTAGGCATCCTAATTGTAGGTAACCCTTTGCCCTTATGTTTGTAGGTGTAGATTGTTAACTATAGGTTTAGACTGTGAGGGTTTAAAGTTATGAAACCCTAGAGACTTTTGATCATATTATGAATATTTAGTTTATCCTCATAAACCTTAGGTCTTTCATGTCAACTTGGAGTTCACTTTAACATCTCAATATCACCATAGTCAACCCCATATTGTCCTTATACATAGGTGCAAGTACCTATTTCTAGATTATGAGGTGTACTTGGAGTGTGAAGTGTAGGTATAGTATATACATCATGGTCTCAAAAATTAATGAAATCTTGAGATGAATTAACAATATTCCTTATTGTCATTTCTAACTCTGTATATGCCTTCAATTGACTTCATTAAACCTTGTTTTCTCCTTTCTTTATACACTAACTTGTGTATACTCATTTATTACCTTGATTATGAAATAAACACTGATTCTCATTAAATAATACATGCCATACCACCTATAACTTCAATGTTCTTATCAAGTGTGTATACTCTTGGATTTATTTCATACTACACCAAAATTGACACTTAACTCTATCATCTAACCTTTACGTACAGGTTGGCTATAGATGTAGATGGTTCATCAACCAAGGTCAATAGTCCCTTCATCACTTGATCAAAAAATATTTTCATTTATCTTTGAGAGGATTTTTATAGGTATTTCAGGTCATCCAACATCACCTCATAACCTTTTAAACATTGAAAATAAGCTCAATAAATGCATTTATACCTTGTTGAAGAGATCAACTCAGCTTAAACTCTCTTAAAGGAGATATAATAAAAATGGATATATATATGACCAATTAATTGGATGAATGATGTATTTTATTAATTATATATTCCATTTATAACCTCTTAATATTATAACATTTGTAGAACTACTCAAGTTTTGCTCCAAAACTGGCCCAAACGACCATTCTCAAAGATAGTGAAGGAAACATGGTTTTATGATATAAATACCTTATTTTAAGGAGTTATAATATGAATAAAATATTATAGTTATAATCATTACATATAAAATCATCCTTAAAAAACATTATTCTCCATCAATTTTTGAGATTAATAAATAGGTGCAAGAACAGACCCCTCTTAGATGCATAGTCTATTGTGACCTGCTATCACTCTTAGTAATTGTTCATAAAGATGAGGCCAATAATATAAAAAAAAAAATTAAATAATGTATATCTTAATCATACCCTTAAAAAATTCCAAATTTTAAGTTCCTAACTCTTTCTTCTCTTTCCGTACCAAGCATTTGAAAATTGCCCTTTTAGAGCTACCAAAAAGGTCAATATAGGAACAAAGTGTGTTTTTATCATTTTTTCACTTGAAAATTCATAAAAAATAATTATATGATACTTTTATGACCTAATTAATCGTTTAAAAATATTTTATCATAAAAATCCTTTGAAAACCAGTATGAATGCCTAAAAAAAGCCTATTTTTGCATTGAAAAAGGCCAAAATGCTAAGGAGCTCTGATTGAAATGTTTTAAAATGTGTTATTGAGTATTTAACATGTCTTATAAGGTTAATAAATATATAATTAATCTTATTCATAATTATATATCATCAAAACTTACAAAACCTTCTCTATAGAGCACAAAATGGTCATAATTGCATGGAAATGAGTCATGAAGTTAGTCCAGAAAGTGATAAACTTTATTATTCATATGTTAAGAATAAAATGAAATTTATACATGTTATTACACTCATAAATAAATTATATAATATTCTCACCACTAAAAATGGTTTGGAATGGCAAAAAATGACTAGACAAGCATAAGACAAATGAAGGACAAAATCTTAATTCACCTAATCAACCTTAAGACCTATTAATCACGGTTTATAATTAAAATTTTAAGGAATTTTAAAGACTAACCTAATGACAAACAATAAAAAATATCATGACATGAAAATTTATGAATTATAGGGGTGATAATTTGACCTATGAGGTTAAAATTGTCAACAATTTCTAGATTTCCATACTCCCACAAGACTGATGATCCTTTAGGACCCTTACATGCTTGATTACCATCTTAAAATTTTTATATTAATAATTCATTTAGTTAAAAAATTTATTTTATAATGATCTCTCTTGATATCTATCCTATGCTCTACCATAGCAAACAAACCACTTTGGCTTGTAGGCTGATCATGACTAGGATTGACTATCTTTGGCTTTCACACCTTGGATTGTTTTCTTTCTTGAAATCTAAGATATTGAATCTTATTATTATATCTTGGTTATTCATGATGATATAATATTTCAATGTGACCAATGTTATGACAATTATAGAAAACAACATCCTTGATATATATTAATTGATGTGGACTATGACTCTTTCCATATTCTCATGAGTACTCATTCTTGGAGGATATTTTATACTCTCTTACTTCATGACTAAAATGAATACATGAGAAACAATAAAAATTTAATTAATTTACATACCTTATGAAATTATTCTATCTAAAATAATTTTTCTTCATATTATTCTTGAGGTTGACCTTCTTGTTCACATTAGGATTCTCCTTGTTATCCTTTTGATTTACTTTGAAACCAAGACCTACCTTATCGTTGGTAGACTTATAACTACTCAAAATGTCACCTAGAACCTCACTTTGATTTTAAAATTTATCATAGGTATTAATATTACTAGTTTATTGATCCAATTTTGACTTTAAGTACTCCATTCCTGATTCATACCTAATGCATTCTTCTTCTTTAGCTTTTAGGCTAGTAGTGACTATCTCCATCTAAGATTTAATCTTATTGATGATATCATAATACTCCTTAGATGTGTTACTTATTATCTCTTAAAACAAACCAATATATTTTTAATTTTCCTTAGTAATTAAATTATGTTTATGATTATTCCTTCTTTGAAACTGCAACTCTTCTAAAGCACTTACCAATTTTGCCTCAAGATTTATTTTAGCCTCTTCTTCATTTGATTCTTCATCATCCATAAGTACTTTCCCTTTTGGAAAACTATCATTATTTATTTATATATCCATGATTAAGGTTTTATTTTTGTCATGATAATTACTATCATCATCACTATTAGATGTAATTGTGTTTCTTACATTAGATGAGCTATTATCTTCTTTGGTATATAAACTCTTGCTCTTGAATGAAAATTTCCTACCTTCATACTTCTTGAAATATTTCTTGTTCTTGTCAATATTATAGACCTTATTATTATCACCATGATGTTTATCATGTTATTCATCATGGTCAGTCTTATCCTTGTTAGGAAATTTATATGCAATGTGACCAATATTACCATAATTGAACCATTTTAAGGAAACTTACCTTTGTACTTACCAGATCTAATCTTCAATTTCCTAATGAAAATGGCTATCACTCCATCATCATCAATATCTAAACATACCTCATACTTGACCTTCTTGTATATTGAATTATTCTCATTTTTGAATGTTGATTCCTTCTTGGAAGGTCTTCCTTCATTTATTCTCATTTTATAGGCAATAAAGATTCCATGAATCCCATCCATCTAAAGTGTGTCTAGATATTGAATTTATTATATGATAGAAAATTTTGAATAAAATTTAGAAGTTATGGATATAAATACCTTTTTACAACTATAAAATCTTTCAATTATTCTCCAAGACCTTTGATGACATTAAAAACTTCATCAACCCTTAATAGGTAGGATGCAATACTCTCATCTTCCTTCATACTCAAACTTTCAAAGTATCTTTTGTGGGTCTGCAATTTATCCATATTCACTTTGGTGTCTCCTTCATATATAATATTCAAATTATCCCATATTATCTTGGATAAATCATATTACATCACCTTCATAAACATTTTCTTTGATAAGCCACATATAATGTCATTTATTGCCTTGAAATTATTCTCACTTTCCTTCTATCCTATTGTATCAGTTGGTGGTGTAGGAAGTGGAGAGTATCCATCCATAAAGAAATAAAATATGTCATGGACCATTGAAATTAGATATGTCCCCATTATTATTCTGTAAAATTCATAATTAGTACAATTTAATAATGGATCCTTACTAGTAGAGAAACCTCCTTGAACTTGACTACTAGTCATATTTGCTTCTAGGATCTCCTTTAGGATGTTAGGCATACTTCAAAGGACTAGATACGACACCAAATTTTGGAAGAACAATGAATTAGAGATGGGTTGAATCATTTCTTCAAAAACATTTTCTTTCAATTGAACTTAATAAATCATGAACCATTCAAATAAACATATAGATTTTAGCAAGCACAAACAACTATCCACATAAACATGAAACATAAGAACACATTATATATGTGGGAAACCTTATAGGGTAAGAACACCCACATATTTTCAAAATTTATATAGTCATATAAGACAAAAACCAAGTTTAGTGAAGCATAAACTCCACATTTTTAATTAATTAATGTGAATTTATATTATCCTATAAAATATTTAGACCATCTTTAAATATAAATATTATATGGTATAGAGGAAACTATTGGTCTTACAACCCAATTTGTTGACCTCATTACACACAGACCTCACTGAGTCAGATAAGCCATTTTGGCTTCATCATTTTTACCAATATAATTTACTTAAAAGATTTATAAAAAAAATTAATAGTAAATAAATGTCCAAAAATACATCTTAATGCACTTGTTTTCATCATTATATCATGATAACGCATTCTTATTCATCTTCTCACTACTACCTAGGCCTTTCATTATTTGCACCACTAAGCCTGTTATTGACTAGATAACTTGGATGACTAGTTTAGGATAATTTATGGATATCAAACATCCAAAAACCTTAATATACATGAAACATAAGTCTCTATACTCTCCCTCCATCCATTTTATTAATATGTCCACTGCAAATTTTGAATTCTATAGCAACTTCTTCAAAATCAAGACTGTAACTCAATGTTTTCTCTCTCCTCTCTTTAACCAATACCACATAGAGGTACTTGGGAGAGTCCAATATAAGGTCCAATAGCTTAAATAATAAATTTAATCCATCTTGATCATTTTTTATCAATATGTTGAACATCAGGTCTTTATTAAGGTTCTAAAAGGGTTTAAAACTTTTTCTACTCTTAACGATCATTCATAAAGCATAACCCCTCAATCCAAAAAATAATGCTTATAATTTTGAGCTAGTACGCTTACCCATATACCATAAACTAATTATATTCCCATTCAAATTTTTTATGAGATAATGAACAGAAAAAAATGTTTCTTGGGTTGAGAACCATTCATTCTGAGCACTCAAGAGACCTCCAAACAACTTTTCATGCCTTTTCCTTTACACTACAACCTAAAACTATATGAAAAAAATTGAAACAACATAATTCACTTTTTAAAATTCTTACATGAGCTAAAATACCTTTAAATTTTATCATGACCCCTAATTAGGCCACACTCTCTTTCTCTTTGCTCTTCTAGACCTTGACCTACAAACCACGTTAGGCCTTACAACTAACCTTCATGCCTCTTTACATTCACTCTACACCTCACTAAAATTTCCATTCAACCTATCTCATTCTTAAAAGCTACAATTTGTCCTTCACATGCCTTGAAAATAGATCATGACACCTCATTAGGCTAGGTAAGGTTTGGGAGTGGTCTAGGTGCAGACTTGTTATGAAGATATTACTCTTATAGGCTCACTGTAAGACTCTCATGAGTGATCAAATGAATCAAATAAATAATTAAAAAACATAATAAAACCACTCATTCCTATGTTAACTCATCACAAATCCTTCATAATCATACCTTCTCATAAGGTCTCTTCATGTCATGACTAGGCTTAGGCTACTAAAACACTTGACCTCAAGGACTTTCTACTTATGCATTTATTAATAATAGAGATAAGAAAACAAAATTAATAACCACTTAACTACATACCTATATCCATTATTATATTGTAAACTTTCCTTGAAAATTGATCTTCATGCCTCATTAGGCCAGGCAAGTGTCCCTTTGCCAACTTTAAGGAGATGTCATGTTTTTCATTGACATTTGTCCAAGAGGATATTCATCACCTATTTTACAAATCTTTCTCTTGTACTATAACTGGTTTTCAAGGTTTCATACTTGGCATTGTGACTATACAACTTCACTTTCTCTCTCTCTTCTCTCATGCTCTATATATTGAAGCCATTTTGACATTGTAAAGAATCCACAATTTGTATGGAAAATCACTACTAGTTTTGATATCTTGTTTTTCCTTTGAATAAAGTTTCCTAAAACTAGTTTAATCTCTAAATTTTTTTCCTAAGTATGTCAAATAATCCATTTGGATGATAAGTTATGATGAGTGTATATCCTTACTTCCATTCTAGTCTTGTATGCATTGTGTGAGTGATATTTCTTATAATAGGTCTCATGAAGTGTGTACATTTTTTAGGTGTATTTTGAAGTGTGTGAGAGATTATTAGTGTCTAAAATAATACCTCATAGTTACCCACCTTTGTAATTTCATGATAATATGCCTCCATATAGAAATGCTTATGCTAAAAGAACCCTTGAGTTGAGATTAGTTTTAGTAGTCTACCTTCTTAGTGCAAATGCAATTATGTTTGTGGATTTATCTTTGGTGTATCACTTCCATTAGAATAAATTAATTTTATTTTTTCTTATTCCTTGTTCATCCATAATAGTGATTATGCTAGTGTAGTGTGTGAGCCTAAACTATAGATAAATGGAGCTAGCCCGTAATCTAAAGATCTATCTCTTGTATATACTTGCCTATATGTAGAGATAGTTCCATGTTATCCTAAATTTTGGAAGGTATCAATGGAATCTCTAGGGTGAAAATTTGGTCTATAATAATCCACAATATAATGATTGTTGTAGACATTTGATCTTTGCTCTCCCATTTTTCTACTTCTTCTACATCTTTAGCTTTTTCACTTTGCCATCAACAATATCCTGCAAGTCTTTATTGATTGGAAATAACTAGGTTCATACTTTCTCTGTGTGGAATTCTTTCCCTTAAAAATTTTAACATGACCAAAATTTTCCATTATGACACTCTCAAGGGATGTCGGTTTAAATTGAAAATGTGTCCTTATACAAAATATGACTTAGGATAGTTACTTTGCATAATTGACTCAAAAAGACTTTAATTATTTTCACACTTTGGAATTTTTTAATAATTTAAAACTATGACACTAAAATTAAATTTTTAAGTTTTTGAAAATAACAATGAACCATCAATTTATAATACATCATAGGGCTAATATTAAAAAATTGGCCAAAAAACATATTTTAAAATCAAAATAAACTATACATTAGACCACTATAATATGCAAAAAAAATTATGATCTAAAAACTTTTGAATACTAATGATATAAAAAATTAACATATATCTCTGACCTAATGACCCTATTTAGATTTAAAGACATTAAATTTATATAATACCATAAAACTAATTCTTACCACAAAATAAAATTAAAAAATCACATCTCAAAAAAATTCCTTATATACCATGACACAATATTCTCCAAACATACATATGTTTGACTAAGTTCATTCTTGGCATAAACAAAAATTTATACTCATGATAGTCAAAGATTTTTGAAAGATGTACAGTGAACTCCACATGGTATGTTGAGGGTAGGTGATTCACTAAGCATTTTGGTGAATTGAGGCAATATGTTAATACAATATACCAAAATATTCTACTCATTCTGAATCAAAATAGTATACCAAACCTTGATTAATATGAATTAGGATGATACTCAGATTGTGTTTATACTCACAATGTAAATCTGAAATGAAGTAAACATCTTAGGATTTGAACATCAATTCACACATAGTAAAAAATACATGAAATGTCTATATACTTCTTTCTACCCTTAGGCTTTAAAAGGGTCAACCTGTTCCCAATGAACACCTGAGCTTAGCCATGTTCACCTTATTATGTATTTCAAGTGTCTTGACATCTAAAGAGGAGGTTGATTATCCTTAGGAAGTAAGGAAATAGGTTCAAGTAGTGAGTCATGTCAAGATACTTAAGGTGTCCCCCATCTAATATTATTTGAATTTATATTAAAGAATCTCTTTGTGATGATTATTTATAAGATTATATAACAAGAAGTACAGTGTTCCTTGTGATCTAAATGGGATCATAGAGGTTAATCTAATAAATTGTATTCCATAACCAATCGTGTGCTCAGTTGAACATGATAAAAACCTACATAAATGGGGGTATAATTTAGGAGATTAGGGGATAATTTACAAAGGTATTATGAATATTTTGTAATGCTTATCATAATTTAAAGTTCTTTAGTAGATGTTAAGGTATTTATTACCCTCAATTGATGTTTCATTTGAAGTTACACATATTCTACCTTTTAAAGGGGTGTCTAAACCATGATTATTATACTTTTATGACATATAAGACCTCATTGAGATATTATCAAGATTAAAAATCCTCCAAAAAGTATTTATTGTCATCATAATACCTTCTTAGGGTGGTTTCATATATAAAAGGGAGATATTTTAGGGTCAAACACTTTCCATCCACCACAAAGGGGCCCAAACATGTGGAAAATTAATTTTCACCTTCCCTCCATTTGTAAACCCTAGTTTAAAATCATTTGTATTCCTCATTTCCCTCATCTTTCCCACCAATAGCCTTTCAAGGTCTCAAAACTATGAAAATGTAGGAAAATTATGTCACAAGTGTTTTTAAACTTGTACAGACCCATATAATATTTTCAAGGTTAGAATACTATTATAAATTTCATATGGGGTATCTTTCAAACACTTTAAATAATTATTCATGTATAAAATGTGTACAAAAAGGCATAAAGTTTAGCAAGATCTTCATCGAGCGCTTGGCAAGCTCATAAGGGCTAGTTTGAGATATATGATATAGTTTGTAAAGGGGGAGTCAGATCCTAAGTTATTATTTAGAGGTATGGTCCTTATTAGGATTGTAATTAATGTATTTTTTTTTTTATATTATGGCCTTCATCTTTATGAACAATCACTAAGACCTCTAGGTGGTCTTAATCCCTTTGCAAAACCCATAAGCTCAGTTATAGCTAGATTGATGAAAAATTTGAGCTTATTGTGATAGCATAAGCACAAAAAAGGTATATAAATTCCTATTGAATGTTTTATACCCCTATGATCATGTTATATAGTACCTGTAATGATAGATCAACAAATAGTCTCCATGGGTTGGTAGATTACAGGTCATGTGTAAAAGTTTTTATGTTTCATAAAGGAGTAGAGCATGAAAATGATTAGTGCAAGTTTTATGGATTACTCTAGGTTCCTCACATACATAATCTCATAAAAATTTAGTCAGAATATACCCCATTTAATCTCTTTAATTCTTACTATGTGAAAGAAGGAAACAAGTTTCTAAACCTGATCTAGTAATTCTCATGGCAGTTCACCTTCAAGCTAAGAATATGTGAATGGTGTATTATTCAGGTTTCATAGGTATTTTAAGAATTTGGATGAGCCCCTCTTTCATAAGGAACAAACCTCATTATGGATCTCAAGGCCAAAACCCATGAACTAGCTCCAAATACACTCATAGGCCTTTTAGTAGGGTTTAAGGTTTATTAACGTTATTTAAAGTATTTTGTAAACTCTTATGATTTAGTTTATCCTTCAAGATTCCTTATCTATTAGCTTCAAATAGATTAATTTATTTATTATATAAATAAATATGTTTATGGTCTTAAAATATGGTCTTGAATGGGGAGTGACAGTCCATATGAGGTCTCCCAAAGCATATCCATTATGTAGTGACCTTTTCTAGCTATTTCTATCTCATAATAGGCTTTAGTATTTAGACTCACAACTCTAAAAGTAATATATGATGTACCTAGAGGTATGTTTCCTCATACACAATCCTATGGGTGGAAAATAGGGAAAAGGTTTATATAACACCATTAAATAATAATTGAACTATGAGAGAGGAAACTCAGTCAAGTTTAGATAAATTGAAAAGGACAATGACAAAGCTTACAAGAGCAAGTTTAGGTCCAACCATCAAATAGTTTCCCCAAATCACCACCTACAATTGAGCCTAGGAGGATCTAAGAGAGGGATATATACTTATGATATTTACTTTATTAAGGGAGGTTTCTGAGTTTTAAATAAAGGCCAACTGGGTTTCCAACATGGTGTAAATACCCTCCTCTTGCTCATGGACCTGTGGAAGGACTCCATTAGCATTAAAATGCTCCTAACCACCACCTACAAGAATATATATAGGTTATATCCGAACTTAAAATTTAAATTACATATACACATTGAGGAGAGAACTCAAGAAGAATGGAATAACATAGGGGTTATGTTGTTGAAAGATAAAAGATACATGAAAGGATGATTAAATAAGCTAACTCAAGATTCCTCTAACTCTGCATAAAATAATTAGCTCAGTTCATACAAGTATACCTAGCCAAATGGGATTCCTATGCTGGTTTGAATGAGTAAGTTGACACACTATATGAGAGAGACCCTATAATGGTGTTATGCCATTTGTGCAACCTTAAAAACCCTTCAAGATAGAGTCAGTTTGAGAAAGTTGTTCAATTCTAACATAACATTCCTATATGACTCTAGAATGATTTTTGATGGTAGAATATGAGGTAGATCCTTCTCAGTAAATCTTATCAAACTTTTACATCACCCTACATGAGAACCTGGCTATATTATCAATGAGGAAAATAGATACATAGACCACTTAGACCACTAACATCAACTATTCCAAATACTAAAATTAGGCTAAGGATGGTCATGACAGATCTAAAGAGAAAAAGGATATAGATATGAGTTTAAACAAATGATAATAGATGAAAAAGGTTTAAATTGGATGTAAAATGGTGATAATATGACCTTAAAGTCATTATGGCACCTATAGGTGGTCTAAGGTCTTAAGGTTCAGTTTAGGCCATAAGGCCTAAAACCCTCACTAAGCCCTCAAAATCCCAACTTTATCATTGTGACATATTCAAACTTGTCAGGAAAACCCAAGGCCATGAAAATTTATATGATGATAGTATAGGTCTTGAAGAAGGTGTTTTAGGTAGAGGAAGTTAGGGGAATGGTCAATTTGGCCTAATTACCCCCTTGATCTCTTTAACCCAAGTCTACCATTTTGAGCTCCCAATTCAAATGCTCATATATTACATGGCAAGATGTGTAGATCCTAGTAATCTTAAGGTAAGTTGGGAACACCTATACACTTAATATACAAGGTAGAGAGAGTTACCTTTAGGGGTATCTCTATGAAAAATCCTTAATGCTATTAGTATACCTAGAATGCCTAGTGAAAACTTGAAGGCTACCAACTTCTAATCAAAGCTCATAAAACAAGGTACATGGGACTAGGTCTAGACACCTAAAATATGCACACCATGATTCCAAATGTCATAATTCTCCTAGACAACATTAGAACCCCTTGGGTACCAATTTAACAATCCCAAACCTTAATTGAGCTATCTCATAGTCATTCTAAATTAACTATCTTAACCTAGCCTTTACCCACTTTTTACCCTTCACCTCAACCACCAATGATTAGGTTGAACACCTATGGTGACCTTAACCATTGATGGTTAGGCTCCACCTCCTCAATAACAAAATGCAACTCACCTACCTTACTTTTCTAAAAATAACTCATCTAAATCCTATTTCAAGCCATTGTATATGTGAGTTATAATTAGGAGGCCTAGTTCACATGTTATTGAAACTCTCTTGCCTTACCTAAAAGAAGAGAGGATCAAAGAGGTGAAACCCATATACAATTTTCATCAAAATATTGTGCATCCAAGAGTTTCTTTTTTATAGTTCAATCGCCATCAACAATCTAACAAGCATATTAGAGAGTTTACTTGCCATCATCTCTCCACCAAGATTTTATGTACCATTAGTCTATCAGAATCAATATATATTCCAAAAGCATGTAAACTACCTCAACCATCCACCAAATAAACTTTGAGTAAAATAAGTACTTGTTTCTCAGTATTCATTAACTTTATTTCCATTTTGTAATCAACCCAAGTCTTACCCTTATCTAGGAATCCATCTTTTGGATCTCATCAATAACCCTTTTTACCAACCCATATCCACACACAGTAACCATCGATAGTTGTCTCAACCACTGATGGTCTATCCAACCACTGACAGTCACTTTGACCATCGATGATCACCTTAACCATTGATGGTTATCCTAAACACTGACGATCACTGTGGAAATGAAAAACCAAAAAGCTAATTTCACCTACCTACACCTAACCAAACCTAATTTTTTGTGTCCCTACCTATTCCTAGACCCCTGTCTAATTTTTTGAAGTAGACCCTAACCCTATAGCATGAGTAATAATCAATTTATCACTAATTTAATCATTTTTAGTCTATCTTCTAAGAAATCATCCTTGTATTCAGCTTTAGTACCTTTAGTTTATTAATACAAGTACTTTCATTTCTATTTTACAAACTTAATTGTTTAAAAAATGTGGATTAATATCCCCTAATGAATCTCTCACTTTTAGGATCTAGCTATCTCTAGGCAATCCACTCAACTATATGTCTAACAAACAAGTTTCTTTTAGTCCTTTCTTATTTTTAGGCCATCCTCCAAAGCCAAAGAGGAGCTCTTCATAATATTTTGATTCAACATGCACAAAATCAAACATGTTTTTCAACCATACACATACTTAGTTTCTTCTTTCCCCTTTTCTACTAATAAACAAAAAAATCATTAAAACATTCTAGCATGCCTGGTGGGACCCTTGTGTCTTTACTTGGGTTCTTGTTTGTTTGCATTCTCTCTATATTATATGCTCATTAATGAAATCAAAAGTTTCTTTTGGGCTTAAAATTAAGTGTATACATCGACTGTTTTAAAGTTTAGTTCACATAGCTTAATTTAAAGGCAAAGTAATTTATCATAGCTTCACTCTTTATTATACACACCAAACCAAACCACTTTTACCAATTAAACACCAAAAAAACTTGACATAAGTCTTGACTAGTATTTTACCACTTAGTAGTATCCTTACCCTTTCTTGATGATCCTATTTAGAGGAAATTACCAAGGGGAGAACCAACTCAGATTTTTGGTTGAGTATAATCTCTAGATGTCAATATATATTAGTTAAAAATTTGACACCCTTATCATTGTAATGTGTGAAGTGAGGGGGTAGGCTCCAATACCAAACCATGTATTGATTATAATAGAGATTCATTTTGAGCACCTAAACACAACCTAAAACCAACCTTAGATTTCCTCTCTAGTACCTACTCTACAAACTAATTTTAGTCACACATCTTCTTGAGGCATAAGATAAAAGTGAGATTAATTAAAAATATAGGGCTTAATGTATCTTTTAGAGTGTGATTTGATTTCTTTGATAATTTTTTGTCTTCTCTTTGTTTGATTATTAAGGTTATTTATGTTTTCTATCTCCCCTATCTTGTATGGTTCTCACTCATCAGTAGCAAAGAGACCTTGTGGAGCAAAACCCATCACCAAGATAACATACCTCTTCTACCTCTTAATTAATGGAATACATTTTTGAATTAGTAGATTATCCTTATCCCTTAAGAATTCATACCTTCCCTCAGTAGATTCCTCAAAGAGATGCAGATTTTGTCAATTTTCTAGATAAAAATCTTGTAGCCTTGCAACATTATCTTATAACCACATCTTACCATATCCCAACTTCAACCCCACAAATAGCTCTACCTTATGGCATTCCTCTCCACCTCATGGGGAGTACCTCTATTTCCATGGTTACTACCCAACCATTGACTACCCAAGCTTCCTCATCAACTAAAAACCCCTTTGAGACTAACATAGAAAACCAACCATCCCAAACTACTACTAACCTTATACCTTTCACCCTACTAACCACTCCTCTACCATAGGAGTGCCTACCTATAAAACTACTTGTTGGGGATCAACCAACAAAGTTGATTACTATATGAAAGCAATAAAACATGGAATTGAATCAGAATGATAAGTAACTAGAATCAGAAAACAAAAAATAATAAGAGATACAAGAAACCACCCTGATAACTTGTACTAAACTCTTTACAAAAGGAATACAATTGAAAAAACTTCTTTTCTTCCACACCTCTCTCAGATGTACAAATCTCTTTCCAGATCTCTTTCCCTTAAGAGAGCTCTCTCTCAATTACAATTAACTCCGACAACCTGGATTGATACACATATATTTTACAATACTATTCCAATAAGCTATGAAGATCTAATCCTATATATAATATTAGGAAACATGAGCTATGCATTCACAACCATTAGATGCACCTCCTAATCAAGGGCTCAAAATAGTCTTACTAAAGATAAATATGCGGACTTGAGACTAACACTTAAACCTATCATGCAAACATTATGTTCTATCCATGAAAATAGATTCTGGATGCATAGGTGACCGACATTGGTCCCTATCTGTCTGCCTGTGACCGATGTCGACCAATCCATGACCGATGCTGGCATCTCCTAGTCGACTCCTGATTGATGTTAGTCTCTCCTAACCGACACTAGTCACTATGTAATTCTTGCAACCTGCAACTTGCTCATTTGGTGAATCTTTTAGCTCCACACCTCAACAATCTGCCACTTGGAGATAAACAGCTGCACTAGTACCTGTATAACAACATCTTATAGCTTTTCCATCTTCAAACTCAATCATGAAGACTTACAAATGTTAAATGAAGATTCAACTTCTCTTTTGTTACCAGCTTGGTTAACATATCAGTAGGGTTCTTATCTGTATGGATCTTCTCCAGCTTCAACTCACCATCCTCCAATACCTGTCTAATGAAGTGGTACCTCAGCTGTATATGTTTAGTTCTTGAATGAAAGGCTGAATTCTTAGCCAAATGAATTACACTATGACTATCACTGTATAATATATAACTCTCTTGCTCCTTTCCAAGCTCTTCCATGAACCATGTCATCCATATCATCTCTTTGCTAGCCTCTATGACTGTAATATATTCTGCTTCTGTAGTTGATAAGGCAACAACCTTCTGCAACTTTGAAATCTAGCTAACCGCCATTCCACCAACAGTGAAAACATATCCTATGGTGCTTCTTCTACCATCCAAATCACCTACCATATCTGAATCTACATAATCATGTAGAGAGGTGTTTGACCCACCATAGCACAAATGCCTACTACTGGTCCCTCTCAGATATCTAAGGATCCACTGAACTGCTTTCCAGTGCTCCTTCCCTGGATTGGCCATATACGTAGTAACAACTCCCACTACTTGGGAAATATCAAGTCTAGTACATACCATTGCATACATTAAGCTCCCAACTATGGAAGCATATAGAACTCTACTCATGTACTCTACCTCATCATGTGAATTAGGACATTGTTCTTTACTCAACTTGAAGTGTCCAGCCATAGGTGTACTTATCGGTTTTACATCTTGCATATTGAATCATTTCAACACCTTGTTCACATAATCCTCTTGGGACAAAATCAACCTGTGATTTTTCCTATCTCTCTTAATACTCATGCCAAGGATTTTATTTGCTGGTCCCAAATCCTTCATGGCAAATGTGTGAGCTAATTTCACCTTAAGCTCAGAGATATCCTACATGTGTGATCCTGAAACTAGCATATCATCTACATACAATAATAGAATAATATATCTTACATTATCTAATCTCTTAAAATACACACAATGGTTAGATTGACACCTACTATAGCCATGCTCAGTCATAAACCTGTCAAATCTCAGATACCATTGTCTAGGGACTTGCTTGAGACCATACAAGCTTTTCTTCAATATGCACACTAACTTCTCCTTACCTTTGACCTCAAATCCTTCCAGCTGATCCATATATATTTCTTCATCCAAATCTCCATGAAGAAATGTTGTCTTAACATCAAGCTACTCAAGATGCAAATCCTCAATAGCAACTAAAGATAGTATAGTCTATATAGAAGTCATTTTAACAACAGGAGAAAAAATCTCGCCAAAATCAAAACCTAGTTTTTGTGTAAATCCTTTCACTACCAACCTGGCCTTATATCTCATCTATCCATTCTCACCTTCCTTTAATTTGTAGATCCATCTATTCTTCAATGTCTTCTTCCCTGCTGGCAACTCAACCAAATCCCACATTTGGTTCTCTTTCAAGGAATCAATTTCCTCATTCATGCCTAGCTCCCACGGATTCTTGGATTCCACCTATATTACTTCATCAAAACTCTCTAGTTCTCCACCATCAATAAGCAATAAATAGAATAATGAAGGGGAATATCGAATTAGAGGTTTACTTACCCTTTTTGACCTCCTGATGGGTGTCTAAGACTCATTCACAACACGTTGTCCACCCAAATTCTCTGACAGTGACCGACCTCGATCACCTCTAGGCTTATAACTGACCGACATCAGTTCTCCCTAACTGATGTCAGTTCCTACCTAATCAACATCGATCACTATCTGACCGACATCGGTTCTTGTATTACCAACATCGATTCCTACTTGACTGATGGCGGTCTCTATGTTTTCCTGTATGTGATTATTCTTTCCCATGAGCTCATTTTGGACCGTCACCTCATCTAATTCTCCATCACTCTGCTCAGATTGATTCAGCTTCTTGCGCTAATCACTATACATCACTTTTTCATTGAAAACAACATCACAGCTCCTAATTATTTTGTTAGTTCCTAGATTCCAGAATTGGAATCTGAAATCATCAGAGCCATAACCAATAAATTTGCACCTCATAGACTTAGCTTCCAGCTTCTTTCTATTTTCCTTATCAATGTGCACAAAATATTCACAACCAAAAACTTTGAGAAATGAGATATCTACCTTTTCACCTATCCATGCCTCTTATGTAATTCCACCATCCAGAGCTGTAGAGGGTCCTCTATTAATCAAGTAAACTACAATATCCACAGCTTTTACCCAAAACTCTAAGGGTAAACTAGCATGCAATCTCATACACCTTACGCACTCCATTACTGTTATGTTCATCCTTTTAGCAACTCCATTTTGTTGAGGTGTCCTTGGAACCATCCTTTGCATGTGTATTCCATGCATATAACAATACCAATTGAACTTGTGGCTGTAAAACTCACCACCATTGTCAGATCTCAGGCACTTCAATCTCGTTCCTGTTTCATTCTCAACCATAGCTTTCCAAATCTTAAAAGTGTCAAAAACATTAGATTTCTTCTTTATAAAATAGACCCATACCTTTTTTATAGCATCATCTATGAAAGAAACATAGTATTGTGATCTTCCAATAGAAGCAACCTGAGCCGGTCCCCACACGTCTGTGTGAACAAGCTCCAATTTGTGCTTCTTCTTTGTTGACCCAGTCTTGAGAAAACTTACTCTCTTCTATTTCCCAAAAATACAGTGCTCACAAAAATCTAGATCTATGCTTTTCAAATATGAAATCTTACCTTTTGACTTAAGAATAGACATTCCCTTCTCACTCATGTGGCCAAGCCTCTGGTGCCACAATTTGGCATCCACATCTGAAGTAGATAATATAGAAGGAGAATTATTAGTAATACAATTACATAAATAGAGAGTACCTACTCTCTTACCTCTAGCCAATACAAGTGCACCCTTGGTAACCTTCCAAGATTCAGTTGTGAGAGTTACCGTACAACCCTCATCCCCTAACTTTCCTATAGAATTCAGATTCCTCTTCAAGCTGGGAACATACATGACATCTCTCAACACCCATGTGTTGTCATTATGTATTTTTAGCTGCACTTTTCCTTTGCCAACAATTTTACAAGGCTCATCATCCCCTAAATAAACTATTCCAAAATCTCCATGGACATAGTCACTAAAATATTCTCTATTAGGGGTAGCATGAAAAGAGGCACCAGAATCTAAAACCCAAGATTCTATATTATTATGCAAAGAGAATATAAGAGCATCTTGTGCAATACCTACAACTTTTTCTTCTTCTTTACCTTCATGTTGATTGTCCTCTTTAGGTTTTGACCAGCAATCTTTGCTTATGTGCCCTATCTTTCCACAATTCCACCATTGTGGCTTCTTGCCATTTCTAGATTTGGATCTACCTCTCATCTTTGACTTAGACCTTGATCTCTCTTTTTTGCTCTTCTCTTTTTGCCTTCCCCTACTCTCAAAACTTAAAGTGTTCCCTGATGTTTCCTCTGTGCTTTTCCTACGAATTTCTTCATTCAAGATTACACTAACAACATCATCTACTTTTAAAATATTTGAAGTAGATGCAATATTACTAACTACCATTACCAAGCTATGTCAGCTCTCAGGTAAAGAGCATAAGATTAATAGAGCTTTAATTTCATCATCAAACACTATTTTGAATGCATTTAATTGATTTACAATTCCATGGAAATCATTTAGATGATTAGATACAGATCCACCTTCCTGCATTTGCAAATTAAATAACTACTTCATAAGATATACCTTATTTGAAGCTGAGGGTTTTTTATATAAATTTGCTAAAGTAGTCATTAACTCTACCGTTGACTTTGCCTATGATAAATTAGATATCACAGTAGATGCCAGACTCAATCTTATAGATCCAAGAACCTTTCTATCAAGAACTTCCCATTTTTCATCTTCCATGTCTATGGGCTTCCTTGAAACTCCACCTAATGGTAAGTATAGATCTTTCTGATATAGATAATCCTCTATTTGCATTCTCCATAATTGGTAATTCTTTCCATTGAACTTCTCCATTCTTAGTTTACTTTCTTCTGCCATTGCTTCTCCCACTCAAATAGAAATCCCTGTGAGTAACCTGTAATCAATACACACTAACCAGATATGAAACACATGTTAGTCAACCTGAGCTCTGATACCACTTGTTGGGGATCAACCAACAAAGTTGATTACTATATGAAAGCAGTAAAACATAGAATTGAATAAGAATGATAAGTAACTAGAATCAGAAAATAGCAAACAATAAGAGATACAAGAAACCACCCTGATAACTTGTATTAAACTCTTTACACAAGGAATACAATTGAAGAAACTTCTTTTCTTCCACACCTCTCTCAGATGTATAGATCTCTTTCCAGATCTCTTTCCCTCAAGAGTTCTCTCTCTCAATTACAATCAACTCTAACAACCTAGATTGATACACATATACTTTACAATACTGTTCCAATAAGCTATGAAGATCTGATCCTATATATAATATTAGGAAACATGAGCTATGCATTCACAACCATTAGATGCACCTCCTAATCAAGGGCTCAAAATAGTCTTACTAAAGATAAAGATGTGGACTTAAGACTAACACTTAATTCTATCATGCAAACATTCTATTCTATCCATGAAAATAGATTCTGGATGCACAGGTGACTGACATCGGTCCCTGCCTGTCTACCTGTGACCGACGTCGGCTGATCCATGACCGACGCCAACATCTCCTAGTTGACTCCTAACCAATGCCAGTGACTGTGTAATTCTTGCAACCTACAACTTGCTCATTTGGTGAAGCTTTTAGCTCCACACCTCAACACTACCAACCTTCCTTTAGCCACATTCAATCCAACAACCACTACTCTAATTCAAATCCTTATGGTGTCTTTACCCTATACCTTGCCACCGATTAGTACAAGAGTCACCACCCTTCCATCAATCACCAACCCAACTACCACTCCTATCCAAAAAGCACCCCTTGGACCAACCTTTAGATACATCCATAATCTACAAGTGAATGTACCCACTACCCAACAACCTACATTTACATATCCCTATGTATTTTCCACCCAACTAGTGACATCCACTTAGCAATATGTGGCAACCTCCCAATCATCCACCCACTATCAATATGTCTCCCAACCACCATATCAACATACATCTTACAACCTTCTGGGTGATCAACCCCAAGTAGACCTAATGAATATTCTTTTGGATAAGATGACCACCCTAAAGTCATAAATTTTAGGTGCTCACAACATCTTGTCATATGACCAAATCTGTAATGAGCCCATCCATCCATCTATACCTATTAGACCATATCCTACCTAAGGGGAACTTCCCAAGTTCTCTAAATTTCAAAGTAAGGAGGATCTCCAACAACATCTTAGGGAATTTAGGAATGCTTTTTATCTCATCACATATGATGATTCCCTTCTTCTCCACACTTTCCTCATGTTTTTATCTAGTCTACAATTGGATTGGTATAGTGCCATACCTAAGCACTCCCTTTTATCTTTCACCCAATTATCTCAAACCTTTGTAGATCATTTTTTGATTAATATATCTAAAAAAATTTATATTACCAACCTCTAATCTATCTATAAGTTTGAGGATGAATCCATTGCCAGTTTTGTGGCTCATTAGAGAAGCCTAATTAATTAACTTTCATTTTCCTTGCCTCAACCTAAAATCATAAAGATATTTACTTAGGCATGTGCCAAGCATATCTACTCTATACTACATCTCTAAAGCTTTTTAACCTTTGATGAAGCCTTTACCATGGTGCATAAGTTAGAGAACCAAGCCATTGATGAAGGAAAGATAAAGCTCAAATAATAAGAATATAACCTATAAAACTAATGAGGCTTCTTCCTCCAAGTCAAGAAACCAACCTAATACCAATAATAAGAGAAAAAGAACAATTAATACTATTTTTCTAAAAGCTACTCATCCACCTTATATAAACCAATCTAATTCCTCTATTTTCTCAAGATAAAACATGAGGAACCAAACTTGAAATAACTAGAAGTAATTCACTCTACTTAGAGAATCCTATACTTCCATCTTGGAGAAGTTATTAAAATACAACATCATTCAACTTTCTCCTATCAAGCCACCATAACAATTTGACACTTTTCATCCTATACTTAATTGGTACAATGTTAATGCTTTATGTTCCGTTCACCGAGTGATAGGAAATAGCCTTAGTAGGTGTAATACCTTTAAGAAAATTTCCTAATCCCTTATTGATAAGCAAGAGATTACATTGGAAAACCCCAATGCACTATCAAACTAAGCCCTTGATATATTTAGCCAACATTTCCAAAACCATGCTTTTACCAAGAATGAGAGTAACAACATTGAGTGTTCTCATGATACCCATATAGTTAACATGGTCCTTGATGTACTCATTACCAAACCACCTAGTACCCAATCTTTTGGTTTTCCATCATTTATTGAGATAGTGGACTTACCTTCCCTTCCTTTGGATACTAAAACCAAGGGAGTACCATATTCTCCCCCTCCACTTATTAAGATAGTGGAGTCCTTAACCACTCTTTAAGTCTATATACCAAAACAACCAACCACCACCACTTCCCCTTAACCTTTAACTACCAAGAAAACCACTCCCCTTTTATAAATATTTCCCAAAGAGGAAACCCCCATTTCTACTCCTCCCATATAATAACCACCTATATCAAAGTTGCATCCTTTTATTAAGGAAGAGGATGAGGTTACCATCCTTGTGTCTCTGCCAAGGGGCCTATCGTTAAACTTTACCATTTAGGGAATTAAACCAATCTACAAACCATTCTCTAGGCTAGTGAAAAAATTAGAATTTATCTCCAACCTTGACATGGATTGAGCCACCTTATAGAGGTAATCAGGCCTACCTTATATCATAAAACAATTACCTCCAACTGTACCTTTAGCAAACTAACCAACCACTTCTTCTATTTGAAATCCTACCCTACCATCAAAACCAATAACAACTCTTACAAATATAATAAACCCTTAACCATCAAAGGCACATAAACCATAAGAAAGAAAACCACATTCCCAAACAAAACCAACCAAACTAATCAATTTGCACCTCCCCCACACCAAGCCTTAGTCACCCCTTGGTGAAGGTGGAGTTTGCCTCACCAAAACTATAAACCAAACACTAGACCAAAGAAACCAAAGAGGAAAAATCAAAAAAATTCTAGAAGGCCCAAAGTTTTTCTCCCTCAACCTTAACCACCATTCTTGGGCTTCATCCCTCTACCTTGATCAGGAAGCTAATTACCTCTACCAAAATTATACCACCTCTTTTGGTTACACCTTTGTAGTTTCTCTCTAATGCACCTATTTTCACCATGTCAAAAATAACTTAGCTACCTACCTTGAGATATTTTACCTATAACTCATCAACCTCCTTTCCTAAACCAATTTCATCAACCAAGTGAACCACCCTACCCAAAAAATCTACCACCAAACCTATCTCTAAACAACCTCCTACTTCAACCATCAACGTAAATACTACTACAATTCTACCACCTTTAGTTGAGTCCTAATCACTATTCTCCATAGGTTATTATAGAATTTTTGTTTATCATTACCTCCCATTATACCCTTTAACCCTCTTTCTTCCAAACCCATCTAGTATAATGACCACCACATGTATTCTTATCATAGGACACTCAGCCATGACATGGAAAACTTCAAGGTTCTCCAAACCATTATCTACCCACTCTATGATGAGGATGATATATTAATAAAAAAACCTCCTATGGGTCCTAGAAAAATTCAACCACAAACCATACCTACCTAACACTTACCTACTCCTTCACTCTCACCTAAGAGTGAAGATGAGTCTAACTAGTCCACTATCATAACCTCTCCTTTTATCCATACTATCAACATGGTCACAAGATCATAATAAAAGGATAAGGGGAAGGGTAAGGTATCCATTCCATGGATGTATCCATATTAAAAATCCCAATAAGCCCATACCTAACCATCTCTATCTTTAGTCAAACCTATGGTGTCTATTTTAGGTGCCTCATAGTCTAACCCTTTAAAATCCATTAGAAGATTTATCCTCAAGAAACTTCACCAAACCTTAGTGATGATGAGCTTATATGAGTTGATCTCTACCTCTCCCCATAACCACCAAGCACTAATAGAGGCTTTACAATCCATTTAGGTCTAACCGAAAGACCCCTGACATCTAGCAGTCTTTATTGGTATCCTTAAAATTTCCAACCTTGTTACCTTCAAATATTTAAAAATACCTTCCATCCACCTAGAATAACTATATCCCCATTTATTTATTACTATTTAAATTAACCAAACCCACATCAAGTGGGTCATGATTTATGGGAAAGCTATCATTAACATCATCTCTTATCACACATATAACCAACTCAAATTTTTGGATAATATCATGTCTGAATCTTTGACCATCATTCATTCCTTCAATGATACCATGGACACTACCCTAGGAACTATCATCTTTCATATCCATTTAGGACACCACACATTCCTTAAACTTTTATATGTTTTAGAAGGTGAATTATGATACAATGTCTTATTGAGATGACCTTGGATTCATTTCATGGGTTTCATCCCCTCCACCATTCACCATTACATTAAGTTTGAGTATGAAAGCTAGGTCATCACCATCTAGGTTGACTGAAGTCCTTTCTTGACATGAAATATGACCTATCTCCCTAATGATGTCCTCATACCCCCATATAACACACCTTTAATAGCTAAAACCCAACCTTCAACCACCAAAGTGGATATATTATCCCCTTCCACTGATGAGGCATCAACTAATTTATCTATACCTTTATACCAAATCCCCACCATAGACCCTTTATAATCCACTTTCCATCACCTTTCTTTGGGGAAGTATCACCTACTAGCCCTTAATGCTTTACCTAATCCTCACGAGTATGGGAAACATACTAACCAATGAGGATATGACCCCCATATTGGGACTATTGTTACTTTCAGACATCCCCACCATTAGACCCATTTTATCTATGGGGGACTCAACAAATCCCCCAATGTTTCAACCACCTCTCCTTGACCTTGACCATTCATCATCAGTTTCTCTTATCTATATAAATTAACCTTCACCAAGATGTACCTCTATTAGTGTTCTTAGAAATCCTTCAATCTTGGGTGATATGAAAATGACCCATACTAATTGGTCACCATCAAAACCAATACGTTGCATGAGAATCAAAGACTTGGTTTCATCTTACCTAATAAGAAGAAATCCAAACAACCCATCATTACCATTATTGAATAAGATGCCATTTCCTCACTAACCTCACCTCCACTTGCATGTGAGGATGATGACATCATCCAACCTAATTTATTTTTCATCAACATGATCAGCCTTAGACCCCTAACTTATCAAAATGAGGAGACAACCATAACCATCCCTTTGACCCATCCTAAGATGATAGGAGAGGACTCTCTTACCATTAACACTATTCAATGCCAAGATGATGATTCTATTCTCACCTATTTTTATGCTCTAGATTATTCAATCCATATATCCCTTCTCCTTGAGACCTCAACCATGTTGAATGAATCCATCACAGATATCAACTTGGGTACTCTAGATAACCCCCACATTGTAAAAATTGGCCAATCACTGAATGTTGAGGAACTTCAGGACTTCCCCTCTTTCCTCTAAGACCATAGCACAGCCTTTGATTTCTCTTATAATGACATAATTGAAATTGACCATATCATTACCACCCATAACATAGTCACTCATCGTGATGCAAAACCTATCAAAAAAAAGCTTCGATGCATGCATTCTCACTAATTTAATAATTTTGGAAATATTAGGGTATTAATCCTAATTTAGTTAAAAGGTATGGAATATGAAATCAATAAATAAATATTTAAAAATTAAGCTAATAATTTGTGTAAATTAGAATACAATTCAAATATTTATAAAAATAGTAATAAAGATAAGAAAAAAAAACTTAGCTAAAAATTGAATGATTCAACTAAGATAGAGGTTGGAATTCTTATTGATTGGATAGGAGTACCTAAATTGGATAGTAATGGCACTAGTGCTATATTCCACCTTTATTTTTGTTTTGAGGATCTAAGATTTTTAGGTTTTATTTACCAAGTCAATATGAACCTATGTACCAAATTTTAGAGGCTGAAAGTCAATAGAGCTCACTATAGAGTAGATTATTTCTTCAAACCCTATCTTCCATTATAATTTGACCAATTTTGAGAAAGAGGGGGAATTAGTGTGTGTAATATTCATTGGAAATTCTTCAAACTCTATGTGTGGGAAATTTGCCTACATACCAATACTCTAAAGAGGGATCAAGCCATATGTAATTCTCCTAATTTGATGTGATTTATGAAATTTTGTATATGAGGATGTATAATGATAAACCTAATGTGCTTCAGGTGGCTAGGGATTGGTGTAAGGACTTAAATGAGATTGTAAGTGTGTTAGTTGTATGTGTTAATATAATAAGGAATATTTATTGAGTACTCTTGCTTGTATTCTTGCTTTCTTAGTGATATTTTCCAACCCTTTCCAAATGATCTTTGAATGGGATTTTATAGGGATCTATTGGTCATGGATTGAATTTGCTCATGCTAGGACAAAAAGGATAAGGATGGGGAACTATAATAAATTAACCATTAGGGCCATTAATGGTCTTGTAAAATAGTTCTAAAGGTGGATAGTAGTGGCACCAATGCTATAATCCAAGTATGGCACTATTGTCCTGAGTAGATAGGACCTGGGGGGTTGATTTATCTTGGAAATAATAGTCTAGGTGAGCTGGGACCAAGTTTGGAAGGCTATAGATGACTAATAATAAATGAAAATATGCATATGAGGTTAATTAGAGAAAATAAAATGGACATAAGGGTTAGGTGTCATTAAGAATTTATGCTAGAAATTAGGCCACTCTTGGCCATTCCAAAAGATGGAGATTAGGCTTATATAAAATCCACTCCAAATTGGTGCACTAAGCTTTTAAGAAATCCACTTGAGAACTCAGGAGGTTAAACTTCTATGAAATCCATTCCAAAATGATTTCAACCACCTATAGATGGAATGAGGCATGTAACTAATAAGAATGCCTAGGTAATCCTAAACTCAAAAAGAAAAGAAACAAATGTGCCATGCACATTTCCCCCAATCAATGGCATCTAGAACATGGATTTTGATCTAGAATTTATATCAATTATCATATCTAAAACTGTAAGTGAGATCCATCATGCCACACATGATAACCCCTATATCTATATTCTCTAAGAAAGACTATACTAAAATTATTGATTCTGGTCTAAGTGGTAGTTGTTAAAACTATAACTGAACTTACCTTTCTATCTTATTTTTTATAAAAAATGGTTTTTTTATTATTTAGATAGGAGCATTTAAAGTGGACACTAGTGGCATTGACACTATTATCTAAGTTGGGCACTATTTTATAGGTCCAAATCTAATGAATATTATAGATTCTTAACTATCTACCTAGTCTATTTTGATTATTTTGATGTCTGGTTACTATTCTAGGTATGATAAATGTTGTTATTTTGATCATTATGAACTTTAATATCTAAGAAAACAAACCTATTTATTTCCCCCTCTTTTAAGGGTAGGAATTAAGACCCTGTAATGACTACCCTCAAAATAAATAGCCCTATAAGTGTGTTATGTTGTAAAAATACATGATATAGTAATGATAATCGATAAAATATCTCAAGATATAACTTGATTTGTATTGAGATATTATTAGATCAAAAAGGGTATGATTATATAGATTTAATAATTTAATATCATGTACAATGTACTAAACTAGAATGAAAGTCTAGCTAGTTGTTAGTTTTTAGTTATTAGTTGGAGGGATAGAGCATGATGTCCATCATGGCATCCAAGAAAGCAAGATAAATGCATGATGTGAATCATGGCATTGCAATCAATGAGAATAAATCAAGTAACAAGCAAAAAAGGCAAGAATCAATAATCATACAAGAGTTATCAAGGGGCCACACAAACAAGGGACATGGGCACATGTCACCCAAATTAGAAAGTAAGCATACAAGGCATATTCAAATGTCACATACACATATAATTAGAAATAAGAAAAAGTTGGCACGATAGCCACAATCACATAGAAGAGTATAGTCAAAGTACATTGGAAAATGTCCTAAGGCACACACATTAATAGAAGAAAAGGACATTTTCAAATTTACTAAAGCACATACAAGAAACAAATAGGAATTGATAAATGCAAAAAATCTAGCTACATTAACCAAGAAAAGAAAGCATATAAGGAACTAGAAGTAACATCACATCTAAATAATCAAAGTAAGAAGGAAAGTATGCAAGACATGTTAATACAAGACTAGGTATATGTTAATAAATACACAAGTGTTATATACTAGTGAGTATTGATAGAGTAATCTATGTAAGCTAGTAAGTAATGCACATCAATAAGATAAATAGAGTGTGTGGTATATCAATGGCATAAACTTGATGGTGTAGTCATGTAGAAGATGCCGCAAATGGGTATGTATATCAATGTGTGTCTCAAATGTAGAAGTAGGATTCCCCCTCAATGGGTAGAGTTAAGTAATCAAGTAGCTATAAGTCACTAGACACACCTAAATAATATCAAGGGAAGCATGGTAATGTATAAAAATTGACAAACAATAGCATAGAATAGAAAAGATAAGTCTAGCATAGTAGTATCAAAGTAAAACATGGATAATGCATACAATCAAAATATTTTTTGTGTTTTTGAATGTTATTTATATGTTTTTTTTATTTTGAAATATTTGAATGTTTTTGAATTTTTGAAATTTTTGAGCTATGTACAATCAATCATAAGAAACTATGTACAGGTATTTAAAAAGGAACTATGTACTAGTGTAGTGGGTGCACAAAACTTTATATGTTTTGAAGTGGTGGAAGAAGGCTTATTATGAAGATGGGTAAGCTGATATCCTAGCTCTTGTGTTCTATGTTGTGTAGATGCCTCAATAGGATTGGTGATTCCTTCTTCATGTTTTCCCAAACCTTTTCCATGATATCCCATTTTATTAAAACATTTAAGTGTAAAAGGGGAGGTAAACTAGTGATTTATTATCAATGATATTATATAACTTAGAGTTTGCTGATGTGTTGCATGCTCTGAGGGTACATTGTCAATAATGGGTTGTGTAGGTAAGTGATCAAGATTGAAGTGAAAAATATAATTCTATGGAGTTTTGGTAACCTAGTAGTATTTAAAAGGTTTTTTTAATCTATTTTCCATGTGTATATGTATTGTTTATTACTAAATATTAGATAAGCATGGAGTGTAGAAGGGACTACATGCATATCATGAATCCATGTCCAACCAAGTAATAAAGTATAGTTGATGTCATTTGGCATGACTTGGTAAGTAGTTGGTAGTGTATTAGGCCCTAAGGTAAGGTTGAGTGTTATTTTACCCATGAGTTTTCTTGGGATGTTTTCAAAACCTCTGATGTTCATGTCAGAGGTTCTAGATCTTGAGGTTGTATATTAAGATGTTTAAGAAAATAAGTGTTGCAAATGTTGAGTCATAAACCATTATCAACTAACACTCTTTTTACCCCCACATCATTAATTCTTAATTGAATATATAGAGGTAGATGTTGTTCAATGATGTGTTATGGGGTTAAGTCCTCTTTCTCAAAGGAAATATGTTCTTTATTCCATTGCATTATGTTGAGGATAGATGCAACATAAGTTGATTTAGCTAAAATGGGAATTCTAGTATTGTGAAGGGTTGCATATAACACATATTTTTAAACATCCAGCTGTTAAATAACCTAAATAATAGAAATTATATATGAATGGGTTCTAACTTGAGTTATAAAGATATAGCCATGGGTGTAATCAACCTGCCTATCTTTATAAACTTGGGTGATAGCATGGGCCACATGATCTACTATAGGCATATAGCTAATAGTAGGTTTAGGATAAGAGCTAGATGTACCAAAATTAAAAGGAGGAAGGATAGATATAACCATGAGTGTTTTCTCATGTCTATTAGTGATAGGGAGATACTCAAAAGTAACTAAAGATTTATGTGCATGTAGGAAGAAATCATGAATGTGGAGTATAATGCATGAAATTTGAGTGTTGAGTTGTACAATAATATTTTTATAAAAAACATTCCACAAGAGAGATATAAAGTAAGGGATAGAGAACATGTATTTTTACACAAATGTATAGAAAATTGTGACATGAATCATAAAATTTCTAACATGATTAGCATTATAAACTTAAAAATCCTTCCATATGAGAGATATAAATTAAGGGATAGAGAAAATGTATTTGTGTACTAATGTATAGAAAATTGTGACATGAATCATAAAATTTCTAACATGTTTAGCACGATAAACTTAAAAATTCTTCCATATGTGTGATAGAGAATATTCGAAAGAAATATTGAAATTTTGTCCATTTTTAGCCATGAATTTCGTAATATCATTCCTTATTATAAAAAAATAAACATAAAATTCAAAGAATAAAGCTTTGTATTAACATATGGTAAACTTCATCATTCATGTACATGATAGGACCGATGATGGTCTCTTTTTTATTTACAATAAATGTAAGAAAATTTGTATATAAGTGAGATCTATTGTTACAATCTTATTATAGATGTAAGGTGATACCTCAAGAAGTAATGGGACCAAGTGTAGGAAACTAGAGTTTTTAAAAATGATTATTTGAGTAATTTAATATGAAAGTTTGAAATTGAAATTGAAATTTTCAGTTATATATGAAAGTAAAAAATCAAAAATTTATTGGAAAATTAGTGATTTAACATGACCTAGTAAATGTAACTAGGGTTTTGAAAAATAAATGTGTTTGAAAATTACTATTGAATTTTGAAATTTGAATGGATTTTATGATTTAAATATGCTATTAAAAATTTAGAAAATGATTGGAAAATTACTAGAAAAATACTGGGACCTAGTATGGGTAACTAGGGTTTGAAAGAAAACTATTTTTAAATTACTATGAAATTTTAAAATTTGAAATGAATTTTTTATTTAAATATTCAAGTAAAATTTTACAAATTTATAGGAAAAATCAGTAGGAATTTTACCCTAGGGTTTTTAGGGTTATAATGCACAAATGAAGTAAGTCAGGTTCACCAAATGATTTAACAGTTTTGGGAATATTAGGGTGTTATTCCTAATTTAGTTAAAGGTATGGAATAGTAAATCAATAAGTAAATATGTAATAATTAATCTACACATTTGTGTAAATTAGATTATAATTCAAAATTTTATAAAAATAGTAATAAGAGAAGAAAATAAAACTTAGTGATCTCTTGTTTTGCATATCCTTCAATGAGCTTGATTTCACCTTGATCATAGTAAATAAACCCTCATCATTCACCTTTGAATATATAACCCTAATATTTTCCCCCTAACCATGGTTGTATATGACATTTACTCCTCTAACCCATGCTCTTGATGATTATGGTGATCTCCACCTTTTTCCATTTCATGACAATGATTTTAGTTGATCTTTCATTACAACATTTGAAAGTACCATGTAACCTTGAAACCTAATTCTAAATTTTAATACACTTAACTATTCCATCATGTGTAAATTCTTCCTTTAATTATGTTTAGTGCTTGAAAATGAAGGTTCAATTTGCCCTTGCTAGTTCTATAGTGACTTCACCTTACACCATGGATTATTTATTTCTACTAGCCTTTGATAAAATTAATTATCTCTCAAAATTATATCTTGAATATTCATGGCCACACTAAATAAGTTATTTCTTATTTTGGGTCATCATTTTACTATGCTTGATTCTTGATTGGCCTACAAATTACCCTCCCCATGTTTGCTTTTGATGACTATGGTCAACCTTTGCTCTTGGATAATGATCCATGGGATGAAGATGATACTTAATGGTGAATGATTGGAAATATGATGAAGAAAACATGATGGAGGGTTAAAAAAATCTTGAAGATAATGGGAAGTAGCTATGTATGGCAATGAGATGATGTGGATGAGATGGAGGTGGGAAAGGAGGTGAAAGAGCATGAAAAGATTAGAATAAGGAGTCAAATGTAAACATCGAAACTAAATAATCACAACACATGAATTTTAATTCCATCATATGAGTGTAAAGAGGTGAATTTGAAACATGGTTTTCTCCAAAACTTTAAAATTTGTAAAGATTCCCTTAAAAAAATGCTAAACTAGCTCAATTTTGACACTAGAAAGCATGAATATGGGATTTCTTAGCCATGAAACTTGAATAATATTTAATAATTATGCTTGGAAACCATGAAAAATTTATTAATACTCTCCAAATATGAATTATTTACAATTTGAAGCTAATTCTTCTCCTTGGACTATACAATTCTTCTTTGCAAGCCTGCCAATACTACATATTGATTGACTGACTTTGGGACCTCTATTTGACCTTGAATTATATAAATAAAACCTTTATAATATTATTAAAATGTATATAAATCTCCAAATAATTTGGAACAATTTTAATTTTTTTGAAACTTTTACTAGGTGAGGAGAAATTGAAGAAAATCGATTGCCTTCCTATTGCTAGGTAGTAAAATTTGACCTAACTTCAACTAAATGGTTCATGAGCTTGGAGAATATAATTAAGAAACCAATTATACCATTATTAATCCCTATAAATATAATTTATTCACCCCAAATTTGAGATATGTACCCTCTTCCAGCAGACCATACCATCTAAAAAGTTACAGGTAGGTCTCTTTGTGCCAAGAAGCAAGAAACCAAAAGGAAGCTAGTTTGGGGCCTGTATGGCTATGAATCCACATGAAAATATTTTTGAATATTTTATATGAAATTTATAAGATAAAACCTACCTTGGATGTATGGATTTTGTATAATTTCTTGCAAAACAGAAAAAATAAGCTATATCTTCCCTTTTAAAAGCCAATTTTCACTTCCACCACTTGGAATGGAAGATTGGAGAATAAATACATGCCCATCATGAAAATTTAATATTTTTTTACCTTTTAATTATAAATTTTAGTGTGGGAGATATTTTTTTCTTTTTAGCTATTATGACATATCAAATGACCCTTTTATGATTTGAAACTTTAGACTTAGGCTATTTTCACCCTTTTGAACATGAATAAAGCTATTTTGAAATAATTTAATGAAATTTTAAATATTTTTTTATTATTTTTAACCCTTTTTTTAATTTTGACTAAAATTTGCATTTTAAGAGCATAATTCATTAGTTTGACCAGCTACAAAGGGAAATTAGGGAAAGTTTCAGATAATAGGGGTAGTTATTTGGCCTTGATAGGGTAAATTACTAACAGGTTCAATGCTAGATGGAAAATTAAAAATAATTTGGGTATGGTGATGTGAATTTTTTCTTACCTTACCAGGCCATAATCTACTCTAAATTTCCCCTTAGAAGTACTTTTGCAGGCCTGGGCCAGATAGGCAGTCTAGAAGTACTAGTGAAGGTTGAACTAGTCACCTAGGTGAGAAATAATTTTAGGTGTGAACTATCTTAAAGGCATGAAAAATGGTGTAAGATGATTTTTAAGTCTTGAAACATGATCGTGAACTCATTCTTAAGGATCTATGTAAGTCTTATGTCTATCCAAGTAACTAACACTAAGTGACTAGGCCTAGTTGCCTTTTTAGGCCTATTTGGTCAACTAATGGAGATGCCTCTTGGAGTATAGGGATGATCATAGGGTGAATGGGGAATAATAAATTCTCTTTTAACTTATTCATCAATGAAATTATGAAAATTTCATGTCCATTATGGAGAACATGGTAGTTTTTAAACCTTACTAACATGGAAAAAGAGAGCTAGGCTAGTTAAGGCTTCATTAAGGTCAAAATAGACCATATCTTACCATTTTAACTACCATAATAAGAGGTGTTTGACCAATTTTTCATGCTCACACCTTGAATGAGGTCAACAAGATTGAATTATCTTTTATCCACCACACCTCTATGCTCAATGGCTTAATAAATACCATCAACCAACCAAAATAATACATGGGAGAGGTCATGGAGTTATTATTGAACCTTATTCATGTTTTTAATCAATTTTTGAGAAAAATAATGGTCATTTTGGCCTCTTATCAAAACTTTCACACCACATTCTTCCTCTTTTTCCTATAAATGAAGACTCAAAAGTCATTGTATGCATCCTCTAACTGGGTATGAATAAAATATACCCAAATTAAACCTTGTAAACCTTAAAATTAATATGAGGACTAATTTATATTCTATATTTTATCTAATTTAATTCTATACTTGTTGATTTTCATAATTGAATGAGTCTTATCTTCTTTTTCAAGTCCCTGTTCTCATCTAATTGCTAGGAGATTATTCTAAACAAGTCATATGGTGTGTGAAAGTATTGTTGATTGTGTTTGGAGTATAAACTTATTGGGAGTGTCATGGAAAAAAACCTCCCATTAATCATCCTAAATTTTCATCCAACTAGCATATCCTCTATGTGAATTATTTATTATTAGGAGTCTCTTAGAGAGAATGGTTTAGTCACTAGTTCTTGTCTTATTCATAACTATTATTGAAGGTTAAAATAGAGTGGAAATAATATTTTGGTGCATCACCTCCCATAGCTTAGATTTATTTCATGCAATCCTTCAATCCCTTTTCACCATCAAGTTATTAGGTTTAGTAATTGAACCATAGATGATGCATCAGGGGATCTAGCCCCAAAACTAGAGGTTCATCTCACTCAATAGTCTACCCACACCTAGAGGTGATCTCATTGTATAAGTTATATGAGGAAATTATAAAACACCTTTGCCTCAAGGGTTCATTCTAGAGTAGCAAAATTTTATATCACACCTAGTGGGACCATGATTCAATCAATTTGGAGCAACTAATTAAAACATTTAGTGATCTCAAGGATCTTTAACCACTCTAGTGTTAGATATGTATTCAAATTTCATGCCAAAGTAGTCATAGGGTCTTCATCAAAAGGAAATAAAGTTAAATTTATTGAACTATCCTTGGATTTTTCTAGGAGAAATAGGTACCCTAGGTCCAATACATATCCTACAAAGCCTACTTATCTTAATCTTGCTCAACAAAGTACTATTGAAACTCATACACTTTCAATGTCTAGGCCTAGAAACTAATCCTTTGTGCCCTTCAATGGTGGGAACCCTATGAACCTAAACCAAATTGATGATATCCTTACTGCTACAATCAAGATCCTTCCATATTTTATAGGATAAAATTATACCACTCATGTTGAACACATTGTAGACATAGCCAACCTCTGTTCAGTACATAATGTGACTCAATAAAAATGCAACAATGAGGCTACTAGCTACTTCATTAAGAGGTAATGCAATTCAATGGTATATAGGTATAACTTATGCATCTATTAGCACTTGGGATGAGTTTGGGGAGCACCTATGTTGTATCTAGTGGATTAATTTACCACAATCAAAATGAATACTTAAGATTTTATGGTGGACATTAACTATAAGTATTATAAAACTTGGGATAGGATACCAACAATAGTTAAACCCACTCCTAATTATGACTTTTTTTAATATTTGAGATCCTTCAATTCTGATTTAGTATTCATGATATAGTCCATGGGAGGGAACACACTACTTGATGCCTATAAAGTGGTAATAAGGGTATAAAAATATCTAATAGAAGAATGCAAGCTTACACCGAATTCCCTCATGCCTTTTTTTAATTTATAAAACCTCCTATGCCTACCATAGCCCACATACCAATGCCAACTAATAATGATCAGGCAAATGCTAGAGAGGTAGTTAGAATGGTTAAACTTAAAGTGATGCTCAAGGCACAGAGCAACAAGATATTTTACTTAGAGAGGCAAAAACTTACACATCATAGACCATTCCAAGATCCTTATCAAGCTCCCTATCATCCTTATCAGTTCAAAATTCCTCCATATCAACCTAATCCACAAGGTCAAGGGTATATCGCTCAAACAAGGCCCTATAATAGTTTTAATCCTAATTTTGATAGTACTTCTAGAGAATTAGTTCCTAGTAAAAATAACTATAATAAAGAAGGCAAATGGTATACACAATGGGGTATGTCTTATGAGGTGTCAATTATTCCAAGTGAGGGTTCTTGTCAAACTTCTCTTATGAAATATAATCAAGCTCATCCTATGTAAGATAGTCAGCCTCTTACACAACACAAAGAAGGCCCTTCTATACAACATGGCTAGATCTCCTGTATGATTTAATATGAAATGTCAATTCAACAAGGAATGAGTGGGGGTAAGACAAAATTATATATTACCTTTGTCAAGTTCTAATAATGATAATGGTTTTTAACATTGTGTAGTGAATTAGTTTGGGGGTGCAACCAAGGTAGACAACCCTATTACAACCCATACAAGGGTTAAAATAAAAGCAGTGGGTGATGACTTAGAGGATGGGATAATAGTTCCTCCATCATATCAACCACCTCATGAGACTAATGGACAAAGTATATCCCCTAAAAGTACACCAAATCAAAAGTTTCATAATGAGAAGGGGTAAAATAGAAATGATCCATTCATACCTTAGTTCACTCAAGCTTTAATTAGTACTACTGATCTTAGGTTATAGTCAAAGGTTGTTAACCCTCATATTAGTTTTGTGTACCAGATGAACAAGGATCATTTCACCATACCAATGTGGGAGGCATTACCTATCTTGAGACAAAAATATTTGCTCCAAAAATATTTTTACAAACTTCACATCTCAGACAAGCAAGCATAAAAATTTAGGTGTAGTCCTAACTAAAAACCACTCAGCCTAATTATCCCCAACTAGCTAAGGTAAAAAAAAACCCTAATTTTTATCTTTATATCATAATAGGAGACTCTTTATTACATAATTATATGATAGATAATGGGGCTAGTACATTTTTCATGCCTAAATATATAGAAGATAAGTTGGGGTTAAGGTATGAGCCTAATTATAAGGGAGTCTTAAAAGTATATGGGTCCCCTACTAAGACTTTTGGTGTACTCAAAGATATAAAAAAATTATTATCTAGATGTCCTAATTATACCATATTCCAAGATGATGTAGTTGTTGATATCCCAGCTTATTTTGCCTTGTGTTTGTCTAGGAATTTGACTGCTAAACTAGGAGGTTATCTACATTATGATTGGTCTTATATGGTATTTATAAATAGGTATGTAACTAATGTCACCATCAAATCTAAGCCTATCTACAAGTTCCATTTATATTTGTATATGCCTAGACTGTCTAATGTCAACTATACTATCATTGATGAAGGTGAACACACTAATAATCAGGCACCAATTGTGACACTTCAAGGCATATCAAACTTGATTATTAATGAGTGGCGTAAATATAACCATGGTTATGATCCATATCATAGCATTGAAGAATTAGGCTTGGGGATATATTATATGCATGAGGAGGAGGTAGTCATACTAGCTCTTCCTAGCCAAAGCCAAGATAATGATGGAGTGTGGAGTTTGTTATTTGATGCTTCTAGGTGCAATAATGGAAATGGAATAGGTGTCATGCATGTCTCTCCTTCTAAGGAAAGTTATTTTTCTACCATAATATTCTAATTTATATGCACATGAAACACAAAATAGTATGAGTCCCTCATTCATGGGCTTCAAAGAAAGTCTCTCCTTCTAAGAAAATTTATTTTTCTACCATAAGCTTCTAATTTAGATGCACATGCAACACAATAGAGTATGGGGCCCTCATTCATGGGAAAGGAATATAGGTATCAAGATATTACAAGCCATGGGATATAGTTAATTGGTATTACATCAAGTGAAAGGGAAGATTTCAATAAAAAATCCACTCTTAAAGGCATATAAACATAGGGTTTGGGATCTCTTAGAAGTCTTTTAGGCCTTTGACATCCATTCAATCCCAAGTGAGATAAATCAGCATGCATACATGATGGAAACTATAGGAGCATAGTATTATATCCCAAATGAATTCAAGAACATGAAAGACCACTCACAAATCAAGGTAGTTTGCAAACCCTTAGTGCTTGATAATGAGGTCAGCTAGCAGGTATTTGAAACTGATAGGCAAATAAAATGTTTCTTACTGTAAGATATATAATTCTTCTTAAGAAACCAAGGTAGACTTCAACAACAATATGGTGACTAGATTTTTTAGTTGAAAATAAACAAACTTCCCAAGGGATTAATGACTCTTAAAAACATATTCAATGAGGATGATCAGTTAAGGAAAGATAAAGTTAGAATGTCAACCAAGGAAGAACATTATGAGAAGGTTACCATCTTTAAATATAGGCTATTAAAACTAGGTAAAGTGAAAATAAGGGAATAAAATTTATTCTTCATAGAGTTGTGTCAAGAATTTGAGGACATATTTTCTAGGGAATACAATTATTTGAATGGGTTTGACCCTAGTTTAGATTAACATACTATATAATTGGATCCAAGTGTTAAACCTATAAGGCAAAATTAAAGACTAATCAACCCCAAGATTGAACACTTCATGAAAAAATAATTGACTAAACTCATTGAGTCTAATATCATCTTCCCCATCAAACACTCTTCATGGGTGGCTAACCTTGTGACTATAAGGAATAATAATGAGGAGATAAGGTTATGTCTATATTTTAGGGATCTCAATAAGATGTCATTAAGAAAGAACTACCCCTTTCCATCAATGGACCAAATTATCTAAAAGGTTACACATTCACAACATTTATCCTTGCTTGATGGATACTTAGGGTATAATTAAGTTTTGGTGAAGGAGGAGGACCAATACAAGACTTCTTTCATAACTAAGTGGGTCACTTATTCTTACAAGAAGATGCCCTTTGGGCTATCCAATGCAAGGGCCATATTATAAAGGGTGATATATGTAACCTATGAAGGACTCATCACTGATATTATGCTCATCTACCTTGATGACATCATAATATTTCAAATATTTGATGCTTTCATAGTCCATATGAATACTAAAAATTTTATAGAAAAAACTGTGTGTGATTTTATAGTTCTCAACATTTTAGATCATCTTCCATGATCCTTCATCAAGAGAAATTATGATAAGTGGAGTAGTAGGACAAAACAATATGAAAAATATGAGATGATAAATGCAAAAGGGAAGTTTCTAAAAACCAAAACCTAGACATTATGAAAAATATTCTAAAAATAAAAAATCACTATTATAAAAATAAAGAAACCATAATGAATAAAGGAAAATAAAAATAATAATAATATTTAAAAATGTCAAAAATAGAATAAAATGAAATTAAAAAAGTAAAGGGAATTAAATAGTATGTATTGTTCTTAATATTAATGAACAAAATAAAATAAAACAAAACCTATTATATAAAACAATAACAAGAAAACTAAAGAAAAAATACACCATATGACCTAGCCAAAAAATCATAAAAATACTAAACAAGAAATGAAACCTAATTTGTGAAAACTAATTGTTTCCAAGCATGCCTAATTATTATAACCTCATCCTTATTTACATTGATAGGGTGTTTTAATATTTCAATTTCCTCCCTTTACTTAAGTTTGTGAAAGTGGTCTTTTGTAACAATGACTCTTGCCTGCTCTATGTTTATAACATGCTTAGTTTAAGAGGAGTGTTCGACAATAGCCAATTTTTCTTTCCTTTTGAGATGAATGTCTATCGAATGTTCTTGTATTTTAATTTGAATAGATCTATCAATTTATCCTATATAATAAATTCCACATAAGTAGTCAACAATGTAAACACCACTACGAAGTTTCAGGAACATATGATATTTCATTGATCCTAAATTTCTATGTAATTTATTAACAAGAAGGAAATTTGAGTCAATATTCTTGTGTTTGAGAATTTTAGATAATTTATTGGAAATGCCTTCTACATATGATAAATAAGCTATAGTTTTATCTATTAAATGACCATTATTATTGGAGCCTTTATTAATATTATATTTAAATTGCTTGATATCTCTAGTTATCTATTTTCTTGAGTACCCATTCCATTTAAAAACCTTCCTTAGGTGTTCAATTTCATTATCAATATTTTCATTATCATAAATTTTAAAGTCCCTAGTAAAAAATGTTTATAAAACACCTGCCTTCTAAACAAGATGGTGATGGGAAGAGGCATGGAGGTATAGGTTTATGTGTTTGCCTTTCGTATATACCTTTATACCTATATACCTTTATACCTTTATATCTATAAATGAGGACATCTAAGAATATAATATTACCTACATTTTCCATCTCTTTTGTGAATGTTATACTTAGAACCAAATTATTAAGATGGTTTAGAAAATTTTCAAGACTATCTAAACCATGTTGCCAACAAAGATTAGTGTCATCCATGTATCTTTTCTACCATTTTGGTTTTACTGGAGATGAGTGAAGGGAATTATTTTAAATTATTCCATAAATATATTTGAAACCACATGAGAGATAGGGGAAACCATTGCCATACCTTAACACTATTTATAGATAACACCTCTAAAAGTGAAAAAGGTGGAATTAAGACATAAAGAGGTAAGGTTAGTATTTTTAATGTTAGTAAGATTATGAACTACTTAAATGGCCTCTCTTATGGGTACCTTTGTGTAGATCAAAAACACATCAAAGATTACTAATAAATCATTATTTTCAATCACCTTATCTTTAATAAAAGCAATAAAATCCTCTGAATCATAGATAGAAGAATTCTTATCTACTAAATATTTAAATTTATTAGCTAAGAAGGTAGTAAGATAATAGGTCGGTGAGTCAGTAGTATTGAAAATAGGCCTTAAAGGGATGCCTTATGAATTTTTTTAACACTGTATATCTTAGGGGTTATCTCTTTATTGGGAATAAGCTTCTTCTTTGATAGATTGTTTAAAGAATATAATTTTAAGATGTTCATGACATTTTTAATTATTTGGCCTACTGGGTTGTAGTCAAGTTTTTTAAAACTACCACTATTGGAGAGGTGATTAAGCATTTTGGAATCATAGTCACTATGATTTAGAACAATAGTAGAATTTCCTTTGTCAACTTTTAGGATAACTATATCATTATTATTTTTAATAGTTTTGAGATCCTCCCATTCTTCCTTAGAATTGTTACTAGATGGAGGTTTTACCTTGCATAAGGCAACTACACAATCTTTCTTGACCTCTTCCATGATGATGAAAGGTAAGTGTTTAAGAGCACTCTCAATACTAAAAATGAAGTCTTCATTGGGTATCTCTGAGGAGTGATAGTGAAACCCAAAACCTTCTTTAAAATATTTAAATTTGGTTTATTCAAAGAGAAATTAGACAAATTGACAACTAATTTGTTTTCTTAGTTACTAATGATATTATTTGTAGAAAAATAATTATCATCATCGAAGTCATTATTATTATTATTATTATTATTATTATTATTATTATTATTATTATTATTATTATTCAAAGATCTTAGAAAGAATTTTACTTTCTAAATTACTGGCTACCTTTTTGTAAGCATTAGGATTTCATTTTTATTTTACATTCAGAGAGGTTTCTATATTTTTTTATTCAACCACTAAAAAAAATTATTTGTTTTGATGAGTCACCATTTTTAATGTTTTTATTTCTAAAAAAGGTGCCTGATCCATAGATGGCAGTGAAGATAATATATTGTCCCATCCTTCCTTTTAGAGATAGGAGTATTGGGTTGAAGGATGTAAGTTATATTTTTTAAATTAAAAACTCCTTTTGATAAATGTATTTTCATGTAAAATGACCTACAACATGATTGGAGCCATTGTTCTCCATAGAAGACTCAATGACCTTCTTTATAAAAATCTCCTTGTCACATGATGTTAGTTTGAAGTCACTAAAGTTGGGTGTTGAACCATTCACACAACTATAATGATCTAAGTTTCTAATTGATTTAAACACATGGGAACCAGACTCAAAACCTTTATTGGTTATAGGTAGTTCTTACTTAGAAGGAAATGTTGAAATCCATCCAACTACACTTTTCTTTCTAATGAGTGATGAAAAATTAATTTTCTACCTAATTTCTACTTTATTAAGTGCATTGAATGCCATGAATGGGATAAATTATCAAATATTACCCACAAATCTGATCTTAGAATGTAGTCAATTTATAGATGTAACTTATAAATATCAGTAGATAGGTCATTCATAATAGATCATGTATTGGAAATAACATACCTAAGAAAAGAAAGGCTAGCCTTATCAAAAATATTCTTATTTCTAGTGTTATATAAGGAGTGTTTAATACGTACCCAAGACAAAAAAAAGTATGACCCTAAAACATTTCAAGAATTCCAGGTCTGATGTTTTCTTTGCTAATTTAATCTGAATCTTTTCAAAAATCTTAGCCTTTAAGTATATCTCTCTCCCATGAAGGGTGAATATCTAATATTTGATTCTTTCATAGTCCATATGAATACTAAAATATTTCTAGAAAAAAATATGTGTGAGTTTTTAGTTCTCAACATTTCATATCATCTTCCATGATCCTTCATCAAGAGAGATTATGATAAGTAGAGCATCAGGACCAAGAAATATAAATAAGATGAGATGACCTTTGCAAAAGGGAAGTTTCTAAAAACCAAAAACTAACCATTATGAAAAAGATTCTAAAAATAAATAATAGTTGTTGTAAAAAGATTTTATTCTATTTTTTATATTTTTAAATCTTATTATTTTTATTTTTATTTTCATTTATTCATTGTGGTTTCTTTATTTTTATAACAACTATTTTCATTTTTAGAATTTTTTTAATAATTGCTATTGTTTGGTTTTTAAAAACTTTTATTTTACAACAATCATCTCATCTTCTTTATATTTCCTGGTCCTCCTGCTCCACTTATCATAATTTCTCCTGATGAAGGATCATGGAATATGATCCAAAATGTTGAGAACTAAAAGCTCACACAATTTTTTCCAAAAAAAATTTAGTATCATAATATTTTCTAAGGATACCAAAGACCACGTGACACACCCAATGCTAATATTTGATAGGTTTAGGTAATATAGGGTCTCTTTAAATCCCAAAAAATGCATTTTTGTAGTCTATGAATGCATAATTTTATTCCACATTTTATCCAAAGAAGGCCTTTTCATAGATCATGAGAGGATAAGGTCAATCCTTACCCTATCACTACCCAAGCACAAGAAAGGATTGTAGAGCTTGTTAGGCAAGATTAACTTCATCAGAAGATTTATCCCTAAGTTTCTTGAGTTAGTAAGACTCTAAATTATATGCTCAATAAGCATAAGGACTTAAAATGGACTAGATAAGGAAAGGGAATATTTAAATCCATTAAATAATTTTTTACCCAAGAACCCAATATTATCAACCCTAATTTCTTAAGAGACTTCTTTTTATATGCCTTCTCAACCAATGACACCATTTTTGAAATGTTAATACACCAAAATAGTGAGGGCCTTGAGTAACCTATAGCCTTATTTAACTAATAATTTGAGGGTTATGAATAAATGTAAACCTATATGGAGAAACATGTGATTGAAGTCATAAGAGGTATCAAAAACAATAGATCCATGGTGGCCAAAAACAAAATATATGTCATGGTGGTTCACCCTAGCATCAATGACATCCTTCTCAACTAGAATTTGAGTGAAAAGAGAGTATGTTGGGTAACTAGATGCATGTAATATGACATATAAGTGAAGGTCGCCAGGTTTTTAAGGGGTAGGGGAATGTGTGAACACTTGATAATATATGTTAAGGAGGATAAAGAAGTGGTTTTGGCAATGCAAAATGATTACCAAGTAGCTACACCTATATCCTCTTCTAGTTGAACTCAAACCATGGAAAGATTACTTCAAGTAGGAGAATGTCCTATAGTCATAGATAGGAAAGTAAGAAGGTATTATAGGCTGAAATAAATACCTTATGTCTTGGTTGATGGAGTTCAATTTAAAAAGGATATTGATGGCATGCTATTAAGATGTGTGGAAACTAGCCAAGTTGACAAGATTCTATATTAGTTTCATGATGGGCCTTCATGAGGACACTTTATAGCCAAGAATACAGTAGCAAGGATAATGAAATCAAGCTATTTTTGTCCAATATTGTTCAAAGACTCCCATGCTTGGTTTAGGAAATTCCAAAAGTGTGTTATTTTCACTGGGAAACAAAGACTAGTTGTCTTGGCTTTCAAACCCATCCAAGTGGAGCAACCTTTCATGTAGTGGGACATAGATTTTGTAGGCATAATACACCCTCCATATAGTGCAATACATAAGTGGTTATTGACTAATATAGACTACATAACTAGGTGGATGGAGATAGTAGTCCTTAAAGAGGAAAATGAAAACTTAGTTTTGGATTTCTATGATAGCCTACTGAGCATATTTGGAATCCCCTCCACCATCATATCAAATAATGATCTAGATTTTAGGGGTGAAAAGGTAAGTGAATTGGATATTAACTATGGCATATACCTCAATACTTCTTATAGCTACTATCCATAGGGCAATGGACTTAAAGATCCCACCAACAAGAACATAATTAGAATCATAAAGAGAACTATGGAGGATAATCAATGGGATTGGCATACTAAACTAAGGATACACTTGTTTGAAGATAGGATCACTCCCAAGAGATATATTGGTCATTCTCCATACCTTATTATCTATGGCAAAGAGATAAGGGTTCCCATATCACTTGAACTACCATATTTGGATCTCATACATCAGCTTGAGCTAATGGAGAATGATGCCATGGAGGTAAAGATGAATGAATTGAGGGATCTAGATGAAATAAGAGATGATGTTATGCATGCCATGTGGTCCCATCAATATTAATTCAATAAGTCATTTTAAAGAGAGATTATGAAATTACCTTCCAAAAGGGTGATATTTTTCTCAAATGGGATGAAGACCAGGGTAAACTAGGTAAGCACTCAAAGTTAAATAACCTATCGAGTGGATGTTACACTATCACCAGTTGTAAATAACATAATGATCTCTAGTTATTAAGGTTAAATGGTGAGGAACTACCTATCCCTTTAAATGGGTTTTTTCTTAATTATCATTATTGAGAAACACATACTATCCTTGTATATAGCATTTTAGGTCTCCTTTCTTCCAAGTGTTGTGGCACAAGTGATTTTTAGTTGCTTGTTTAGTTTTATTGTTGCTTCTTACTTGTGTGTCATTTTTGTGTCATTTTGTGTGTCTTATGAGGTTGTTATAGTCCTTAAGGTTCATAAGGTGTTAATCATGAAGTGTCAACCCATTTAAAGATGTTTTTTAGTTGAGGCATAGATGTTATGCAAGAAATCATGGGTCCTCTTGACCAATAGGTAGGTCAAACCCTTATATTTATCAATGATGTTAAACTATTTCTACCATTTAACTTACAAAGGGTCAATCTATGCTTAAATAACACCTAACCTTAGCCTTGGTCACCTTCTTGTGTCTTTTAAGTGTCTTAACAACCAAATAGGAGGTCATTTATCCTTAGAAGGTGAGGCAGTAGGTTAAATTAGTGAGTCATGTCAAGATACTTAAGGTGGTCCCCAGCTCATATTATTTGAAGTTGTGTCAAAGCATCATTTTGTGTTGACTATGTATAAGACTATATACCAAGATTTAAGGTATTCCTTGTGATCTAAATGTGCTCATGAAGGGTGGTCTAACACACTACATTCCATAACCAATCATGTGCTTAGTGGAAGAAGCCAAAAACCTACATAAATGGGGGAATAATTTAGGATATTAGGGGCAAATTTGAAAAGGGATGATGACTCTTATGTAATACTTAGCATACTTTAAGGTTTTTTAGAAGATTTTTGGTATTTATTCCCTTTAATGCATGCTTCATTTGAAGTTGTGCATATTATAGCTTCTAAAGGGGTGTCTAAAACTTTAATATTATACATATATGATCTCATTGAGACACTATCAAGAGTCAAACACCTCCAAAAGGGCCTTAGTGTCATCATAATACATTGCTAGGGCAATTTTATTTGTAAAAGGGAGCTCTTTTAAGATTCAAACACTTTCCATCCACCATAAAGGGAACCACCAATGTGTAAAAATGACTTCTAACCTTCCTTCCATCCATACTACCTATTGTTAAAGCATTTTTGAGTCCTCATTTCCCTCCTCTTACCCACCTATAGACTTTTAAGATTGTAGACCTGAGAAAATGTAGGAAAATGATGTTTTGTAGGTGTTTTTACACTTTTACAAACCCATACATTATGGTCAAGGTTAGAATAAGGTCATAAACTTCATGGGTGTCTATTATAAGAACCTTATATAAGGATTAATTTCTCAAATGTGGAGAGAATGGCAAAAGTGTCAGTAAGATCTCTATTGAGCCCTTAACTAACTCACAAGGGCCAGCCTGAGATAAATGGTATGATCCATATAGGGGGAATCAGATACCAAGATCTTATCTAGAGTTAGGTTCCTTGATAGGATTTAAATTAGTTTATATGTTTTTTAGATTAGGGCTCTAAGATTTATGAATAATCACTAAGAAATCTAAGTGGTCTTAAGCCATTTGTAAACCCCATAAGCTCAACTATAGATAGATTGATGAAAAATTTGAGCTCATTATGATATATTAAGAATAAATAAAGGTATATAAAATAATATTTTATATTTTATACCCCCTAAGCATGTTCTAATAGTAATTTCAAGGATAGATCAACACACAATCTCCTTGGGTTAGCAGATTATAGATCATGTGCATTAGTTTCTATGTTTCATGAAGGAGTAAAGCATGAAAATGATCAGTGAAATTTTCACGTCTTCCTTAAAGTTACTCACATACCTCATATTGTAGCTATTTTTTTATAATTAACCCCCTTCAATATCTTCAATGCTTACCATGTGAAATAAGGAAACAAGGTTCCAAACATGATCTAGTTATTCTCATGGCAGTCCACCTTCAAGCTAAGAATATGTGGATGGTGTCTTATTCATGTTTCAAAGGTGTTTTAGGCATGAGCATGAGACCATATCTCATAATTAATAAGTCTAATTATGTATCTAAAGGCCAAAACCCATGAACTAGATCCAAATGCATTCATAATCCTTTTAGTAGGGTTTATGGTTTATTATCATTGTTTAAGGTATTTCATGAATTCCTAGGTTTCAGTTTCTCCCTCGAGATTCTTGATCCACCAACTCCAAATAAATTACTTTGTTGAATATATAGATAAAAAAATTTAGGGTCTTAATATATGGTATTGAATGGGGAGTGACAGTCCACATGAGGTCTCCCAAAAGATATCCATTATGTAGTGACCTTATTAGGCTATTTCTATCTCATAATTGGCTTCAGTCTTCAAACTCATAACTCTAAAAGGATTGTGTGATACACCTATAGTTCTAAGTACTCATACATAAGCCTAGGGGTGGAAGAGAGTGAAAAATTATTTATATCAACATGAAAGACCAAAAGAGATATGAGAGAGGAAACTTAATCAAATTTAGACAAATCAAATATGCCAATGATAAATATTAGAATATCAAGTTCAGTCACAGCCTTCAAAGAGTTTCCTTGAATCACCACCTACAAATGAGCCTAAGAGGATACAAGAGAGGGATATGTAATTATGAAATTTAATTTCTTAAGGGAGGCTATTGAGTTTCAAATAAATTCCAAATGGGTTTCCATCATGGTGTATAAACCCTCCTCTTACTCATATACCTATGGAAGAACTCCATTAGCATTCAAATGCTCCTAACCAACTTATAGAGCTATCGACAGGTTGTCTCCAACATTGAAATTAAAATTAAGTATACATATTGAGGATATAAAATATACATTATTTTTTTTAAATACAAATTATACATGAAATGATAACTAAAGAAGCTAACTCAGGACTCTAACTTTACATAAAATAGTTAGCTCAATGCATATAAGTCTATCTATCAAGATGTAATACCTATTTTGGTTTAAATGAGTAATGTGAAACACTATATGAATGAGTACCTATAATTTTTTTATGTAATTTTAGTGGCCTTGAAAACCCTTCAAGATAGAGTCAATTTGAGAGAGTTTCTCAAGTTTGATGGAGCATTCATAACAAATGAGCCTTTGTGTATGACTCTAGAATGAGTTTTGACGGTAGAGTATGAGGAATACATAGTTCAAGAAAATATTATAATAATATGATATAACCATAGATAAGACAAAAACTCTATCATAAATGAGTAAAATAGAGACATAGACCACTCATACCACCATCATCAACTAGTGCAAACAATCATACTAGGCCAAGGATGGTAATGGCAAACCTAGAAGAGAAAAATGATAAAGATAGGAGTCTAAAAAACTAGTAATAAATGAAAAAGGTTAAAATTATATTTAAAATGGTTCTAATATTAACTTGAAGCCACCAATTCACCTACAAGTGGTCTAAGGTCTTGAGGCTCAATTTAGGCCTATAAGGCCTTAAACTCTCCTTAGGCCCTCAAGACCCCAACTTCATCCTTATGACATATTCAAACTTCCCATGTAGACTTAAGGAATTTTAAAAATATATGGTGATGGTACATGTCTTGAGGAGAGTGTTTTAGGTAGAGGAAGGTAGGGGAATGGTCAATTTGGCCTAACTACCCCCCTCGAGCTCCATCACCCTAGTTTCTCATTTCAAGCTGCCAGTTCAAATACTCGTATATTAAGTGGAAATATGCATGGATCCCATTTATATTATTGTAATTTTTGGACCCATATACACTTATTATATATGTTAGAGATATTTTACTTTAGGGGGGAAATTGAATGAATGATCCTTAACACCATTAGTATACCCAGAATGCCTAGTGAAGACTTGAAGGCTACCAACTTGTACTCAGAACTCACTGTACAAGGTGCATAGGAATATGAGATGTTAGGGAGATTTTAGGGGGTATATTATATCAACATTTATGGCACTAAGTTTTTAATCTATTATATGTAATATATTAAGCATCATTAATATGATAATCCACTAAAATCCTTCCTAACCCTTGGTAATAACTTGATGGAGGAAAACTAGAGTGAAATTATATAAACATCTTATTTTGTCCTTGGAAACAAATTTTAAACTCTAATAAGGTCCTGGTTATGCCATAAGATCGTATGGACACTTGTACAAATGCACCAAGTACCCTATTTTTTTAAAGTTTCATGATAATTTCAAGGTGCAATTCTAGATGGACAATTTTAGATCATTTATAAGGGTGATGTGAAATGTTTTTTACCTTATAAAATTATAATATAAACTATATTTCCCTTTATAAGTAATTTTATGGGCCTATGCTAGAGAGGCAGTCTAGAGGTGCTAGCTAAAGATGACCTAGTCACCCAAGTGAGCAAGAATTATAGGCATGCCCTATCTAAAAGGTATGAACCATGGTTTAAGATGGTTTTTTATTATTTAAAAATTATCAATAACTCATTTTTAATGTTCTATTCAAGTCTCATTTCCATCTAAGTAACTAGAACTGAGTGACTAGGCTTAATTATGTAGTAGGCCTATTTAGTCAACTAAGGACAATGGCTTTCAGCATCTATAACTCTTAAGAGGGTGATTAGGGAACCACAAATTATTTTTTAACTATTTTTGTCCTATATTTCACCCTAGATAAGTAATTATATTGTTCAAGTCCTCTTACATAAATCTAGTCCAACATGGGAATGACCCTAGTTTTTGGGTCACCTAAACTTGGGTCAAACCTCTAGAGAAGGTCAGCTTCCTTTTCAATCTATCACCTAAACTAGACCTAAAATAATAATTGATTGGAAAAGGGGAGAGAGAGTAACAAAAATATATGAAATAATATAAAATGAGGTGATACACCATTAATTGAAACACTTATATTTTGCATAAGACACACTATGAAACACATTCAAAACTAAAGAAGATTAGTCCTACATAAATATTTCAGAATGAGGCATTGACCAACTATCAAATTAGCATGAGAGGAAAAAAATAAACTTCTAAGCTAGTCAATAAACTATATATTGCACTTAAAAATGACCTATGAGGAATACAAATCACTCACTGAAGGTGAGGAAACTTAGACATAGGCACTAAAAGCATATATTCACTTAACCACAACACATGAATTCATAGAACACACATTAATTTAGTTTAAAAAATATGATGGAATTTAGTATTTATTGCATCAAAAGGTGTTATAGTAAACATTTCGGCATAGCCTGAGTAATAAAAATTATGAGAGTCTATTTCTCTAAAAAATCTTAGAGATTTCTTGTCTAAAACTTCCAAAGTGAGATAAAATTTGAAATAAGATGGAACATGTATAGAAAATGGGAAGAAGAGAGAGGAATATGTGATGGATTAAAACCAGTTCAAGGCTACAAAGTCATGATCTTATCAAGGAGGAATCAATCTTTTAAAATCTCTATAACATAATTGAATTCCCATTGTCCTTATCTATCCACCAGGTCTCCTCCTTGGAAATCCATGTCACTTTCTACTTGATCTGTAGATGAGACAAACTTCTCATATCTCAAAATTAATAGCTTCATACCACATCTACTTTAGAGGGCCATAGGTACCTATTTATCAAAAAAGTGACCATATCAAAAGATGAGACACTTCCCATAATCATATTTATGTCTATATTTACTCTAATTTGAACATAGGTCCACCATAGATCAAAAACCAACCCAATCTATCAATTTTCACAGTCAAAATATCCATGAAATTTTGACATGATTTTAGTCTTGTTTGATCTCTATATTAGGTGGAAAAATACCTATTTTTCATCTAAACCATGTGAGAGCCAAGAAGCTACTACACATGAGGATCTTAAATCTAGAAGAGTAATGAACACATCAATGGATTAATACGATAATAGGGTTGATAGGTTATAAATTATAAACCATAGATATTATCTAAAGTTTAATATAGATAGAGCTTTATCCTTAACCATCTTTCCTATATGACTACATCTACCATTGACTGATCTCTAATGGTAACATGGCTCTTTAAAACCTTCATTCACTTAGGTCTAAAACTAGTTCATCAACCTCTACCATAAGATTTTAGATTTGCCCTTTGTTTATTGGTTATCAATTTTCAAATCATACCTATTAATTTATGCCAAACTATCTTCTCCTTATTTTCCCTTAGGATACATTGACTTTTTGAGTTTAACTCAAACCACTAGATCTAGATTTATGAATAAATGTGAGCCTTTGATATAGATCCTCTGACTCTTTGACCTTAACTCACACCATTAGATATAGATGTATGAATGAATTAAAATCATAGATCTACCTAGGACCAACCATTTTAACTCAAATTGTTAATTCATGAGGCCCAAAAGTGACATCTTCATGCTTGTATTTGACATCCACGTGACTATCTTAAGATTTTTGAAACCTAATAGTTATTTGTTGTGGCTTAAATTTTATGTCTATGCACCCATAATATTATGTCTACATTAACTTCATTTAAATATATGTACCCATCACATTTTTAACCCTATTTATTTAATTTTCAAGCTTTATTTTGACTCCCACATAATCATCTTCATCTATTTGTTTTACTTTGAAGGATTATATCTCAAGATAGAGAATTGATCGAGATATGAAATTTGTAGAGGATGATATTGGCATGAATGGAATCATGTCAATGAATTTATTTTGTATTGAGAGGATGTATAGGTGAACCTATTAAATGTATAACCATCTTACTCCACTCTTTTTTGCATGATGTCTTGATGATGGTCTGGTCTTTTAAGATCACCAAATTTGCACTTTAATCCTATTTAAAGTGTTTACAAAGGTTTGAAATGTTATGTGATCTCCTCTTGAATTTTATATAATCCTTATGACATCAGTTCACTCTTTAATCAATAATATTCTTAGCTTCTCAATCCCTTTATAGGAAAAATATCCTTATGTCAGCCAAATTTGGTCAACATCTTTAGTGACTCAACTGGGTATCATCCCTATTATTCTCAAACACCATACTATTTAAATGACCTTTGGACTCATAAAAAAAAGACTAAAATAAACCTTTTGACTAAAAAATATAATATATTCCACAAAAATAGGGAAGTAAACATGTAAAATAGGGAAGCTAACTAGATAAAGTAGATGTACAAACAAAGTACTTATTTGGGATAAAATAGAAGTAAATTAGTCTAACTAACCAAGAAAAAACATGATCCACTTGGATCAAAATGGAAATTTATGAACTCACTCATTCTAAGAGATGATAAAATTTACAAAGTTGGGTATTTATTAAATATAACCTTTGATGAGTGACTCCTCTTGCCTACTAACTCTCTTAGTATTTCCTAAAATGAGTCATCAACAATAAAGTAGTCACCAAAAGAATTAAGTCATCTTGCACTTCAATATCTTTTTAATACTATTTGTCAACTACAACCTTATCCAATGATATATCATCTATGCATTATCCTTGAGTGACCTCATCTTTATTATCATCTTCTATGATTTCATCAAGCTCTTCAAGGAGATTTGAATAGTCAACCCAATCTACATCATGTTCCTAAATAGGTGACTCTTGATCAAAGTTCTCAATAACATCATCTCTAATGGGAAATATATCCTTACAAATCTCTTCAATCTATTACAGAGATTCAAGGTACATCTATCAATCATCCTCTTCTTCCTCATTTTGATCAATTTGAATAGAATTAACTTGAATGACACCTTTATATTTCTCAAGTGGAGATATCTCAAATTCATTTATGACTTCAATTAGTAACAATTATTCATGGAGTTATTCAAAAACAAGACCAACCTTCTCCTATATACCTAAGATAACTTCTTCAATATTAGTTACAACCTCATTTTTGAATATTTATTCAAGTAAAGTATCAATGAGGATCTCTTTGTGATACATAGTTGAAGCATCTTATTCACATTATCTAAGAACATTAATTCTAACTTCCACGTCTCTCTCTATCTCCCATAAAATAGGCTTCTCTTAAAGAAGGGAAATGATGGGGGGGGTGATGAAATTCTTTGGTTTAAGAGGGAATATGGAGCACATAATACTGATCATGATCAGATTTTGGGTTCTTGATGGAAATGGAATCATTTATGGAGTTTTGGACAAGAGGGAAAGATAAAATTTTAAGGACCTCTACATTATACTCCTTCCACTTGGTCATCAACTCATCAAAGTTGTAAATATCCTTATTTTCTTGGATAAATTGAACTTGAGGGATGAGTGGTGAAGAAGGAGGAGTATAAGAAAGTTTAGTTTCCTACATAGGCATATGGATAAATTCTTAAATAGGCTCTTAAATCTAACGAAAAAGCTCCATTGGCTCACATTAGGCATGGTTAAGAACTTCATGATAATAATGAGCACAAAAATACTGGTAAGGAATACAAAGGAGATCTAAGGAGAACTGGTCCAACTCAATTTTCTACCTCTCTAAAGCCTTTTAATTCTCTAATACAAAGTTAAAAAACTCATACCTCTCCTCTATATCATTAGACACATTTAGAAATATACCATTCACCTCCTCATACTAGGAATATGAACATACTTTTCTTGCATATGCTATAATTTTGAGCTCTATTTCCTCCATTCATTCTTAAGAGACAAGGATGCTCTGTACAACATCATATCCATATGGGAAAGGTGAAATCTATTCTTGAGACTAATATGGTTCATAGGGAAGGTAAGATTCATGCTCTTGATAATGAAGATCATGGGAAACTTGATCAGGCTCATAATAGCTTTGATAAAACACCTAATAAGGCTAATTAGGCTCATATGGATCATGACAAGGTTGGTATCATCTATGATAAGGATGATAAGGAGGTATTGCATAGGGATTCTCCTCATACACAACTATGAAAATAAAATCATAATAGTGAAATAAAAATAGACTTACTTGAAAATTGTTTTGGCTTTAAAAACAATTGCTTTATCATGGGATCACCAAATTATTCATGAAGAAAACTACTACAACTACAATTTCACCAATACTAGATCAAATGTGTCCCATAAAGCATGCTAAAAGTATTAACATCCTAGATTACACCCTAGCTAAGAAGGGGATTTTTTAGGTCCTCTTACTTAAATCTAGTCCAACATGATAATGACCTTAAGCTATGGGTCACCTAGGATTGGGTCAAACCTCCAAAAAATGTTGGTTTCCTTTTGGATCTATCACCTAATCTAACATTTGATTGGGAGAAAAGAGAGATAAATAGGTAATAATACATGAAAACATGTAAAGGAGGTGATGTACCATTAATGTTATTGTTCATACACTCTTTTTGAACTTATAAAAAACACAGATGAGACAAGCAAGAGAATGGATTTACAAATCCAAATGTTTGTTAATCATCAGTATTTCATGCAGAGGTTATCTAAGTGATCAAAACTAGAGGGAAGTAATGGAAAGGCTTTATTAAAATCACTTAACCAATCCATGCATCCACTTAATAGCTTCAATCAAGTGAGATTAAACACTAAACATGACCTACACAACAAGATAAACTACTAGCTAGGTGAGATTATGACTTGTTAAGGGAGAATCTTTTACCACATATGCAAATCAATCTGACATAAATACACTACAATAATATGATGAAATCTAAAAATAGTCCTTTATTCATTTCAAGAGGTTACAAAGATCAATCTTGGTAGAGTCCAGTCATTCCAAAGAAAGGGATTCACGTGAGTTTAAGGCTTAACAAACTATATTTATAGAAAAAGGAAGGAGAGAAAGGGAGTTGTGCAAGCAAAAAACATTGAATGAGGTCCAACTAATCTTGATGGATTAATGTTAATCTAAGGATGGTGAGTCATGATCTTATCAAGAAGGAACAAAATTTAAAAGCTCTATAAAATAATTGAATGCTCCATGATCTTTATCTAACCACCAAGTCTCCTTCTTGGGACCCTATGCCACTTTTTATTTGATCTACTTACAAGGACAAAATCCTCATATCTTAAAACTAATAGAGCCATGCCTGATCTACCTTAGGTAGCTACAAGTACTTATTCTAACTTTATTTTGGAACTTGAATCTAGTTCTAACTATAGATTGAAAACCAATCCTATTTATTAGTTTTCCCATAGTTCCAATATATATATGCAAAGCCTATTCAGTCGCTAAGCTTTGGTCTACACTAGGCATTTAAAAGACCTATTTTACCTCTATAAAACTTTAATGGTGATACCCAGTACTAAAATGTTAATTTTGGTTCATCTTGGGTCGTGATCAAACTTTGGTCCCATGTATTTAATTTACACCATCAAAAATTGCTTCTTCAATTCCTAATAGAAAAGATTTTAGGTTGACTTCACTCATTAGCTATTGATATTGACTTGGCCCATTGACTTTTTGACATTTTTCACACTATTAGATCCCCATAATATGACTAAATTAATGTGCTTAGATCTAGATCCATTTTAACTCAAATAACTAATTAATAAGTCCCAAATTTTATGTTCATGTGGTCATCTTTAACATTCATATGACTATCTTTGGCATCTGCATGATTGTTATTATTTAAAACCCAATGGTTATCTGTCATTTCTTAAATTCAATGTGTACAAGCCTATCATAATTTAAACCCTAGTGATTTAATTTTTTATCTTTATTTTGACGTTTATGTGCCCATCATTAACATTTGTGTGATCATCACACTACTTATTCAACTTTAAAGGCTTGCATCTTGAGATAGAAAAAACATGAAGGAACAAAATTCAAAAGAAATGTTCATGGCATCCAAAATATTTATTCTATGTGATATTTTGACCATGAGATTCTTTCTAATCAAACTTATAAAATTAATAACTCAACTAGCTCATTCATTTCTGCATCACATCCTAATGATGATCTGATATCTCCGGATTTGTTCCTAAATTATTACTTGAAATTCCAAGGCTTGAATGAATTTTTGAGGCCTTATAAAACATTCCCATGCTCCTTAATGTTATGAACACCATGAGACATAATTAGATCCTTCATTTTCTTGAGACCTAATTCTCAAAATTAATAAGTTACACTCTAACCTTTATTAAAATTCTTCTCTTTCCACCTTTGGACCACTCATTATATCTTGAAAATTTATTCATCTGTTCAAACCATTTATGGTAAAATATCCTTATGTAGGCCAAATTTGGTCAAAAATAACTTTTTCATTATATAATTATTTATTTAAACAAGTTATTGATTCTTAGCTTCCTTTGTATGTCCTTGTTCTCACCTAGTTACTAGGAAATTGTTTAAACAAGTCATATGGTGTCTGAAAGTGTTGGTGATTTTGATTGGAGTATAATATGATTTATAGTTTCATGGAAACATGCCTATCATTCATCATCCTCAAATTTTATCCACCTATCATAGCCTCAATGTGAATTATTTATGCTTAGGAGTCTCTTGGAGAAAATGGTATAGTCACTAATCATTTTCTTGTTCAAAGTGTTGTTGAAGGTTCAAATAGAGTGGACATAATATATTGGTGTATCACGTCCCATATATTAAGTTTAATTCATGTAATATTTATATCCTTTTTCACCATAAAGTTATTATTCTTATGAATTAATAAATAGATGATGCATAAGGGGAGCTAGCCCCAAAACTAGAGGTTCATCTCAATCAATAGGCTACCCACACCTAGAGGTGATCCCATTGTATCAGATGGATGAGGTAGGTCTAAAACACATATACCTCAAGGGTGAAATCCAAACTAATAACAATGTTATAATATATGTATTATAATTTTGATTTAACATATCTATAAATAATGTATTGATGTATGTGATGAATGAATGTAAATATCAAGGGTGATGTTACATACAGTTTTATCTGGTTTAAGTATGAATGGAAAGATAATGCCCATATCATCATAAATTTAATACAAGTAATGAAATCATGTATTCTTCATCCATATGCACATTACATCATCTTATTAATCAAATGAATTACCCACTATAATACCAATGATAGGTATTTAATGATCTTATACAAATGATTTAACTCAAGCAATCACTAATGAAGCTGAACATAGTACACAAAGAATTTCCAAAGAATAATATTATAATTATCACAATATGTTATTTCATATGGGACAATACATTTATATAGAAAATAACTTTCCTATAATTGTGGAACTTATATCTCCACCACAATCTCCTCATATCCCTATAATAGCTCATAAACAATATCAATCTATATATGACACTATTGTTATAATATTAATTGTATATATTCTAACTAAAAAAATATACATTATTCTTACATTAAAATAATGTTACTAATTACCATACCATAAGTAATATTTATTCTATGGTAACTAAATAATCATTGATTTACCTAATGTAAATAATAAATCTCCAATATCACACTTATCTTTTTGGTGCTTAAAATTCAATTAACAAATTTTCTTTCTACTTTTTAAAGTTATAAGTTCAAAAACACAAAAGTCTAAACTTCACTTCACATTTTTAGGGTCTTTAATTTTTTTTGTGTCAAAATCACATCCAAAACTCAGTCAAGAATTTCAAAACAAAACACATGTTACTACCACCATTTTGAGTCAAGAAGTGTTGCATTGTTGAAATTTCTCAAAACATTTACCCTAGATATTTTAAAGACCACCTGTTTTCATCTTGTTCAAAGAGACATTATTACGCTATCCAATTTGTTCCAAGATCTTTACCTTTATTCAAACCCAAGTCTAAAACCATTTATGTGCCTTTGTTCCAATAGTGTTTTTATGTTTCCCACTTGAGTCTAGGTCATTATTCATTTCAAAATCTGATTATTTTATACCAAGTTCAAAGTTCATATTATAAAGTTTAGATCCAAAACTGATTGCTATACTTGGAAGTCTTACCTAATTTGGGCTTGATACTTCACTTTTTACATTTGGATTTTGAAAATTGGATCAATTTCTTGCTCAATTTAAAATACCTTTACTTATACCTAGGATTGGTTTACTTTTTTGTGTTTTGAACTAATTTATCATCTCAAACTAAGGTCAAAACTCCTTCAAGTATATCTCTAGGCATGGTTAGTTTACATTTGAGACTTGTCCATCACTTGGGATTGGATTTTTTACTTGAGATGGATTTTATAGTTAGTTTTAGACACATTCTTAGAGTAAGTAATTTATTCCAAGTTCCATTTCCAAATGTCAATTATTTTAAATAACTTACATAGTCATACCGAATCAAGGCTTTTTTGTCCCACTTATACCATGTCAATCAAATACATTTCATTACCTAGACTTACAACATGCTAGTCAAACCGATGCCAAATATTGACACCAAATGCAACCTCTTTAGGGTCATGCCAATTATGAGGGACTAATACTTCCCTCTTTGGGTTAATTTATAACTACCAAATGACACTATGCCAATTATCATATGCCAAGACCTCCCTTATATACCAGTTAAAATACCAAATTCACCCTTTTAGGTATAATTTATCTAATAATGGTACTTAACCCCTGACTTATGCTATTAATACTCCTTTAGTCTACATTAGAAACAAATCTTCATTGTTCCCAAGGATTGCCATTCTAGGCCCTCCTTATTTGGCTTGTGTTAGCATCCAAGCTATACATTACCCAAGGATTACCATTCAAATCCCTCCCCCTTTGACCTACATTAACAACCAAGCTCTAAAACACCCAAGGATTACCATTCTAGTCCTTCCTTCTTTGGAAATTATTAGCAACCAATCTCTACATCATCTAAATATTACTATTATAGACCCTTGTCCTTTGGCCTACATTAACAACCAAGACCTATAGTGCCCAAGTATTACCATTATAATCCCTCCTCCTTTATCTTGAATTATCGACCAAGTTCCATAGTGCCCAAGGATTACCATTGTAGGCATTCCTCCTTTGTCCTATGTTAAACCAACCTCTATAGTTCCCAAAGATTACCATTCTAGACCCTTCTCTTATGGCCTACATCATCAACCAAACTTTAAAATTCCCAAGGATCACCATTACAATCTATACCCCCTTTCTTCCAAATATTGTAGGTTATTATCTCAATAAGGTTTCACAATTATAACTAGATGTATCATAATTACCATCCTAGAACCATAACTAGTCTTTATTAAACCCTTTCTTAGATGAACCTTTTTTTTGAATATCCCATTGTCCAACCAAATTTAATTACACATCCATTTACAAACATTCACCACTTTATAAAGTTAATTCCAAAGGTGAGCCAAATATAATAGAGCCAATCATTACCTCTCCAAGAGCCATCATTTAAATACCAACATGTATCCAAATCTAAGATTTTACAACCAAGTGTAATCCAAAGCCAATAGAACCAACAAATCTTTGATTTTTTTAAACACCTTTTTTTTATTATTTAACCTATGATAAATCACCCTTTGACTCTTTCCCTTTCCTTGATGATGCTCACTTTAACAAGCTAGTCCTTGTGGAGTTTCCCTTTGACCATTGCCCTATCTTTGAGGAGCCTCACTTTGACAAGCCAATCTTTATGGAATTGCATGTTGACCAATTCCATTTTTTTGAGAAGCCTTACTTTGAAAATCCAATGTTTGTAGAGTCATCTCTTAACCATTACCCTATCTTTAAGAAATCTCACTTTAACAAACTAGTCTTTTTTGAAGCCTTAATATATGGTCATATTTATAAATAACCCTTTGTTTAACAACACGCCATTACTCATCCAATATAGAACATTAAACATAACATATTTTCCACCACACTAAGAGAATAATAAACATTAAATTCAAGTTCTATTTTTGAACCAATATCAAATTTGGCATTAGAAATAGAATCAACATTAGTCTCAAGATCAAATTTAGAGTCCCTTGAGTTAGACTTAGATTCATAATAAAAATACATTTATGGATGTTACAACATTGGTTGTACACTCCTTATAGATCAATTTGAATATATTTTTATCTTTCCATAGTTTTCAATGATGTTTACTTTAGAATCAACACAAGTTCTCATAGTATCTTTTATAAGGATTGTGTTGCCTCTTACCATTCCATTACCATTTCACTTTCCACTAACACCAACCAACCTAGCATTTATATTGACATTCCACCTCCCACAAGTATTGATTGGGACCTATAGAATCACACATTTTTGAACTACATCCATCATGACATATCAATTATAGAATATGAAGGTGACTAAGATCACATTCATGTAGTAGAATAACAGTCTCCTAGTGAAACCTTTTTAAAGGCACTAAGAGGAAATCAAAATTTAAACTCATCATATTCTAGTGAAACCTTGTTTGAGGTTCTAAAAGATAATGAAAGTTAAAAGTGAACATTCCTTAGTGAAACATTCTCAAAGGTACTATGGGATAATCAAAACAACTTTATTGATGATAACTTCTCTGAGGTGATAATATCTAAGCATAATAGATTTTAATTTATTGATCAAGACATTATTGAAGACAACATTAGTACAACTTCCAATCTACAACATAATCAGATGGAAATATCTCTCAATCCCAAATAATATAAAAAATTGGTGGTCTTATCAAGAGCATATTTATAAGTCTTTGGCCCTATCACAACTCAAATTATGTAGAATTTAGAATCAACAACATTAATTGTACCTAAAAATCTTGATTTTCATTTATTTCCCAACCATTATACATTCCATTGTGATCTATTTCTACATTCTATATTACATTGTAAAATTATAGCTTTTATCCAATGTTTATCCTTATTTATCATCCCTGGTTACACTTTCCTTTACATAGGCTACGAAGACATATTATATATAGGCTTGGAAGAAATAAAATTAACAACCAACAAATATCACAATAATACTATTAGAGCTCAAATTAGTAGAAGGATCTTGATAGAGTGGTTATTTAGAAGGGGTGTGTGTTAGACATCAAAAAGGCCAATATTATGAATCTCATAATCCTCAATTAAGTTGAGATGCTAAAAAAATCAAACAACATAATAATTCATTGTCTACTAGTATGTTATCACTTGGGGGAAACCCTATTACCATTGTATCCCATTGCCTATTCTCATAGTGTCCTCTAGACATGGTATCAGAGCCTCTGAAGATCTACTCAGTCAAAGATTCTATAAGAATTCTCTCTTTCTATATAAAGGAATTTTTAAGTTACCTTGATTTAAAAATTTCTCTAAGAAATTAATGCATTGAGTCATTGGCCATTATTAATTTTTCATAAGCCCCTTTTATCTCTGCAAGTAATTATTCCCTATCTATAAATTTCTCACTTTCTAAAACTTATGATCTTATAATGGAATTTGGCATATCACAAGAATCTTCCCCCATTGAGATTCTCAATGAATTTGAAATGGAAGGAATGTATGAAATACCTCCTTTTATCCCATAACAACTCTCTGAGTGTCCTGACATTGAAGTCACATAAGAAACCCTTGAAAAGGAAAATAGTATTTATAAACCTCTAGCTTTAAAGTTTTCTCAAGTATATAAAAAGACTAAAATTTTGAAGTCTAAGTTTATTTATAATAGTACCTATATGTCTTTTGTGAAACCCTGTATTAAGTCTATGGAACTTACTCTTAGTTATAAGCCCAAAAAGTCTTTCTAAAAAAAAATGTTATCTTTATTACCTAAATCTGAAATCAATCACATTATATCTCATGAAGATGTCAAATTCATCCATTTTGGTCTTATTAGAGTTCATATTACCCCACTGATTCTATGTAATATAAAACCCATCCTATACCTACCTTTGTGTGATCGAAGTCAGGTTAGCTTTAAACATGCTTGTCAATTATCTAGTTTAGGATGGATAAATGATCAAGTTGTTTATTTTGAATTTTGTCCTAACCTTTTAGTTGTAGTTCGAGATAAGGGATGTAAAGAACTCAAGTATGGCTCTTTAGATTGTTGGGGATTGTTTACCTCATTGTTTGGTCAAGATATGTTTGGAGAATTTAAGTATGCCTCCATCAATATAACTTTTATATATAGTATGACCAATACAAACCACCCCAAAATTCTAGAAAATCTACCTTATGCTCATAGATTAAGTGGAACTATCTAGTTACAGAAAGGATATATAAAGTATATTTAAATCCCTTCTAATTGGACGCTTGATTGGCTGAAAATGTGTCAACTAAAATTAAAGGTCAAGATAATATCCATAAAACTAATGGAAGAATGGTAAATGTTGTACCAAGATCACTTTCCTTCAATTATTCTTCTAACAAGTTGTCTCCCCATAAACCTTCATCTTCCTCCTCAACATGAACTATTAGATCTGGTCATATTACTATAGAAGATGAAGATATAAATCAAATACCTGATCCCAGAGATAAGTTACCATCTACACTGATGAGTCTTCATAGGGAGGAGACCCTTGAATTTTATACAGATAATCAGGTCAGTCTATATAAAGGTGGAAGATGGCCACCTCAAAAAGGTGTATATAAATAACAAGAAGGTGTTGTTATTTATTTCTCTATAGCTTACCAAGGAGAAGCTAATCCTTCTAATGAATTTAAGTAGAGGAACCATATGTCAAGATTCAATTCACACCTTGCCGACAATTTTGATGACCTTTATAAAGATGTCTTATATATTCAACATAGTTTAGATAAACTAACCATTCTTTCAGATGATACAAATCATACCTACCATGGGATTTCTAATACTAATTTAGTTTTCAATAAACATTTGTCTTGCATAGATACTAAGCTTGTAGCCTTAGAAGATAACCTTGACTGGTTAGTTAAACAAGATCTAGATGCTTTCAATGAAGCACAAATGCCCATATTATCATATGAAGTTAGGTTTGGATCTAAATTCAAACCTAATAAATAGAGAAATAATCATAATACCTCTCTAATGTAAAGAACAGAGATACCCTTACAACCATGGTATCATAATATAGATGATACTCTCAATCTTTAAATGAAATGTCTACCTAGTGTAATTCAATGAGAGTAATCATAGTAGCATCTCATCTAGATCCACCTGCTACTACAATTTTTGCTTCAAAATTATTTTGGGGAAGTATTACCCAATGGTGGGATTCTATGATAGAGTAAGAACAAAATGAAAAGGTTCATCACCAACCAGATCCTTTAGCTACACTATATCATTTATTAATTAATGAGTTTTCACCTTCGATCGGTAATCATGAACTGCAATCAAAAAAATTACTACTCAAAATGGAGATATGTGATATAAATTAGTTTGAGACCTTTGCTAAGAAATTTTGTGCAATGGCTTATGAAAGTAGAAGTTCTAGTTCTATAAAAACAAAATTAAAGTTTCTTCATGCACTTTCTTATAACCTCATTGATAAGGTAATTACATATATTGATATTAAAGTACTAAAATTAAATTACATGTCTCTTACTGATGTCATTGACTTTACCAAGCAATAGGCCATGCAGTTAGTCTCAGAAACCAAAACTATCCAAAATCTCACTAAGCATAAAGCCTCTCAAATTGCTCCTACCTTTCCTAAAACCATACCATTTGGTTGTCACCAGTTTGTCCAACCTCACAAGAAACAAAAGAAGTAGTGCCGCACCTATCTCTATTTTAAGCATCATTTATTCCCTCATAAGCATTCTTATTCTCCTCCTCACCAGTTTCTAAAAAAGTGTCACACTCCTTCTCCTCCATCCAAAACTCCTATCTACTATATTTTCCACAAACTTGGTCATATTGATCCATAATTCCATTGCGAAAATCTTGCTATGAAAGCCATATTTTCCTCCAATGCAGTAGCATGGTGGGATTTTATTGACATATAATAAGATCTCTTCCAAGAAGATGACATCTATGAACTAATTCTAGATGAACTCTCTAATGAAGAATTTGATGATGCTGCTGACACCCTTGAATCATTAGCTAATGATTTAGAGCACCCGTTCACCAACATGTAATGGCCAAGATATCATGACTATTCTAATCTCCCATTTGAAGTATATGGTAGATGGTCTCACCATCATGATGAATTATGAGAGCAAGATCCAAGACCAAGAAATAGAGGACATATCAGAGGAAGAAGTAACTCTAGAGGAAGGCAACCTTTCATGCCTAGAATGCCTCCAACAATGTAAAGGCTCTTCAATCCCCCTTTGAAATTCCCTAGTTCCTTTAAGCCTAGTGACTCTTGGGTATGAAATAAGTTTACCAGTATCGACCCCCCAAGAGAAATCCATTCTCCAAAGATTGAGCCTTAGTGGGATGTTCTTTAACCTACTAAAGACAATGAAGTAGATATAGAGGCAAATGATTCTTTATTTTTAGAACCAGAATACTACCTTGAATAAGGAGAATGTATTAATCTTCAAAAAGAAGAAGAATCACAAGAAGAAGATGAGTTCTATTTGATTCCACTTCAAGATCCTTCCCATCAAAAATAGGTATGTATAACAATTCCTCCTTTAGAAATGCCACAACCAGCTTATCTTACTCAATTGATCAATGGGAATTTTACCTAGTTTATTGACATAGAAATAAATAGAAGTCTGGTAGATGCATAAGTTGACACAAGTGCTTCACTATCATTTTCAAAGTCACAAATCATCCAAGACTGGGAGAAATTAAATGGTTCACTTGCTTACAAGAGCATAGATGTATAGAGGAATAGCTTTTTTTGCAACATGTATAAACATCAACAACCCCTTAGGATTCAAAATAAAATCATCCACTATGATTTCTTTGATTTAAACAAAATTCTTGTATATATCATTTTGGGTGGAGCTTTTATAGATAGGTATTCACCTTATGGTTCTACCACCAAGAGTGTCATGTTTACCATTGATAATGAAAGGCTAAGGATTTCTCACTTGATATATGTTACTAATAAATTTCTAAGTTCAATGACCCAAATTATTGAAACCATAATCCCTGTATAAATCCAAGAAATAGGAAAAAAGATTAAAACCACTATCTATTCTGACAACCCTCAGCAGTTCTGGTCTAAGTCTGTGCCTGAAATGGAAATCAAGATCATGGCAGAGAAATAGATAAAATGGAAATAAAATTCCAATTCCTACGTAGGATTATAATGATATGGAAATCCAAATAAAAGAATTAGAGGTTAATGGTTTCATAGAAACATCTACCTCTCCCTTTTGTTGTTATGCTTTCATGGTTAACAAACATTCATAACAAAAGTGAGGAAAAAAGAGAATGGTCATCAATTATCAACCATTGAATGCCATTACCTAGCCTTATACATATCTTATACTATATAAAAGCTATCTATCAGAGAAAGTTATGAAATGTAAATATTTCTCACAATTTGACTATAAATCTAGCTTTTATTAAATCTAGGTTAAAGAAGCTGCCAAAGAGAAAACAACATTCAACTATTCTTTCAGCCATTTTTTATGGACTGTAATGCCATTTGGTCTAATGAATGCTCCAACATTCTACAAAGCTCATATGGATTAAATATTCAAAGGCACCTCAAATTTCCTCTATGTATATATAGATGATATTTTGATTTTTAGTAATTCTCTTTCAGATCATTACTCCCATCTTCTAAAATTCTCATAGTTGGAAAAAAATGAAATAATAGTCCTATCAGACACAAAGATCCAACTTTGTAAAATAGAGTGTAATTTTCTTGGAATGATTATCCAAGATTCAAAATTACAAGTCCAGCTACATATCAAAGAGAAAGTCATCAGTTTTCCTGAGAAGCTAGATAAGCTAAAACATCAAGCATTTTTGGGATTGCTAAATTATTTGAATACATTTTATCCTAATTCTAGTGAAGTTAGGTTCATACTTTAGGAAATTCTCTAGAAAATAAAATAATTTTAGTGGAAGGAAGAACATATAGCTGTTATCTAGAAAATAAAGACTAAAGTATAATTGCTTCCAGAACTCCACATCCCAAAGTCTGACCAGTTCTTCATTTATACCGATGCTTTTGATATAGTATGGAGAGGAATGCTTGTTTGTAAGTATTTTGATAAATAATTTGTTTACAAGTTTTCTAGTGGCATCTTCAGTGTAGATGTTTTAAAATGGATCTCTTCAGATAAAGAGATTTATGCTATGAAAAAATGTCTAGAGAAATTTATGTTGAAAGTTCTACATCTGCCACATTTTATTGTAAGAACCAATTGTACTAGATTTCTGACCTTTAGAGAAAAGGATCATTGTCATAAAGATGGTCACGGTAAATATGTTAGATGGCACACCTTTTTCAATCAGTTTAATTTCTCCATAAAACACATAAAAGGCATTGATAATGTAATAGTAGATTGGCTTAGCAGAAATCCGCCAGCAACTTTAATGCACCAACCCTATCTTGGTTTTAATTTAACCATAATTTACTACTAATTAAGATGAACATCTCCACATTAGTAGGAACAATGTGCCATACCATATACCATTCTTACCATACCTTCCCTATTATCCAAAGTTATTTTCCCTCCCCTACCCACCTTTTTTGACCTTAGTTCCAATCCATTAGTACTTTATAACCTTTAATGATTGAATTTAGATGAAGTTTCATCATTTGATTCAGTCTTGTAATTTTTTGAGCACATTATTTGAGAAAGAGATAATATATTTGATTGGTATGACAGTGATTTGGTCATTGAATCACTCTTTATCATCATGTTCAATCTCATTTCCTATGCTACTAATTATAACCATCATTGGGAAAATTAGTATCATGGACCCTTGTCATTGTTTCCTATAGCCTAGGAGAAGCCCATTTTACCCATACCATTTTTTTCATCCATATTCCATACGTTTCCATTTGCCTATTTACAAACTTATTATTACCTAGTCGGATTCCTCATTTTAGGGTAAACTAAAGTGGCTTGAATTCCTCTAAAACTATGTAAGTAGTGCTGAATTTACATTGATGTTAGCTTAGTCACATCTTTTCCAACACTCTCACTATTTTACAAGTACTTTAGGTAATGCACTAATGTACCTTTTTCTTGTCCCCTACTCTCAAAATTTATTGAGAATTATCCTTTCAATCTCTAATGAGTTAATATACTCAAAAAAGTTTCCAAAAACATTTCAAAAACCTAAACATTTGAAAACATCTTACAATATCCTAGAGAGATATAAGGCCCCATAATCCAAAAACCTTTGTCTTGTCCTAAACCTGGTTAATAATCCTCAATCCATCCACATTGGGGAAAATTAGTCCTATATCTAATTATTTTATAAACCATTGATATGTGTCCTTCCCAAATCTACTCTATAAGGGAAAATTTGTGGTTGGTTCCAATTTGCACATTTAGGCTAAGCTCGTAGCTTTTTTCCCTACTGGAATAAAACCAAAGCCTAAAAATTATACCAATATATCTTATTCACACATGTTGTTCCCTTTAATATAGAATTGAATGGGTTAACCATCTATTTATCATTCCATTGAGTCTTCACATGTAAATATTGACTTGGTTAACAACATGATGCTTTATATTTATTTTATTTTCTAGCTTTATGTGTGTTTATTTGTTAAGTTTTTTGTTTGTTTATTTTATTTAATTATTATGCCTTGACTCATTATATATGTGTTCATTAGGTGATTACTTATGCATTTTTATTGATTCCATCCATATTCATACATCAACATCATCATCATGGTTTTTATCATTGGTTCATTATTTTCAATTATCTATAGGATCAAGAGTCATTCCATATGCATATTACAACCAAGTCATCATGGTATTTTATATCATGTTGCATAATATCATGTGCTATAACAAAAATTATGCCAATATACCTATTAAAAAATGTATTTAAAATTACTTATCCTTATTCACAACTGACATATCCTGAACATCACCCAAACATAGTAATTAGACCAAAACTGAATGGTAATCCTTGCTAATTATGAAGTCCATACCCATATTATTAGGTATCCAAAATTCATACCTATACTCTATACTAGTTCATTATTAATCCAATATTATGGGTTCATTATGTGAGCTTCCTTTTCCCTATTATGGAAAATCAATAATTATCCTCTACTCGTTGATCAAATCAACTCATTGACTAGTCTATTTGTATCAATGATATTAAACATGAGCATCTCTACATTGGAAAGTATAATCAAATCATCCACATTAATCAATTCTTATTCTTTTATTATATTACTCATTCCATTTTCTCTAATGTTTGGGAGAACTACATTGGCCTTAGGTCCATTTGGACTATATAAGCACTACTTGGATACATGATGTATGATGACGTTAACTCAACCATAATTATTATTTCATCCCAATTATTGTATTCCAATAATTTATTTCACACTTTTTTCATCCTCATGTGCTTGGTGTATACACATAATATTTTCAAATTTTATTAAAAATTGATATTTTATCTCTTGTAATAACCTTTCGAGTCTCAATATCTCTGAGTGCACAACTAAAAGGGTGCACTGGGAAAGGGATGGGTATATCATTGGTACTTCATAGGATTGTTGACCCCTATACTACCACTTGATATCTACATAACCTTTTCCCATGTATTACCCTAAGGTTTGCCTCCTCTGTTACACACTCCTCCACGTAATTCACTACCTTTATTACCCTCTTCCTAAGCCTAAAACCCGTTTTGATGGTTTAAATTACAATATCAACTTGTATTGACCCTATACTCAAATTTTTAAAATCAAGTTATAGATCTAGGTAAGCTTTGGCTGACCTAAACTGGGACCTGACTTATTTTTATCAATTAACGATACAGAGTCAATTAGGCCAACCCTATCATCTAATTTTTTTGAAAGGTTCAAGGTTAGATCCAACTATATATACATATTCAATTCACCATTTCTTAGAGATGAGTTAATTATTTCATTATCTTCTTCTTTATAATCTACTATTTCACCATTCTAATTGAGGAGTTATTACTTAGGGTTTATACTTGGACAAGAATCTTGTATTTTGGAAAAGTCTTAAATGTTTAGACATGTCTTAGTGATCCTTAAAAACCAAAATAACCTCTTGAAAAGAAAATTTGGCCAAGGTAGCTATTGAGTCTCTATGGGTTCATCTTCAAGGTAAGTATCTCTAACTTTAATCCTTTATTTTTGTATATAGAAGTAACATAAGTAATGGATTTTAATTATATTACTATCTAAAATAATTAGGGTTTTACCTATATGTAGCTTAATTAATATCCTCCTATGCATGTTTAATTTTATTTTTATTATCCCCACTTTGTGCCACAATGTTTTGTGGGCACTACTTTAAATTTTTATTTACTTGTCATTATACATAGTGAATATGAAAATATAGGACTTAGCTAGGGTTATTACATAGTGTTGTTTGTTTATAGGCTTTGTAACCTTCTCTAGTGATGTTATTGTGGTAAGATAACCCTTAGTTAAGTCTAAAGGATCAATCTTGGTCATGACCCTAAATATATAATGTATCAACAAATAAAATTGAAATTAGGATTTATCTTCTCTGAACTAGGATTGATTAATAGATTAATTACATTTCCATTTATATACATTTTGGTGAATCAAACCCTTTTAGGTTTTTTTCATGATTTTATTTTTTCAACATATTATATATTTATATTTTTTTGTACTATATTAAACCTGTCAGTATAGTTCTAACAGTATGTGCATAGGTTTAACACATAGTCACCCAAACTGACTTTATATTATCTATGCAAGTCTTCTAGAAATATAGGTGATTGGATTGATCAACTCAGCATAGTCTTCTTCTTTAACTACAAAATTATAACATAGTCTAACCAATTGAATCTATTTGCATTTATTGTTTTTCAACATACAAGTTTGTAAACATAGTAAAGCCAATTGACTATGTTCTTAACTTATTTTTTAATAACTAGGTTTTGCAAACTCCATCGAGCCAGTTGAATCTATTAGTAGAATTTTTGAATCATCACTTGAGCATCATAGTAAAAAAATTTCAATCTAAGAATCTTCAATCCCACCAAGGTTCATTATTACCTTTTTTATCATCTCAATTTTTCTTTTTTAATACTATTTTTCATAGGTTTTTAGTTTATAAAATTACATCCCTATAGCTAATTGGGTCAACTAGATCAACATAATTTTGTATCCTATTGTCTATCTCAAAGACATAATTGACCTATTCAACTCTATTCTTCCATATCTTAATTTTATAGAATAAAAACAACCTAATCGACTCTATTGTGTATTATTTACATACAATATTACATGAATCGATTATTTATTCTTCATAATCAAATAGTTAACTAATTTTTCTAGTAATTAAATCACCTTTCATTTTAGTTGATTGCATGCTTAGAGTAACAAAAATATATTAATTAGGTGGTTCTTCAATTTACTGATCTAGTCACATTATTTTTTATTTTACACACACTTACAAATCACTTTACACACAAAAATAATTTAAACATTTGTGTTCCTAAGGCCTACCTACTTGAATTTCATCATCAAGGGGGAAGCCAACTTGGTTTTATATCCAAGTATAAATACATGGTTGATGGTATATATTATCAAATAACTCTACACCTCTATCATTGTGGGATTATGACATGAGGGGGTAAGCCCCAATATCAATCAAGTGCCATCTCCAATATAAATCCATTTTATCTTAAACTTCATGAAACCATCTTTTGATTATTTTTTAGTTCCTTCTTATATCCCATTTCCCATCATATTAAATTTAAACTTTATTATTGTTGTAGAAGTAGACTGTACCCTAGTTAAAAGTAGAAATGTTCAGGTCGTACTTTCAAATCCAATGCAACATGGGAATGACCCTAGGTTGTGGGTTACCTAAACTTGGGTTAGACCTCCAGGGTTTTTAATGATGTTATCTCCTTAGATGCATCACTTAGCTCATTTACACTAAAACCTATAGATTTCTTGGGGTGAAATAGGATAAGAGAAGAAATAAAATGGAAAACTAAACTAATGGTGGTGATGCACCTAAAATATTGTTCATTCACTCGTAATTGAGATTAGAAAACACTAATGAGATAGATAAATGATTGGATCTATTATATAAAATGTATATCATTCACCAATATTTCATGTAGAGGTTTGACCAAGTGATCAAAGCTAGAGGGAAATGATGGAGATGCGTGATTCAAGGTACTAATCCAATCAATGTATCCATTATTCACTTATTCAAGTGACATTTAAACACTAAATATGTCTTGAATAACCAAATAAACTATTAGCTAGGTGAGACTAGGACTTAACAAGGGAGAGAGCTCTATCATGTATGTAAATCAAATTGGCATGAACACACTAGACTAATAAAATAAAATCTAATAATATTCATTTATTAATCTTAAGAGGTTACTAGACTCAATCCTTATAGAGTCTAGTCATACCCTAGAGAGGGATCCAAATCGAGGGCTCAAAGATAGTATTTATAAGAAGAAAAAATGGGAAAGGAGAAGAAATGAGATTGAAGGGGTCATTAATGAGCCCAATCCCACCTAGAATAACCATTGTCACACTTTTCCTTAAGAATGATCCTATATTAATGTCATTCTATCCTTTTTTTGGCATGATAGAGGATATGAAATAAAGATAAGTTACTAGGAGCCATCCCTGATACTATGTGAACCTTCTCAAGTTCTTTTGTATCACTATCCCTCCTTACAAAGCATGGTTTTCATATTCAATACCATGCTCATGTATATTTTTATTACTTGAGTATGGCTTGGGATTATCCCCCATTAATTACATATATCTATCTCTACTTTGAAACATGTACCTAGGCTTACTATATATTGAAAACTAATTTAAATTATTGGTTTTCCTATAATTGATACATTCACCTAGACATATATATGTCATATGATCATATTAGTAGCCCACCTTAATTTATATTAGGTCAAAAAGACCTATTTTATCTCTATAGAGTCTTAATGGCACAATTCAATCCTAAAATACCTATTCTTGGTCCAACTGGATCGTGCTCAAGCTCAACTCTACTTACCACTTGTTCACCCTAGTCAAAAATGGATTTGTCGACTTCAATAAAAAATCCTAGGCTTGCCCCTTTTGCTTATTGGATGTAAAAAAATGACTTATCTCATTAGATTGTTTAATCTCTCTCACACCATATAATTTTATTTTATACATTAAAATGTGCTACAATAGATCTTCTTGGGCCAATTAAACTATCAACCACCACTCACCATCAAATCTCCTATATAACTTAACATCAATCATTGATCTTGTTATTTGAATTTTAATATCTATTTACTAGGACTTAAATTTGACATGTATGCACCTATATTTGATATTTTTATGAATGTATTTGATGTTTACATGACCATCACTGAGATATTTCAACTTCAATGGTTATTTTTCATGTCTTGAATTTGACATTTATAGGACCATAAAATGACATCCAGATGATCATCACTGATGCTTGTGAGCCCATCACACTTTGAGCTTAAATGGATAGTTACTAAGCTTGATTTTGACACTTATATGGATGTCAAATTGGTGGATCAACTTATTTAAGACAAACCTTCTTTTGGAATTTGTTTTGGTATTTTATCTTTGTCAGATACATTTTCCTCGGGCCTTTATTTGGGACATTTGTTACGAGATTTGTGTCAAGAAATTTCTTCTGAAATAATTGGTCTGTAAGATTTTATCTTGGAATTTTTTTTGAAATAATTTACTTACATTGTGGACAAAATGTCTAAGAAAATTATGTCCTTATATTTTTTTTGGATCTTTCGATTCAGATAAAATATCTAAAATAATTCATGCCTTGTACCTTTTGTTGTGGGTTTTATGTGAAACAACTTCCTTAAAATAATTATATCTTGTGCCCTTTTGTTTTAGATAAATTTTTTGAAATAATTTATACATAGCTTTTTCCATGGATAAAATGTCTAAAATAAATTGGGTCATTTGGATTTTAGCTCAAAACCTTTACTTCAAATAAAATATCTGAGAGAATTAGCCTTCAAGGAAATTATCATGGGACATACTTCCTGAAAGAAATATAACACTTAGATTTTACCTCGAATAAAATTTCTAAAATAAATTGAGTATTTGGGGATTTTATTTTGGATAAAATGTCTGAAACAATTCCTAACACTTAGTCAAAAAGCTTGGAATATTTCTCCTAAAGGAAATATTAGTACTTAGCCAAAATAAAATCCTAAGAGAATTAACACTTACATTTTTAGATCATAGGATTTTATGAAATTGTGTAACATTCCTTATTATTGGATACTTGAAGGCTCAAATACCATGAAAACCTATTTGGATACCTGATCAATACTTGATCTCTAAGACATGACATTATATCTAGGAAAATTTTATATGTGGGCCTAATCTAGTCAGCATTTCTAGTGGCTCAACTAAGATGCATGCCTACTATGTTTGAGAACCCAAATACTTGTATAAATTATATAATTTTGGAATAATGACAAATTAAACCTTAACTATATGCAACCTCTTAACAAAATAATACCAATCAGAGTAATAAAGGGATAACACAAATAGGAAAATTAATCTAAACAAAGCAAGGGACAACAAATGTACTAAAAAACATTCAGAGGGAAACAAAAAGGATACCCTAATATGTACAAGGAACCTAAATAACCATGATAAATCATGATCCACCTAGATCAAGAGGAAATTTTAGAGACTCACCTAGTCTAAAAGGTGGTATAAGTTACAGAGTGGGATGTTTATTGAACATGACCATTAGTGAGGCACTCTTCCTACCTACCCACTCCTTTAGCATCTTCTAGAGTGAGTCATCAATAGATAACTAGTTACCAAAAAAGACTAAGCGGTCTTGTTCTTTAGTATCCTTCTCATATTTCTCATTAGCTATAATCCCTATAAATGACACTTTATCCAAGCATTATCCTTGAAAACTTTTGGCACCTTGAGTGACCTTGTTCTCTTCAACATCCACTACAAAATCCTAAAATTCTTCTTGGAAGAGATATACTTTCTACTATGAATCTTCTGAGAGTGGTCCATGATTAGGCTAAGATATTAAATCACCTCTAAGAATAATAATCTCCACCTTAGTTTCAAGGGATTCCCATAAGACTATAACCTTTTGAGGAATGACTTAAAAATACTCCCCTTCATCTTTGATAGTACATCATATCTCATAAATAGTTGTATAAAAATATTCCATATATTTATCTTCATTCAAAAAAGTTGAGTTAATCTTTTGTTTACCAAGAAGAGTCCCTATGGTGATTTCTTTCTCATAGTCACTCATGATGTCTTCTTGTTCAGCCATGACTTGAGACCTTTCCTTCTCACTTAATTCCCTCAAGATAGGCTCTTTTTAAAGAAATAACAAGGTGTAAGATTGATGGATAAGCTCATGGGTTTGAGGTTAAGGATGGGATTTAATGGGCTTGGTAATGGAGTGAACCTTATTGTAACTTGAAACCTTTTTCTCATTTTCACAAACCTCATTCATCTCAGCCATAAATTATTCATTCACCTCATAAAAGAGAGATTATTTCTCTAAGAATGGCATGGTGACTCTTGGAAATTCTCAAGGAGATGAGATAGATATAATGGCTAGTCCATAGATACCTAATTTTTCTCTTGAGATTGATCAACTTGAACAACCATCACCTCTTCTCTCTGTTGCACTATTTATGAAATTATTTTTCATGAAGGAAATAATTTGGGCCTTTGAGTAAGGAAAGGTGAAACTTGAAACTATGGTATTGAATTTATTTTATCTTGAGGCATGATTGGGGAAGTTTATATTTCTTCAGGTGCATCTTCTTGACTTGGTTTGCAAAGGAGAGGCTCTTTCTCTAGGATAGGCATAGTAGACCCCTAAAAGTACTCAATCAGTTGAAAAAAATCCATAAAAATAATCATCATAAATTTATTTTCCTCATGAAGCTACTCTTCTTGGATCACATTCACCTCATCCCTTTGTTTCACTACTTAAATTCCTTTCCATGAAGGAAAGGACTTGGGTTCTTATGGAGAAGGAAGTGGAGGTTGAATGGTCTCCTGTTTGGATTCAAAAATCACCACTTCCTCTATATATACACTACTATAGATATATTTAAAATATGTAAATGACTTAGACTCATGAGGAAGGAGGGCTGGGGATTGAGTAGTTTTGGATTGGGTTGACTACATGACTTAACTCCAAGATGGAAATTTGGGTTCATAGTTTTCCTACATAGTGTACATTAAGGATTGAGGAGTAAAAGGAGGTATGTGTAGTTAAGGTGATGTTTATTTAATATATATTAATGTTTTGTACAAGTGTTTATCTACTAGTTCAATCTACCTAGCAAGGTTGGCTTCAAACTTAGACCATGACCACTCATGATGGCTAGATTCTTCAACACAAACCTACCTTTCTTCTTAGACTCTTCCTTGGATATATTTCCATGAGGGGAATGTTGAGGGAAGTTTGGGGGAACTATGGTGACCTTAAAACTCATGTGGTGAGGGCTTATGAGTGGTTATGGGAATCTTAGTATGAGGTTGACATGGAGTGAATGAGGGAAGGCAAGGTGGATGATGGGATGTTTAATGTTTTCATGGGCTCTCAACTTCTCCTCAATATTGGATATGAGTCTATCTATGTGAAGCATGTCACTAATATTTATATAATAGCCTCTTCTAATGAAATACAACTACTCCTTTTCCTACTACACTGAAGCCTTAACCCCTCTAATTACATGTTTTGGAACTTCCCAACGGTGCCCCTTCAATGTATTGAAATATATCATATTCTTTTCTTGGTTTAATAGAGATTTTTAAGTCTATATATAGAGTGGCTTGGGGTATGATTAGGATATTAAGGAATGTCATGCAATTTCCATGACTGATTAGAAGGGTAACCAGGATATTGAAGGGGTAGATGAGACTTAGAAGGCTTGATGATCTTGGTAATAAGGGGGCTCATCAGAGTGTTAGACTAACTACTTTTAGGAAGGATCAAGGCAATACTCCTATATGTATGATTGATGTAGGTCCTCATACTACTAGTGAGTGTTATATTAGGATGCATATGGATCATTTTAAAGCTACTGATGAGGAGAGGAAAGATATAACTCTTCTTTATAGTCTTCCATATCCAAGAAAATGTGAAGACAGATAAAATAATGAAAAATAATATGCCTTTTACCTTGAGATAAGGATCAAGGAATACTTGAAAGTACTTATGAAGATGAACATGCTACAAACTTGCTTTAATGTGTCCCACTAGGTTTTCTAAAACTATTGTAGATGTAGATTCCAGCCTAGCTAAAATTAGAAATGTTTAGGTCCTACTTTCAAATCTAGTCCAACATGGTAATGACCCTAAGATGTGGATTACCTAAAATTGGGTCAAACCTCTATATTTTTTAATGAGGCTACCTCATTAGATGCATCACTTATCTCATTTACACTAAAACCTATAGATTTATTGCGGTGAAAAGGGAGAAGAGAGGAACTAAAATAGAAACCTAAACTAATAGTAGTGAAGCACCTAAAATATTGTTCATCCACTCATAATTTAGCTTATAAAAAACTAATAGGATAGACAATTGATTATATTTATGATTTCAAATGTCTATCATGCACTAATATTTCATGTAGAAGTTTGACCAAGTGATCAAGTCTACAGGGAAATGATGGAGAGGCATGATTCAAGGCATTAATCCGTTCAATGTATCCACAATTCTCTTAGTCAAGTGACATTTAAACACTAAACATGACATACATAACCAAATAATCTATCAAATAAGTTAGATCGGGACTTGAAAAAGGAGACAACTTTACCATGTATGTAAATCAAACTTGAATGAACACATTAGACTAATAAAATGAAATTTAAAAATAGTCTTCTATTAATCTTAATAGGTTACAAGGCTCAATATTTATAGAGTCTTATCATGATCTAGAAAGGGATCCAAAGCAAGAGATCAAATCTAGTATTTATATTAATAAAAAAAGGGGAAGGGAAAAGAAATGGCATTAAAAGGGTCATTAATGACCCCAATGCCACCTAGAAAAACCACTACCACACTCCTCAAGTCTTCTCCTATATTAATGCCACTCTTTCCTTTTCTTTCATGATGGATGATATGAAATTAATACAATTTTTTTTCAACCATCCGTACTACTACGTGAACCTTATCGAGTTCTTCTATATTACTATCCTTCCTTGTAGGACAAGGTTTTCATGTCTATTTTTAATGGTTGAGAGTATGGCTTAGGATGCTCTTCCATTAATTACATCTACCTTTGCTTTCAAATGTGTAATTGGGCTTACTATAAATTCAAAACTAATTTAAATTATTGGTTTTCCCATAATCAATACATCCATCTAGACATACCATGTCATATGATTAGCTTAGTATCCCAGTCTGATCCATATCAGGTTAAAAGGACCTATTCTATCTTTATAGTGTCTTAATGGCATAATTAAATCCTATAATACCTATTATTAGTCCTATTTATATCGTGTTCAAGATTGATTCCACTTACCACTTACTTGCCTTGGTTGAAAATAGCTTTGTTGACTTTTGTCAAAAATCCTAGGCTTAGCCCCTTTGCTCATTGACTATCAAAAACCAACTCAACTCATTGACTTATTGATTATATCTCATACTATTTGATCTTTTTTTGTACATTCAAATTCACTTTTTTAGATTTGTTTGGGCCCATTAAACTATCAACCATCACTCGCCATCAGATCTCTTATATAATTATATGTTGATCATTGATCTTGCTACTTGAATTCTAATAGTTATTTCTGAGGAATTAACTTTAACATTTTCACACCTATATTTGACATCTGAATGAGCATATTTGATGTTCATGTGACCATGACTAAGATATTTGAACTTCAATAGTTATTTCCCATGTCTTGAATTTGACATTTGTGTGACTGTCAAATGACATCCATAAAACCATCACTAATGTTTAGGATATTATCACACTTTAAACTCAAACATCTAGTTACTAAGGTTGATTTTAACACTTGCATGGACATCAAATTATTATATCAACTTATCTATCACAAACCATCGTCCAACCTTTGTTTTAGTATTTTATCTTTGTCAAAACTATTTTCCTTGAGCTATTGTTTAACATATTATTATAGGATTTATGCCAAGACATTTATTCCAAAATAATTGGTTTGCAAGATTTTATCTCAAACAAAATATCCAAAATAATTAACTTATGCTATAGATAAAATGTTCAAGATAATTATGTCCTTAGCTTTTTTTGTGGATCTTTTGATTTGGACTAAATGTAAAAAATAATTCATGCCTTGTACCTTTTATTGTGGGTTTTGTGTGAAATAACTTCCCCTAAATAAGAATGTCTTATACCCCCTTTTATTTTTGATAAAATGTCTAAAAAAAATCATACTTAGATTTTCTTGTGTAAAAAATGTCTAAAAAAAATTAGGTCATCAAGATTTTTGCTCGGAACCTATGCTATGAACAAAATCTCTGAGAGAATTGGCCTTCAGGGAAATTGTCATGGGACAATCTTCCTAAAATAAATCTAACACTTAGATTTTTCCTTAGATAAAATGTAAAAAATAAATTAATTTTTAAGGGATTTTATTTTAGATAGAATGTCTAAAATAATTCCTAACACTTAGTCAAAAACCCCAAAACATTTCTCTTAAAGGAAATAGTAGTACTTAGCCAAATAGAATGTCCAAAAGAATTGTATTTAGCCAAAATAAAATCCCAAAAGAAGTAACACTTAGTTTTTTAGCTCATAGGATTTTATGGAATTATGTAAAATACCGTATTGTTAGATCCTTGAAGGCTCAAATAGCATGAAAACCTATTTGGATACCTGTTCGATACTTGAACCCCAAGACATGGCATTGTATCTAGGAAAATTTTGTATGTGGGCCAAATCTGGTCAATAATTATAACTTAATAACACTTAGGAATGACCAATTAGTTAAACATTTACTTTCAAGTTGTTATTTATTCTTTGATAATTATATTATGTATTATAAAACTTTCATTAGCTAGTGTTGGTACAAGGTTTGTGTTATGTGTTCCAATTGGACCAATCACATTAATCAGATTGATTATGTGCTTAATTTTATTTTCTTAGATATTATCTTGAAAAATATTTCTATATTTTCATAACATTATCATCTTTGTCAATACATCCTATCAATATTATTTACCTTTAATACACATTATCTCTATACAACTGTGTATTTTACTAATCTTATCAACTTTCCTTTTTCAAGTACATAGTCGAGCCATCCAACCATGTATCTTTCTCATCTATTTAGTTTCTTAATTTTTAGTACATAGTTAACCCATATGACTATGAATCACTCCAGCCTATTTCAATTTCATCCTTTGTAACACATAGTCAACCAACTTGATTATGTCATGTTTCTTAGTATGTGAAATTTATTCACATACTCTATTGACCCATTAGGATTTGTACCTATTAGCTGACATTATTTTCTATCTATTTGAATCTATCTCTATTTCTCCTTGTTTCCTAATCTCAGATTCTTTATTCAAGCATCATAAATTCCCTTATCATTATCTTTTTAGAAAACTTAAATCCATTTAAATACTATATGGGATGCTATTGTATTCTTACATTCACTACCCAAGATGATCCTCACTCTTGGATCACATCTTCACCTACCTCATATTTTGATTTAAACATGGTTCAAATCACTCCAATAAATGAGATTGGTGGTAAATATCCTTTTCATACTTATCAAGACAATTCCCCATCTTTAGGAATCAAACCATAATGTAGGAGTAGTCAATACAATCCTATCTAATAACTCCATATGGAATCTACCACATAACAACTCTCCCCTTAATACCAATTTAGTGAATCCTCCTACAAAAACTAATCCAAAAATTGATAAAATTCATATTCTTGCACAAATAGTGAAATAAATGAATATAACACAAACATATAACACCTCCCAAATGATGCAACTACAACATTATTTGATCAATGTGGATAATCAAGCTCCCATTCTTCTTCCTCAAAATAATCAAAACTTTATCCCTCCACCTCTTCGAGATGTTGTGAAAAATCTTATTCCCCAACATATCATGAAAAATAAGATTCTTCAACACATCCAAAATGATACTTTAGCCCATTTAATTGTATCCATTGATATTGGTAATATATCTCCAACCATTAAATATGATGGGACTAAAGACCCCACACCTTTTATTAAGGCATTCGATAATCTTTTTTATAAAGAGTGGATCCAAACTAATACTTTTTCTAAAACTAAAATTTTAGTTAAAACCTTCATGTGTGATGTATTATAATGGTATAAACAACTTCCACAACATTCTATATGACAACTAAAATATTTAATAAATCTTTTAGTCAAAGAATTTTAGCACAATGATCTTCCTTAAATTTTTTTTAGTCATTTCATCAATACTAATAAATCCCCTATCAAATAAACTCATGATTTTATCAAATAATGGATATCTTTGGCTCATAATTCCAATCATAATATGAATGGTTATAACTTATTTAAACTCTCTATAATTTCATTAACACCTTCACTCCAATACAAGGTTTGAACTTTCTCTCCCAAAGCTTTAACTGATGATCTTGACTAAGCCAAGAGTCAAGATTTCTTAATGAAACAATTTGAACCTAATACTAAAATAATAAAGGGATATTTCCAACATTAAAATAATGAAATAACTGTCAATCTTCTTCAACCCAAATTATGAGTACCTAAGGTATAAAATCCCCAACCTTCTCATATGTCATATCATGAAACAAATGAAACAATTTTTAGAACCCACTAAACCATTCATGTACCCTAATAATCCCACTAAATGGTATGATCCTAATATTTTTTTTGGTTTCATTCTTATATATATCATTCCCATGAAACATGTTTAGGGATACAAAATTTAATATTTATTTCATGTTAGGTTATTCTTTCAATCATGATGCCATGATTAAAATTTGTCATCAAGATTACTTTAATGCTTCTCATAGGAAATAAGCTTCCAAAGCTTATTCTTCTAATAATCCAAAATATTTATCTACATATAAACCTCAACAATAAAACAAGGATGCAATTGACTCTAATTATGATAAATAATATACCAATTCCCAATATTTAAACATGGCTAAGGTCAATTATCGACACAAACTAGACCAAAATATTCCTTAACTAAGCAAAGAAATTGTGTTTAGAAGAAAAAATTCTTAAAGATGATACTAATACTCACTTAAATTAAAAAACTAATGAGTAATCACCTCCTCCTTTTGAAATTATAACCACTTCTCTTTCTCCTAAACATATCATAACTCCCAAGCCTTGTGTTAATTCTTCTTCCAAAACCCATTAGAACTTCTTAGATGAACTCAACTCTATGCCTTGAAAATTTATCTCATGGAGATAGTTATCACTTCTCATTATCATCATAAATTCCTAATCCAATAACTCCAATAAAATTAAGAATCATCTCCCTTAGAAAAGTAACCATCTTCTCAAGAGCCTCAACCAACACAAGTTCATACCATTGAATCTATTTGTTCTTCTTTTAAACCTTCCATAGAATTTCTTGAAGAAGACATGATCAATGATGAAATCCTCTTTTGAGTTGATGATCTACACATATTTATCAAAATAACCATTAATAACATCATCATTCATAAAGTATTAGTAAATTAATGGTCAAGAGTTAATGTGACATCTCTTTGGCTCATTTAACAACTCAGATATAAAAAAGATCATATCAAGCAAACTCATTTTACATGTTGTGGATTTATCGAGACCAATAAAAATATATTTGGTTGTATTTGTCTCCCTCTTACTATTATTACAAAAACTATATGTACTAATATTATAGTCCTTGGTGTACCATTATCTTATAACATAATGTTGGGATGCATATGGACTCATTGCATGAGGGCTATTACCTATATAGGAATTCAATGTATAAAGTTAGTTCATGATGGAAAATAGTATAAACATGAGGTCGATCCTAACCCATGGAGAATTCATATTCATAATCCTAAATCTAAATATTGGATTCCCATTATTATTAAAATTAATAGAGCCCCTTTACTCTAATTCATCGATATGAATCCATATTTACATGTTACTCTTGTCGACTCTAGCGATGATGAACCCAACAAGTAGTAAAATACAAGAAATAATACCAAGCTACCTCCTTAAATATTGGATTGGATTCCTCCTTCCTAATTACTTCATGATCATACCATCCCTCTTATCTATGATATCACTAATTTCCCTCCTCCATGTAATCCACATGAATCATCTTATACAAAAGATTATTTCATGTGTAATGACTGTGGAGTGGCTAAAATATTTTAATACCCTTCGATTATGTCAATTCATAAATTTAGTAATTTAGGCATCTCATCTTTCAAATTCTTTTATGAGTCACAAACATGTACTATTTCTCCAAATTATGATGATAAATACATTATCATCCAAGATCAATCGAGATATTTGGATGCTCAACATTATCAAAAAACATTAGCCAAAATAGATGTTTTCAACTACGATGTTCATACCATTTCCATGGATTTTGAATTAGAACCTAAAGGTCATGTACCTCCATCAAATTTTCTATCTCTTAATACTCCTTAGGTGGTTAATCAAATATTACCTCTCACATCTTTGAAACATCCAAAACATTCTATACCTCCTATAACACTAGATATTCTATGTGATCCTCTTCCGATCAATAATTCTAAAGATAAATTAATTGAATATAATAAACCTTCCTCTAAAATTTTACATACTCATAAGATCACTTTGGACACCAAGGACATACATTTATGCCAAATGTAGACACCTTAATCTGGCCACCAATAACCTATGATTAAGCTTTTGGCCAAATCCCACCTAAAATGCACAATTTAGCCTAAAAACACTAAAATATGCTAAATGATGTGAAACTAAAATATTTGAGTGTTGATTTTGGCTAGAGTATATTTAAATATGGAAATACAATTTATGGGCTAGCTAATTTTGATCAGATCATTTTGAGTCAAAATGCCAATTTTGCACATGGGTGCTCTAGATTGATCTTTCCTCCAAAATCTCTTACACAAGACATATTCCTTTGTTATTTATTTTTAATAAAATATTAAATGGAATAATGGATCCAATGCATCTAACTTTTCCTTCCAATTCTAATCCAATCAAATTTTGGACTAATAACAAGGCATTTTGATCAATTTGAGTAATTTGTGCACAAAGTTCTTAAATATGCTTAAGAGCTAATTAACCAAATTAGAGCCTAATTAATAATTCCATGGAAACTTGTTGAATACTTATTTTTGAAAATGAATATTGAATCTTTTCATCATTAGGTGACCTCATTTCTTGGGAAGACATTCCTAGGCCATAAATGCCACAAATATTAGGATTCATGCCTCCCATGCCTCATCAAAGCCCTCCATGCCTATTAATTGCTCCTCTATCCCAAATATTGATGAGATTATTTATAAATTTTAATTTCATAACTATATTAATTTTTATCCACACATCTCATTCTTGAGATGGATGGTTTAGGTTGATTCTATCCATTTGAAAAAAAACTATAAATGGAGAGGCCATGAAAATTATTTCTAAGCTTAATTTGTGCAAGGTTATAATGTAGGATTGGTTCCAAAAGCTTCAAGAAACTAGTGTTACCGTGCCAAATTGATTCCAATCCAAGCCAAGCCATAATCCAAAGGTGCCAAAGAGAGATGGAGGTAGACAAGCTTCCATTGCCAATGACTTCGTGAGCACAAAACTAAGCAAGCCACTTCTACAAAGGCATTTGGAGCATCCAAGGAAGGTGATGGAATTATTGTGTTTTATTCCTTACTTTTTAGTTGTGTTTGTCATTTTTTTTTGTTACCAAGCTCACTATAGTAACTAGGCATGAAGGTTTTAGCTTAATGTGTTGTTTGTCAATTTGTTTTGTGTATTTTGTCACTAACACCATACTAATCTCCTCTTCTTAGTCAAATTCCTAATTCACATAATGGCACATCAAATGGGACCAAACACATCTAAAATATGAAGATGATCATTATGAAACTTTAAAATCTTCATTTGGATCATTACAACTATTGAAATTTGATTTTATAACTTTGTTTTGCCATATTTATTTATCATTGGTTTACACAGTAACCATCATTAGTTAGTAAAACCATCATCAATTAGCATAACCATCATCAGTCACTATTGCTATAACTAATGTAAATTAGATAACCATCATAAATTAGTAATTTTAACCATCATTGGTTATATAACTAATGTCAGTCACTGTGTTTCTCTTAAAAACACAAAACTTGAGAGTTAATAGGCCATTTTAAAATGATCGATTTAGGGTCATATGGACTCCATTTTGGATGATTTTTTTATAAAACCATGTGTTTTATCCTAAATTTTAATAATTTAGCATTATTTTAGCTTCAAGTTTCATAGATTTTTTACAAAATTTGGAAAATCTATTTAAAATGTTTCTAATCTAACATATTTTATTTTGGGGTGATGCCTTAAGGGTAGACAGGTAACTAGCAGATTTCATGTTTGATAAATCATGTTTTAGAACATATTTTGCATGTTTTAAAATAAATTAGGAACATTATTTTGGTACTTAAAATAAAATTTAAGGTTCTTAAATAGGTTTTTTTAGCATTATTTTTCAAATTTACAACTAAGACCAAGGGGGTCAAATGAACACCACCTCATTTTTCAAATTTGGGCTTAAAAATGAACTCACCTTTCCAAGATTTTTGTGTTCACTTAGTTGTTTAAATTAGATTTTTGTTTAGAAAAAAAGAGGGGTGTTACATGTATTCTCTTCCATTTGTCCCCTTTAGGAAACCCTTAGAATCAAAAGTGCCATTCCTATTGCAAAAATCCTAGTCTAAGGCTTAGAAAGAATGCCATCTAAAGCACTCCCCAAAAACTCATAAAAGTTTGGGTGACCTTGAAAATGACCCTAAAGTATTTCATTTTATGTCTTTCAATTCATTACATCTTGGATTATGAGGGGGATGTCATTACCTCCTATGAGTTCTTTAGGGAAGCTTTAACCCAGGGTTTCATCTCTTGACATTGACTTCACTTACTCTTCTGAGTTTGACATGGGATGTATTTGCATTTGGGCATCACACTACACTAAGTGAATAGTAGGATGTAGTGTTATAAAAAACACTAGACCTTTTTAAAACTATCCAATGCCATGGTCACCCAATTTCCATGCTTATCTTTTGCATCGATTGACATGAAATTCATTATGCAATTGATTCCCATAGAAACATTTGAAATATTTCTAGTTTAGTTAAACCCCACACTACCATACCCTTGCTAGGATTTGGATAATTATACTTAGTGTATTTTTGTCATTTTTGCTTGGTATGTTTTGAGACTAAAACTTATTTGTTTGTTCATAATCCATGCCAAAACAATGTATTTAAATTGAGAAGGGTAGTGTTATGCTACCCAAAACATGTCAAAACCATTTTGCCTTTGAGTCTTTTGAAATATAAAATAGATCACATCATTAAATAATTCTTACATCATTAGGCTACTCAATTTGTTTCAAGACTTGTTTCACTAGTATCAAAAACCATAGTTTCAAACCATGTCATGTATACCATTTGGACCTTTGTCTTGTGTTGTCATACTGTCCAATCTTGTCTAGCTTGTTTGGTAAAATCTTAGTTTTCAACATTGAGTTTTCAATTAGCCTTGTCAATTTTGGATTCAAACATTGATTGATTTCTGTTTAGGTCTCAATTCATGGGGTTAATATATAGATCCTCCTCTTTTAGGTTGCATAACTTTAGTTAATCAATTACCCAAATTTAAAAACTATTGATGGGTTTATTTGTTTAATGCCTATCCTCATCATTTCTTGTGCCTTTATTTGAGAAAACATAGTCTTTATTCAAAGAGATTTTTGTCTTATGCCTTATGCCAGCTGATCATGTTTATGTTTGAATCCATGTGTCGGGTTTATGTCAATGTTGTTTCCAAAATTGTTAGATTAAATCAAATTGTATTAGCCTTTATTTCAAGTCTATATTTTAACACCATTTGGACAAAAGTCTTAGCATATGCATATTTTTTTGAGCCTATATTTTGACTCCACATTTGGACAAAAGACCTAGTAACTCAACTTTTCCCTTTCCTAGTCTAGACCTTGTTTGTAATACTTTGACCTAGACCTTTGACATGCCAAATTTTATTTTGATGTTTGACCTTTTATGTGTATAAAATTTTAAATTAGACATTTTATGTTAGACTATTTTATACCAAGTGTTATCACAAATCATTTTGGAAATACAGCTCCACTTTCAGACCATATTGGAGTCATAGCTCCACCCCTTCGACCAAGTTAGACCAAGTTTGAAACATCATCATTTGGATAGTTTTTCATATTTTATATAACTCTAAGCCCTTTTATTTCATAGCTTTCATTATTTATGTGGATATGTCTAGCTACACTTATAGTGGATTTATATACAATCTATCTTATGATAGAATGGCTACACAAAATCCCTCCAATACTCTATATGGGGAACATAGTCAAAATCCACAAAATCCAAATTGAGACCTTTATTAGTATGAAGAGGATTATGAGGAAGACTTTGAAGACCCAACTATATATAATGTTGTTTGGGATATGGATTTATACCCTATTTGCAATAATCAGTACATGGAAGACAATCAAGAACTAGCTTATGAGCCAGCTCATAAGTGGGATGATATGGTTTATGAAGAAGACTTGGATGCTTTGGGTTATGTAAAAAACTAAGTTCCACAATGCCCTTTCATCATTACAAAACCTAGTCCTTTGGCTTATGCAAGCAATCAAGCTCTATAATGCCTTATTATTACCATTTCAAGACTTCATCCTTTGGCTCATGTGAGAAATCATGCTCCCAAATTCCATACCATTATCCAACCATAAGTCATTCCTCATATAGTGCCAATCCCATCCAAACCTCAACCCGTCCAATTATTCAAAGACCAAGATGTGTTCAAAACTAGTATTTTCTACCTCATTGGAAATCAAGGCCAAGAGAACCAACCAATCCAAGATGTTTCTATTAAATAAACCATTTGTGATAAGTCAACCTATGATAAATTAACTATTGATCCTATACCAGTTGTTGAGGAGTCTCACACTAATTATCTAGTCTTTGTTGAGTCAGTTCTTAATTATTATAACCACCTTTGGGAAAATCATTACCTTGACCATGTGCCTATTTTTTAAGATCCTCCTATTAATAAGCCAGTCTCTGAAAAGTTGTCTCTTGACCTTTTTCCCATCTTAGATGAGTCCCACTCTGACAAACTAGTTTTTATGGAGCCCATCATTCCATTACAGGTTGTTACTTATCCAATACCAAGAATTTAACAAGACATCATTATAATAGAGTACCCATCAGATGAAGAATCAAATTTAGAATTAGGTTTTACTCTTGGAATGACATCAGATTTAGCATCAAAATTAGAATCAACATTAGTCTCAACATCAAATTTTTGAGTCTCTTAAGTTAGAATTAGATTTATAAGAAAAATATGTTCATGGTTGTTACAAGAATGGTTACACATGCCTTATAGATCAATTTGAATGCATTTGTGATCCTTTATGGTTTTTGAGGATGATTACTTCATATTCAACACAAGTTATCCTAGTATCTTCTATGAGGATTGTGTATCCTCTCCCCATTCCATTATCATTCCACAGGCCATTACCATCAACTAAAATAGCCAGATCATTAACATTCCATCTCCCACAAGTGTTAATTAGGATCAATAGACTCACACTTTGTTGAATTGAATCCATGGTGACATAGCATTTAAAGAAGATCAAGGAGGCCAAGACCACATTCATATAGTATAAGAACACTCTCCTAGTGAAACCTTTTCAAAGGCACTAGGGGACAATCAAAGTTAGAACTCAACATCTTTTACTAAAACTTTTTTATAAGTGATAGAAGACAATCAAAGTCAAAAGTCAACATTCCTTAATGAAACCTTCTTGAAGTCACTACAGGACAATAAAGACAAAATCATTGGTGAAAACCTCTTTGGGGCACCAATAACTGAGCACAAAAGTTCTTCACTACTTAATGAAGACAAAATCAAAGATCAAATCAAAATATATTCCAATCTATAACCTAATCAGATGGTAGTTACTCTCAAAATCAAACAGTATAAAAATCTGGTGGTTTTATCAAGAGAACAAGTCTTCAACCCCACCACAACAAAAGTTATGTCGAATCTAGCATCAACAACATTATGTGTGATTGAAAGTCTTGATCTTAATTTATTTCCCTACCATTCCACATTCCATTATCATCAACTATTACATTTCACAAACAAACCTATCATCCATTATTCATCCTTATTTACCATCCATGGTCACACTTTCCTTTGTAGAGGCTACAAAGATACCTTGTCTCGACACTTGAAAGAATCAAAATCAATGACCAATGAAGATCATAAAAGCATTTTCGACAACTAGATATATAGGATGTTTTTGATAGAGTAGCTATTTAGATGAGGTGTGGGATAGAAATTAACATGATCAAGTATTCTATTTGTATCATTTGTTGATTAGGATGTGCATCTCCATCTCAACAGGAACAACATAATCAAAAACCACACCCAAGCCAAAAACATGTACCATACTATTTCACATTTCCATGCCATCTTCATTCTTACATATCCATTTTCCATTGTCACATATTCTTGCTAATCATCCTATCACCTGGTGGAAAACCCTCTTACCATTTTATACCATCTTATCATTCCATTCCTATCTAGACCAAAGCTTATTTTTAGTCATCCTACCCAATCCTATTTTAATCTTGGTTTATTTTGTTCTTCCCACACCTTTTGTGATGGGATTTTGATCAAGTTTCAATAATCAATCCAATTCATGTTTACAATGATAGTCTATGAAAGTAGTGTGATAGTTGATCTGTAAAGATATCTTTCATTTTCCATCCTGTATCAAGTTTGTTTATGCGAGCTTCATTATAACTACCTATGGGAAAATTAGTGTCTCACTAATCTTGCTACTAATTATAACCACCTATGGTCAAATTAGTATCATTGAACTATGCCATTGTATCCTAGTTATAACTACCTATGGGCAAACTAGGGACAACACTTATTTATCATGCATTAATGTATCACCTTTCCATTATTATTTTCATTTGACTGGCCATTTTCTAGATTTGAGAATTTTTTAGGCCCTAATTGGTTTTTCCCCACCTTTTGTGTGGATGGAATTACTATGAATTTAGTTCATTTCAATACTATGTGGGTCATGCCCAATTCATGTTGAGACCAACTCAATCCCCCTTTATATACACTCTCACCATTTTATGAGAAACCTAAACCAAATGCTCTCTTCATTTTGTGAGTAGGTATCTTATCATTCTCTAATGAGTTAACATACCTCAAAATTCCAAAAACATTCATAACATTTTAAAAATCCAAAAACATTTGTCCTATCTAAGCATAGTCAGTTATCCTCGATCCACCTTACTAGGGCATGGTCATTTCTAGGATGCTTTCTTTTAATTTTGTTTTTAATCTTTCTATTTATTTATTTATTTCAAGTTGTTTGTTTATTTTTTTATTTTTTTATTCACTTGCCTTTTTATTTTCTTTCAGCATTGTTGCCTTGACTCAGTCTATATGTGTTTATTAAGTGATTCTTTAAGCACATTATTCTTGAGTCTATCCATATTCATACGTAAACATTTTCATCATGGTTTTTATCATTGGTGCATTATTTTTGAGTGTTTATTAGATATCAAGAGTTATTCCTTATGCATATTTTGGCCAAGTCTTCATGGTGTTATATCACGAAGCCTACCGTCACATGCTACAACAAAAAATGGCTTCAAGAAGGTCTATAATCAATGGATCCATAAAAGTTTCTCCTTGGTACCTTGGCAAAATCCTTCCATCCCACCCTTGATCAAATTATCCCATTGGCCATTCTAGTTGTGTCATTGCTAATCAAGATGATCATCTCCTCGTTAACAAGTACAATTGAATCATTCACATTAATCAATATTATTCTTATATTCTTCTATTTCATCACTTTACACCCACTCATATCATTAGGTTATGATTGTTAATCATCCCTAAATGGGGCATCATCACCTTTATCCAATCTAGGTCCTCTTAATGATTATAACCACCTATAGACAAATCATTATTTTGACTTTTATTCTTAATTATAACTACCTTTGGGAAAATCAATATCCTTTTTACATCAATGCATGCAAGTATTTTCTCATTTGGATTAATCTCAACCATGGGTTAATTCCATCTTTATTCATGTTTCTTTTTGAGGGACCATCCATCAATAAATGTAATGGCCACTCCCTTGATGGGGCATCATCATAGGCTTTCAAAAACCATTTGGAGCTTTTTTATTCAACCATCATCTTCTTTTTGGCATACATTCCATCTCTCATTATTTGAGAAGACATTGCTTTGCCTATGGTTTGAAACATTTCCCAAATAGGGGTAAATTGTAGACACCTAAATTTGGCCAATGATAACCTCCAATCAAGATTTTGGTCAAATCCTACCTAAAATGCACAATTTGGCATAAAAACACTAAAATATGGTAAATGATGTGAAAATGACATCTTCAAGTGTTGATTTTGGATATAGTATCATTAAATAGGGTAATGAAATTTATGGTATAGATAACTTTGACTAGATCATTTTGATTCAAAATGATAATTTTGCACCTTGGTGCTCTAGATTGATCTTTCCTATCAAATCTCTTGCACAAGACATTTTCATTTGTTATTCATTTTTGGTAACATCCTAAATGGGATAATGGATCCAATGCATCTAACATTACCTTCCAATTCCAATACAATCAAATTTTGGACCAATAACAAGGCATTCTGATTAATTTGAGTAATTTGTACACAAAGTGCTTAAACATGCTTAAGAACTAATTAACTAAATTAGAGCCTAATTAGGAATTCCATAGAAACTTGTTGAATCTTATTTTTGGAAATGAATATTGAATATTTGTATCATCAGGTGACCTCATTTCCTGGGAAGACATCCCTAGGCCATAAATGTCACAAATATCAGGATTCATGCCTCTCATGCCTCATCAAAGCCCTCCATGCCTCTTAATTGATCCTCTATGCCAAATATTGATGAGATTATTTATCAATTTTAATTGAAAATTTGAATTAATCCTTAGCCACACATCTCAATCTTGAGATGGATGGTTCATGTTGATTCTAGCCATTTTCAAAAATCTATGAATAGAGAGGTCATGAACATCATTTCTCAGCTTAATTTTTGCAAATTTATTATGCAAGATTGGTATCAAAAGCTTCAAGAAACTAGTGTTACCATGCCAAATTAATTCCAAGCCAAGCCATAAGCCAAAGGTTACAAGGAGAGATGGAAGTAGATAAGCTTCTATTGTCAATGACTTCATGAACATAATACTGAGTAGGCCACTACTACAAAGGCATTTGGATCATCCAAGGAAGGTGAAATAATTCTTGTGTTTTATTCCTTACTTTTTATTTGTGTTTGTCATTTGTTTTTGTTACCAAGCTCACCCTAGTAACTAGGCATGAAGGTGTTAGCTTAGTGTGTTCTTTATCAATTTTTTTTATGCATTTTGTCACTAACACCATACTAATCTCCTTTTCTTATTCAAATTCCTAGTTCACACCAAATACATTATATATATGATTCCCATGGTAACAATATCATTGATATTTAAGTATATGTGGAATATTATGTACCCCTTCCTATGTTACCTAGTGATGAAGATATCCTTGAACTAATCCATACCCAAGAACCTAAACTTCCTCATCAATATCACAAACTTAGGAATTTCAAGTGTAAGGCCCCTTATTTTAACAAATTCATTGCTAGCATTGATCCTAAAACCAATCCCATTTCCTCTCTTCCTAATTCCCCATATCATTTTTAAGACATATGTTATGCTTATCAAGGAAACTACAAGAATCAAATATGTCATACCCTCATGTCCTCACCATATAAGAGTATATGCATAAATCATGCTAATTAAACATGATAATTTTATCTTATTATTTGATAAATATCATTGTAATTTTACTTGTTCATATGAAGACATACCTAGTAATGATCTTAGTATCATGGTGAACAAAATCATCACATACCCCAACACCAAACCCATTCAGTAAAAATAATAGAAATTTCCCCCTTGAGGTTTCCACATTATGCCATAAATAAATTATTAAACTCTTAGATGCTAAATTTATCAAACATGTGGACTATTATGAATGGGTCTCAAACATTATCTCCATTCATAAAAAATTTACCATGATCATTCACATTTTCATCATCTCAATCTCACTTGTCCTAAGGAAAAATTTACATTACCTTCAATCAATGCCATCATCGATTCCACTATTGGATACAAAATGTTGTCCCTCATAGATGGTTTTTTTGGCTATACTCAAATCCATATCTCCCATGAATATCAACATAAGGTAACTTTCACCATAGGATGGGGAACCTATTGATATGTTAAAATGTCATTCAACTTTAAAAATGCCATAGCTACCTATCATAAGGATATGACCCACATTTTTCATGACCTTATCCATAAGATTGTGGAAACCTATGTGGATGATCTCATTTCCAAATCCAAAAGCCAAAAAACTCATCTTTTTTATCTTTCCATCATATTTGATTAACTCATCGAATATAAAGTTAGATTTAATCCCTAAAAATGTGTGTTTGGCATTACATCTGATAAATTTTTAGGGTTTTTAGTCTCTCTTCATAGTATTAATTTTTATCCCACCAAGATCAACATTATTTTCAACATGCCTATTCATCATTCCATTCTAAACATTCATACTTACCTTGGAAAGGTTATGCAAATTCAATGATTTATCCCTAGAATGGCTTATCACATCTATTTCATTAATTCCCTTATTAAGAAAGGTAATGATTTATAATGGATTGATCCTTGTCATAAGGAATTTGATAAAATGAAAGAATCATTGCTACATCTACCTCCCTTCATCCAACTTTTAATGACTATCCTTTAATTTTTTACACTTCTTTTATACTTGTATCATTTGGGGCAATGTTTACAAGATGATATTAGGAGAGAGTATTCTATCCACTATATTATTTTAGGCCTCATAAATTAAATAAATGTTATACCAAAGTAGAACTTTATTTCCTTGCTATATATTTTTCAACTAAAAATCTTTGTCAGTACGTGCTCTATTAAAAAAATTATGTCATAGTTCATTCCAACCCACTTCATCACTTATTATCTAAATCATTTTTACCTGGTGATCGAATTAGCAAGTAGATGGTTAATTTAATGGAATTTTACCTCCACATCATCACTCAAAAGGCTTTCAAAAGATAAGTCATTATTTATCAACTTAGAATAACACCCATTCTTGCTACTAATTGTGATCAATATAAATCCAAGATAGAAGATTAGTATGGTGTTAGTATGAAACAAAATCAAACAAAAAACACTAATAAAGACTTACACCTCTATCCTAGACACTCAAAAAGCTAATGAATAATACAAGTAACTAATAAATGAGATAAAAAAAATACTTTAATCTTATATGAGATCAAGTGTTGAGTGTTGGAAATGAATTGACATGCTTGGTTATGTGATTAAAAAATATTTGGAAATAGTTCTCCTTGCACCACCTCTCCTTGTCACCTTGGCAATGTTAAATTCAGATTTGGCTTGGATTTGTTTAGAAAATGGGCATGATAAAATTATAAAAAATGGAATGTTTACATGTATTTTGGAATGATAACTTTACACCAAAAGAGCTTTATTTATCAATGGGTGAGGTCTTCTATTTATATCTTCTCAAACTAACTCTAACCCAAATGTAGTTAGGTTAGATTTAACTAAGATTAAATTCAAATTAACCATAGTTTAGTTAAGAAGGGTATTTGTAATTAATATTTGGGATATATATCCCATTTATTAAGCATAACACTCCATTTTTTAATTTGAGTAATTTAGGGATACAATTTTAATTCCTTGACTTTGAAGATGATGACATCATCATGACTTCATTTTTATTGAAATTTCCTTTCTAAAAAATTCAATTTCACTAATTGCACATGGAAATATCACGTAATAATTTAATTTGATTTTCTTTGTTAATTTATTTTTCTTAGCATTTTATCACTTTAGGAATTGTTCAAGTGCCCTTCGTACTGGGTCCAAAGGCTAAACTATCACATTGCTAGGTCACAAGTTCACTGGAGATTAATCTATGAGAGGTTATTATTGAATATAAGATAATAACCCACATATGGATGTCTTAACATGATTATTATCACTAATTTATAATATGTAGATGAAATTAGGACACTCAATGATTTCTAGGCTTAATTTCCATTGTTTGGTTGAAATGAATTTGAAGTTTGGTTAGAAGCTAGTTCTAGCTAAAATGGGGTGTCTATAGTTATCCCTTGTTTGGGAAAGAGTTTTAAATCATATTAAAAGTAACTTATTCTCAAATAATGAAAAAAAATTAATGCTTAATTCCCTAAAAGGTGATGAATGAGACTTGGATTCCCCATCAAGGGAGTAGCCAATAAAGAGGGTTGGTGAATGTTCCCTAAAAAAGAAAGAAACAATGTGACCAAGAGATAAAAAGGGGGAAAACGCTGATTTGTCCAAAGGTGGTTATAATCAATGGTTTAATGAGATGCTATCATATGGAAGATAAAATGGGGTGACTTTTCCCAAAGGTGATTATAATCATCGACATAGGGAGGTGAAGATAATGAATTTCCCAAAGGCATTTATAATCATTAACATAATTGAAAATTCCCCATTAGGGTGGATAGAGATAATGATTTGACCAAAAGTGGTTATAATCATTAAAACAATCAAATCATGATCTATTAGGGAAAAATAATGATAATTATTTTCCCCAATGTGGTTATAATCATTAACATATAGATAGATCAAAACATAATTATTTACCTAAAGGTAGTTATAATCATTGGCACTATGATTTTACCTAATCAAGTACATTATAAAATGGGGCTTACTTAGTGAATCCATAGGCATGGAGTGAGAGGAAGTCATTATATAAGATAGGCATGAATTTGGGCTACCTACTAATATGGAGATGCATGTCCTAACTAGTAGGGATTAAAATTTATTTATGATTTAATTACTATATATTTAGGTAACCTTTAGATAGGTCAAAGAAATTTAGGCATCAACAAGGATAATTATTGTGGCACCCTATATTTTAAGATCCACTTAACTAATTTTTGTTGTACCACATGATGGTATATATTAGGATATAAAGTACCATGATGAGCTAACCAAAATATGCATAAGGACTAACACCTAATCCAATAAACAATTGAAAATAATGTACCAATGATAAAAACCATAATGACAATGTCAATGCATGAATATGAATGAACTTTAATATAATTCATAAGGAATCACCCAATGAACAAATTCATACTATGTTAAGGCACAACAATGAAATAAAATAAATAGGCAAACAAAAAAAAAACATAACAAAACACCAATTAAAATAAATGAAAAAATTGTTGGGTGGATATTTTGTCACTAGCTGACTGAGGACAAAATAGGTGCTTCAACCATAGCATAAGGAGATTTAATCAGCCAAATGTGTAGGTCTACCATATCATAAAGAGATAAATCTCTCCTCTCAGCAAGGAGAGGTTCCCTATAGACTACTAAATGATATATAAAATGAAAATACACTTAGGGGTGAAATCATACCATCTATCTCTCTTTTTTTAGAGATGATGTTCATAGAACAGAGGAGGATTTTGGTGTAATTACTGAAAGGACACTTCTCTTATTTTAGAAGTGATATTCAAGAAATAGCAAGGCTCTCCTAGGGTAGAAACAGAAACCACAAGAAACCAACCAAAGCACAAAGTTTTAGTTGTCTCTCTTACTAATTGGGACAAAGCAACAAAGCGAGATTAAATTCAACTCAAATTCTGCACCTAAAACTAAAATATAGTATATAATTATGAAGGATAAAGAGAGCACAAAGTCTCTCTAGTATCCTTTACACAAAAAACATAGACTGAAAGCAGTTATGGAATCACAAAGTCTCCCATAGTTGGTTTCAGGACATCGTCCAGCTTATTTCCACTAATTATGCTTATTTGATTAAATGGACAAGATTGTATTTAGGAAACAGACATAAGAACAATTTCCTAAAAGACACAAACTTATTCCAACACAAAGTCTGGAAGGTCACTTGCTTTCTTATTCATTTAACAAAAATGATTAATATTTTGCACTCAAAGTCTTAGGATTGTCTTTCAATTTGGGCAGAGCTTCGCTTATGATAACCAAAATATCTCTCATATACAGAATGGGAGTTGACAATATATAGCATTCCAAGGAAGATTTGGGCACTTGTTTTCATGAAATCAGCCCATGCTGAATGAATGCCTTTAATAACTCTCTAAGAGCCATGCTGGAACAGGGCATCGGTCTTGACTTTGGTGTTCTAAATTAATTCAAATGTCCCTTCCTTAGCATGGGTCTTTTGGTTTTCTCAATGAAACTTACATAGCTATCCATTCACCTTTATTTCACGTAGAAAAAAATAGGCTGCGTCTTTAAATATTTGTGTTCCTTGATGTCCACCTAGTAGACTATTTCACCTACTGAAAATAACTTTTTTGCAGCTATTTTTGGTTTTCCTTGCTACGTTTTGCCTTTAATTAGCAATCTGAGCTCTTGGAGATATATTCTCACTTCTTCCATTCACTTTTTTAGCTCCTTCCTTGGTTGGTTGTTGAGCTTGTTCTCAAGGCTTTTGAAAATCAATGGTCATTCCATCACTTTAAAATTGACATCCATGGAGATGTCACTAGTCCCTTTGAACCTCTTTGAACCTTGAAACTTAAACTCTTTTAGTTCAAAGTTCAATGGTTTAAAGGTTCAATGGTTTTGTGAAGGGCCGCATTCACTCTCCTTTTCTTCTTTGGTTAAACCATCCCTTTGAACTTGTTTCTGGAATCTTCCACTTTCTTCATTCGCTCAAAGCTTCCTTTTAAACTTATGAATTCTTTAAACCCATTGAACCTTTGAACCATTTTGGTTCAAGGTTCTATGTTTCAACAATTCATTCTCTTTCTTTTAAAGCCTTTTATTCTCTAATTCCATCGAACTCATTGAACTCATTGAACCTTGAACCATTTTGGTTCAAGGTTCAATGGTTTAATAGTTCAATCTTATTTCTTTGATTTCTTCAAAGCTTCGAACTCTCTAGATTTTCTAAGTCTATCTAAGTCATTGAACCTTTGAACTCCTTTTGGTTCAAGGTTCAATGGTTCAATAGTTCAATCTTCATCCTTTGAAGCCTTCTTTTATTTAAGTCTTTCAGACTTATTGAACTCGTTGAACCTTGCGAAGGCAAGGTTCAAATGGTTCAAAGTTCAATTTTAAATCTTCAAATCCCTCCTTTCTTTATGTCTGTTGAAGTTGTTGAACCTTTGAACTCATTAGACCTTTGAACCTTGCAAAGGCATGGTTCAATGTTTCAATGGTTCAGTGTGGTTCATTTTATTTCTTTAAAGCCCATTGTTAAGTCTTTTGAATGAACCTTTGCATTGAACCATTCCCAAAACACTAAGGAAAAGCCTTAAGTGTTTTGAAATTCATTTGAAGAAATCCTGCCTGTTAAACCTACAACTTCCTTATAAGAAAATTCTTGAATATTTAGAAAACTTAATTGCTCAAAACATTCTTGAGAAAGAGAAGAGAGAGTTTTAGTTTGCAGGACCAAACTGATTAGTAGGTTGTCCACAAAAATAAGTGACAGATTTTGGAAACAACAACTGGCTCTAGTTGGGGAACTTCCATCAGTCAAAAATAGAAACAGTTGAAGGGAGTAGAAACTAGAATCTCAGTGCCTTCATCTCTACCATTGGGTTATAGAGTCATGCTCACCCAAAAATAAAGGTGCCAAAAACCAAACAGTGCCAAAAAAAATGAAAAACCCAAGACAAAGAAATACTATACAAATGTACATGTATATGAGTGGACTTATCTAATGCTTCAAGGATTGAAGAATTTTAGATGCTACCCACTGTGAGGTAGAGCAAATGACATTCTATCCTGGTATTCTAGCAAGAAACTATTTTCACCATTTAAATGATGAATGGTAAATGGGCCTCTCCACAAGGAATCAAATTTTCTATGCATTCCTTTTGGTTTTCTCCTCTTGTCCCACAACAAGACTCGATCTCCAATCTGAAAATCATGGATCTTTGCCTTCTAGACAAAGAGTCTCTTCACCAAACTTTGGTGTAGCAATTTGATCTACGACCATAGTTCTTTTCTCATTGAGTTCAGTCAAACATATGATCCTTTTGTCGATGGAACTTTCAAAGGTTGAATCTTCCACTACCTTTGCTAATTTTAATTTTGGTAATTCCAGGGTGATTGGTATTTCTACATTCAGACCGTAAATAAGTTGGAAAGGGAACATACCAATTTATTTCTTGGGCATAATCATGTCTACCCATAAAGCATTAAATAATGCTTTATGCCAAGTTCTTTGATTTTCATCTACCAGCTTCCTAATAATGGTCACCAGGTTCTTGTTGCTTGACTCTACTTGACCATTTGCTTGTGGATAATAGTCAGAATAATGGGAGAGAATAATCCCATAAAAGTAATAAAATTGAGTAATCTCATGAGAAGAGAAACAAGCTACATTATCTATTACAATCTTGGTTGGGACTCCAAACCTGGAAATGATGTTTTCCTTGAGGAAATTACACATGACTTCTAAAGTAGCATACTTGACTAGAATGGCTTCCACCCATTTGGTGAAGTAGTATGTGGTTGTAAGGACATAATCATGTTTAACACTTGAGGAAGGATTTACAGTGCCAATAAAATCAATTCCCCATTACTAAAATGACTCTTCTATCACCACTGGCTTGAGAGGTAACACAACGAACTTGGGTTTGCCAATGAATTATTGACATAGTTCACATCTACACACCTAGGCATATGAATCTTGAAATAGAGTAGGCTAATAATAACTAGCTCATAGAATCATATGGGCAGTCACAGGGGTAGAAAAATGTCCTCCACAAGCCAAATTGTGGAAGGACTCCAAATTTTGTTCTATTGTGCTTTATCCACGCAGCGGACAAACACTACATCAAGGTTCCTATTATATAATCCATTGTCCCATAGGACAAAATTGGCAGCTTTCAACTTAACAGTCCTCTTTTCTTTATGAGATAGGTGAGCAAGACATTCACCATAAGTAAGGAAATGAGCAATTTTTGAATACCACTCATTCATAGTGGTTACAAAGAGAACTGTTGGCGTGTCTTTAACTACTATTTCTTCATGCCCTATTTCCTTTGGTGTGTTATCAACAATCAGTTGGTAGAGACCTTTTCCCCTCATGAGCTTGGTAGGTTTGATATCCAAATCAAACTCATGAATCTTAGCAATCTAATTGCCCCTTTTAGTGCCAAACTCTTGATGAGTTAAGATAGATTTCACTATTTTATCAAGCACCAGAATGATAGTATGTGAATTCAAGATATAAAATTAGAAATGCTTTACTACCTTGACCACGGCATAAGTGTGCTTCTCCATGTTTGAATATTTAAGCTCATGAGCTTTAAGAGGACAACTCATGAAGGAGATAGGAGATTCCACACCTTTGTTCTGTTGAACCAAGATGGTTGAAAGCATATGCTCAAAAGCATAACTATATATTATAAAATATTTGGTGTAATCAAGGCAAACTAGAACTGGGGCATGGGAAATAGCTTCCTTGATGTCTTTAAATGCTGATTTGCCTTCTTTAGTCTAGATGAAAGCAGCTTTGCCCTTCATCATATTGATAATGTGGTGAGTCTTCTCTATGAAATCAAGAATGAACCTTCACAAAAAATTCACCTTTCCAAAGAAAGAGTGAACTATAGTCTTACTGGTAGGAAGAGCAAGCTCTTGAATGGATTTGACCCTTTCTGGGTCAATTTTTATGCCTTCTCAGGACACAGTGTGACCGAGAATTTTACCTTCTATAATCCAAAAAATTGATTTCTTGGGATTAAGATAAATACCATTCTATCTACATCAATTTAGCACTTGTTTTAGATGATGGACATGATTAGGACGATGCTTAGAAAATATTTTCAAGTTGTCAAGGTATACCATAATGAACTTACCTTTTTTTCTGAAAGCAAGATCCATTGCTCTTTAGAAAGTGGCACCAGCATTGATCAAGCCAAACAACATTCTTTGATATGTAAAGGTGCCCCAAGGTGTTGTGAAAGTAGTCTTATGTTGGTCTACTTCACTAAATTCTACTTGATTATGTCTTGAAAAATAATCTAGCATTGATAACATCTCAACACCAGTCACTATCTACAGTAGCTGATCCATGATGGGTAGGGGATAATTGTCTTTTAAGGATGACTGATTTAGATTTCTAAAATCAACACACAGGTGAATTTATCCATTTTTATTTCTTACAGGGACTATATTTGCAATCTAGGTGGAATGATAGATTGGGAAAATAATCCTAGCATTCAGTATTTTCTGTATTTTAGACAAAATTGTGCCTGATATCCTGGGATTGTACTACCTTTGCTTCTACTTGTGAGGTAGTGACCCAACCTTGAGAGGAATCTCATGCATGATTTATTTAGGTCTGAGAGACTTCAGGTCATCATATGAATATGCCAAAACATCAATGTAATGGTGAAGTAGAGTGATGAATTTGATTTTTTCATTAGGTGTATAATAATTCCCAATGTTGACCATTTTTTGATTATTCTCTGAACTCAAATTTATTTGATCAAAATCCTTGGAGGATTTTGAATCCCTTTATTGTTCCTTGACAAACCTATCATGTTTGTCAAAAAAATTCTCAAGAGAAACTAATCCTTTGGGAATTTTATTTCCTTTAAGCTAGAGGAACTCTTCATTAGCTATTGAATTTGTCTCGAAAGTTGATTCCCATGGTGGAGATTCACTGCCTTTGAATTGAAGTTTTTTAAAGTTGTCTCTTTGATCCAAAAAATAAATGACTTGGTTATCACCATTGAACACCTACCAATGGTCAACATTATCAAGTACACTTGGTCAAAAAACCAACTCAATAGTGTACCTATCTTCTTTGAAGTCCTTGTGAAGAACCAAGAGAGTTACAGAGACGGCCAATGCATATGCATGACTATTGAATTCTTTGAGCATGGTATAAATACTGAAAGCATCAAAGATTTCAATACAATCCCACACTAGATTACAATAATGCCACAATTTCTCATTCTTGGTTTGATACAGGTTCCTCACCTAACAAACTACCAGCTCAGAATCTCCTTTGGCATGGAGGATTTTAACACCTTTATCTTGAGTAGCCTTTAATCTGAGCAGTAGCAATTCATATTTAGTAGTGTTGTTGGTGTTGTTAAACTATAACTTATATGCATATGGAAAAATATCTCCTTGAATAAATAACAAAATAACTCCTGCTCCAAAACTAGTTGAAGCATTACTACCATCAAATTTAAAAATCTAGACATCATCATATTTTGATCCTCTCTCTAATTCTTCTCCATTAGAAACGAAAAATCTCTTTTCATGCGTATTACAACCTATCAATTCTTCTAATATTTTATCTAATTTTTTTGGATTGTCACTTAATAAGCTTTAGTTTATTGAAATGGGAATGTCTTTAGTAGTCAAGAAATAATTACCCGTGCTTGAAGACTCAAATAGAATTTGAGCTTCAGGGGCTGAAGTTCGAGTGACAATGTACTTCAATTCCTTCTCAGGAAATAGCATTTTCATGACACCCTTAATAGGGATCCTCACCTCAGATAGGTCCATGCTTAACTCTCCACCAATGTCCTTACAGAAGTTTCATCCAAAAAGGATGTCGTAGGAGGCTGGGATGTTGGCCACCAGAATTGTCATTTTGATTCTCTTATCTGGGAAGGCCACAAATGCAAATTAAGCATCTATGATTTGTCCCAGTAGAGGCACCTATTTATTTTCCATGGAGAAACATCTCCCAAGGTCTTAGTCAGCATGAGACCAAGAGATTCTACCACCTTGTCAGGCATGACATTGTTAGATGTGCTAGAGTCAATTATGCAATTATTCAGTTGATGATCGTTTATTAGCAAGGAGACATAAAATGGTTATGTCTTCCTAGGAGCAGCTGGAGGAGTAATCACAAGGTTAGTTCAGGTAGATGTTTTCTCTAGTGGATCACAAGTTACTTTCAAAATTTCTTGTCCTGTAGGGATGGTTTTATTTTTTACACATTAAACTAACCTATCCAACTGCACAGGGTTAGATTGTAAGAATTCAAACTCAGACATTTGAATTTTAGCTTTCTTAACATGGTCAATTATATCAAATGATTGAAATTAATTTGAGATAGAGTAAGGTAGTTCATTGATTTGGGTTTTATTGGGTGTAGGACTAGTCTAGAAATTTGAAGTAGAAGATGAAAGAAAATTTGACGTACTTGCTTTTTTATTGCTCACCGAATCCTTTGATTGGAAAGGTAGTGAAGTGCCTCATTTATCAATTAAAATTATTGGGCATGGCTCTTCCCATATTTTTCCTTTATCAAATTCTTGAGTTGACTATTTCTAGGACCAGGTAAATACTATGTATGATCCATCAAATGCTTCACCTTTAGCTTTGGGTTCATCCTGGTAATTCAAGAATCCAATGTTGGAGTCGCCAGCTAATTCCTCTTGGCCTTCTATAAATAGATCAATGTCATCTTCTTGGTTCAACTTAGGTTGGAATGAAAAATTAGATTTAATTTCAAAATAACCAACTACTAAGTTAGCTGGTGTTGCTTCAATGGCAAGCTTCCCTAGTGGGGGAGGAAGGTGATTTGGTTGCCCTTGATTTCTAGCAATATTGTCTTGGTATGAATGATTGGGAAACATCCTCCTTAGTATATCTTGATATGAAGGAGGGGCAGACATCCCCTATTCCATTTGTTTTTTGAGAGCTATAAATTCATTCACTAGCTTTTGTACCATAGGATTAGTGGTGTTTGTGGGAGAAAATTTAGAAGATGAAGAAGATTTACCTCTATTAGGATCTCTTCTTATCTCTCTTGCCAAGATAAGGTCATCTTCAACCTCAGTCTCTAAAATTTAAGCTATAGTAAGGTCTATGTGGCCAGCTCATCTCAATAAGAAACTCACTTTTGGAAGCTAGGAATTGATGAATAATTATTTGAGATTCTCAGGCATCAGTTGAGCAATTATGGGAATCCTATTTCTCAACTAGTCAAATTTGTCAATGAAGTCTCTCATGGGTTCATGAGGCTCCTTTTTTATTTGTGTAAGCTAGGCTAACAGGGCATGTGCATCTTCTGTAGGTTTGAACCTAGCCTTAAATTTGGCTTTGAGAGTGTTCCAGTCAGTCACTGTTTATGCTTCTATATGATAGAACCAGTCTACAGTAGCACCTTGTAATGTCTCCACAAATAGTCTGACTATAATGTATTCATATTCGATGCCTATTACCCCATAAGATATGTAAAAGGCTACAATATGTTCATTAGGATGAACCTTCCCATCACCATAGAACTTAGGGAAATTTTTCCTTGAGCTATGGGGTAGCTCATGTAGAGGTGGGGTCAGATTCAGGGGACCAAAATTATTACCCTAAGGGCCTTGGACTGCCATGATATGGTTGTTGAAAGGAGGGATAATAAATATCTATGGGATATGTATGGATAAGGCTCTACTAGTAGAGGAAAAAATAGCTTTTCCAAGTATTGGGGACCTGATCTTTGTGGGAGGAAAACTCCTGGTTCATTGAAGTTGAGTTTGTGGAGGGGAAAGATTAGAACTACTCTGCCACATAAGCTCAAATACAAGGTCAATAATACCTTGAGCTCTCTAGTTTCATTTGTATGGTGGGTCTGCTAGAGTGTAAAATGGATATGGGAAGGAACTGGAACTACTTTAGTTTGGATCTTGAGGCTTCAAGCTATTTGTTCTTCCCCATGGAGTCACCAAAAAATTGTTGGGTGAATATTTTTTCACCAACTGATTGAGGACAAAATAGGTGCTTCAACCATAGCATAAGGAGATTTAATCAGCCAAATTTGTTGGTTTACCACATCATAAAGAGATAAATCTCTCCTCTCAGTAAGGGGAGGTTCTCTATAGACTAATAAATGCTAATATAAACTACAAATACACTCAGGAGTGAAATCATACCATCCATCTCTCTTTTTTTAGAGATGATGTTCATCGAATAGAGGAGGATTCTTGTGTAATTACTGGAAGGAACTTCTTTTATTTTAGAAGTGATATTTAGAAAATAGCAGGGCTCTCCCAGGATAGAAATAGAAACCAAAAGAAACCAACTAAAGCATAAAGTATTAGTTGTCTCTCCAACTGATTGGGACAAAGGAACAAAGTAAGATTAAATGCAACTCAAAGTCTACACCTAAAACTACAATATAGTATAGAATTATGAAGGATAAAGAGAGCACAAAGTCTCTCTAGTATCCTTTACACAAAAAACATAGACTAAAAGCAATTATGGTAGCACAAAGTCTCCCATAGTCAGTTTTAGGACAACTTCCAGCTTATTTCCACTAATTTTGCTTATTTGATTAAATGACAAGACTGTATCTAGGAAATAGACATAAGAACAATTTCCTAAAAGACACAAACTTATTCCAAAACAAAGTCTAGAAGGACAGTTTCTTTCTTATTCATTTAACAAAAATGATTAATAGTCTGAGCTCAAAGTCTCAGAATTATATTTCAATGTAGGTAGAGCTTCACTTCTGATAACCAAAATATCTCTCATATAAAAAATGGGAGTTTACAATATATAGCATTCCAAGGAAGACTTGGGCACTTTTTTCATGAAATTTGCCCATGCTGAATTGAATGCCTTTAATATATGTGAGAGAGCCATGATGGAATAGGGCATCAGTCTTGACTTTGGTGTTTTGAATTAATTCAAATGTCCCTTCCTTAGCATGGGTGTTTAGGTTTTCTCAGTGACACTTACATGGCTGTCCATTCACCTTTACTTCATGTAGAAAAAAAATAGGCCACATCTTTAAATATTTGTGTTCCCCGATGTCCACCTGGTAGACTATTCCACCTATTAGAAATAACTTTCTTACGTATATTTTTAGTTTTTCTTACCGTGTTTTGCCTTTAATTAACAATCAAAGATCTTGGGGCTATCTTCTTGATACCTCCATTAGATTATTCAGCTCCTTCCTTGGTTGGTCACTGAGCTTGTTCTCAAGGCTTTTGAAAATCAATGGTCATTTCATCACTTTAAAATTAATATCCATGGGGACGTCACTGGTCCCTTTGAACCTCTTTGAACCTTGAACCTTGAACTATTTTCATTTTCCTTACTATGTTTTGCCTTTAATTAGCAATTTAAGCTCTTGGGGATATCTTCTCACTTCCTCCATTCGCTTATTTGGCTCCTTCCTTGGTTGGTCACTAAGCTTGTTCTCAAGGTTTTTAAAAATCAATGGTCATTTCATCACTTTAAAATTGATGTTCGTGGGGATGTCACTGGTCCCTTTGAACCTATTTAAACCTTAAACCTTGAACTCTTTTGGTTCAAAGTTCAATGGTTCAACAGTTTTCTGAAGGGCCACATTCACTCTCCTTTTCTTCTTTAGTTGAACCATCCCTTTGAACTTCTTTTTAGAATCTTCCACTTTCTTCATTCGCTCAAAGCTTCCTTTTGAACTTATGAATTCTTTGAACCCATTGAACCTTTCAACCATTTTGGTTCAAGGTTTAATGGTTCAATGATTCATTCTCTTTCTTTTAAAGCATTTTATTCTCTAAGTCCATCAAACTCATTAAACTCATTGAACCTTTTGAACCATTTTGGTTCAATGTTCAATGGTTCAATAGTTCAATCTTATTTCTTTGATTTCTTCAAAGCTTTGTATTCTCTAGATTTTCTAAGTCTGTCTAAGTCATTGAACCTTTGTACTCATTGAACCTTTGAACAAGGTTCAACGGTTTAATAGTTAAATATTCATCCTTTGAAGCCTTCTTTTCTTTAAGTCTTTCAAAGTTATTAAACTCATTGACCCTTGAACCTTGTGAAGGCAAGGTTTAAATGTTTCAAAGTTCAATCTTAAATCTTCAAATCCCTCCTTTCTTAAATTCCACTGAAGTCATTGAACCTTTGAACCTTGTAAAGGCAAGGTTCAATGGTTCAATAGTTCAATGTGGTTCATTCTATTTCTTTAAATCTCGTCGTTAAATCTTTTGAATGAACCTTTACATTGAACCATTCCCAAAACACTAAGGAAAAGCCATAAGTGTTTTGAAATTCATTTGAATAAGGCTTACCTATTGAACATGTGGTTTCCTTAGAAGAAAAGGCTTGAATATTTAGAAAACTTAATTGCTTAGAACATTCTTTAGAAAGATAAGAGAGAATTTTGGTATGTAGGACCAAACTAATTAGTAGGTTGTCCACAAAAATAATTGACAGATTTTTGGAACAACACAAACAACAAAATAATAAAAAAGATCAAACAAACACAAACAATGGTTAATGATAATGTTAGTGTAGATAGAAAATAAATTATTTGTACATGTGTATAGATTTTTTAATCTTGGTGATAGGGTGACCCCTAAGTTAGATAATAATGATATAGGTATAACAATGCAGGAACAAAAGATGAACAATGTTGCCCCTAGGTAATAAGGAACAACAACACATAAACAAGATGATAAACAGTGTCATTAGGCTATACGACATAATGGAAATAAAACATCTAAATGGGTTAATAGAAAGAAGGAAGGGGTAGCTGAGCTAACTCCAGATACACCAGATGTTGACTACATAGTTCCATAGATATAAGATCCAATGTGAACTTTAGGCCAAATTTAGTTCTCTTAAGATATGAAATAGAATAAAATGATGAAATGAAGAATGATAGATGTGTATAGGAAGATAATAATGATCTCAACAAATGGTGAGTGTGTGAGAAAATAGGAGATGATGATCCACCATCATGAAAATGTCAATACAAATAAATTACATAAGAACAAAAATATGGTTTAGGCTAAAACTACACTAAGAGGTAAGACACGAGTAGGCATTAATGAACTGAATTGGTAATTCATAGTATATACTATATAAGGCTTAGAATGAGAATAAGATAGTAAAATGATGAGAGTGTAAAATGAAAGGGCTCAAAAAGTGGTGAGAGTGTGGCTTAGGTATGCTCATAAAATGGAATCAACGTAAGATGAAGTTAAGGGGTTATTAGTGTATCAATGTTAAATACACAATGATCATAATATAAACTCATAAAATATTGACAGTGTATAGATAATTCCAATAAGGATGGGTAAACTAAATGATAAGTGTTTACTCATAAAATAGCTAAGATTCCTAGAATCCTTAAGGCAAAGAAGTGGTCAAAAAAGAAAGGAAGGTGTAGCTGAGCTAACCCGAGATACCCCATGTATCCAACTACTGCCTATATAGTCTGTAAAAACCTCAAGCTAATGTATTTCTCCCATAACTGGAAGGAAAAAAACCAAGGTGGTATAAAAATAAATGGAACAAACAAGATGGCCCATCCTATAAAAATTTGATGGTATTATATCTCACTTAAAAATTCTAAGCCAATTTTAATGATTTTAGGATTTTTATGATTTTTAAGATCTTTTACCAATGTTTTTGTATTTTTTGAGGTATCTAAACTCAATCAAGGATGATGAGATACCAAATGGTCCAACTCATAAAATGGTTAGAGTGTAGCTTATACATGTTCATAAAATGGTGAGAGCATGGATTTAGGATGACTAAGATAACCTCAGTGTAAATCAAGCACTATCTACATAGTCCCAAAATGAGACCTCAAGTCACTATAGATCTACCTTAGAGTAGATGAATCTAAGAAACGTAAGTTCATGAATTAGGTAAATGACACAGTATATAATAGGTTTTGCAAGGTGATGCAATAATGCATGGTAAAGGTGTTGATTCTAATTTCTCCATAGGTGGTTATAATTAGGGGAAAATGACATGGGTTGATAATACTAATTTTCCTAAAGGTAGTTATAATTATTATCATTGGAAATGAGGTATAATGTGATAACAATGAATAATACATTGCCAAACCATTATCATACTAGTCTAAATTATTGTTTATTTGTATAATACTGAATCAGCTGCTTAAACTTCATTAGAGTATAATTTTTTAAGGTACTAAAAGAACCAATGGATTAGAACCAAGGTTAAAAAGGGTGGGTTAGGGTGGGTAAGAAAACTTTGGTTAATAGTGAAGCTATGGTAATAATGGTATGTGACATAATAAATGAAAGATGAAAGTATGGTATGATGTAAATAACTTTCATGGAAAATACTTTGGGTCTCTTAAGTGAAATAAATTTTAAGATGTATTATGTTCATTGGATCATTAATTTTATATCTATCTGGTGTAACAAACATGAATGTTCTAAATCCATAATTAGGAACAATGACACAAGCACCTATCTAATTAGTCTTAAACTTGCCTTTCTTATTTTTCTTATCCATGGTTTTATTCTAGTTTTCTTTGAATATAATATCACCAAGATCAAATTCTCTATGCTTAACTTGATGATTATATTTACAAAATAACTAGTTTTGATATGATTGGAGGCTATTTATAGTAGCTATGTGCATTTTTTAAGTAACTCAAGCTATTACACATGAGCAACTTTATAATCTTCATCATCTAGGATGTGTTTTAATGAGATAAATAGATAAGGTAACTCAATCTTGATAGGAAGAATAGCCTCAATGCCATAGATAAGGGAATATGGTGTCACTACTGTTAAAGTATGGTAATTAGTATGATATGCCTAAAGAGAATGAAATATATTATGGTGTCAATCATGACCAGCATCATTCATAATATTCTTAATAATGTTAGCAATGGTCTTATTAGATGCCTCTACTTAGCCATTAATTACTTTATGGGTAATATATAGTGGAAAATTTTAGGTGATGGTGTACTTGGAACAGAGTGCTTTGACACCCTTGTTCTTAAATGACCTACCATTATTATATATAATATTAGATGGGATAAAATAAAAACAAATGATATGGTTGAAGATAAATTTCATAATCTATTTTCTAGTCATGTGAGGTGTATAGCTTCAAACCACTTAGTGAAATAATTAGTGGTAGTGAGGATGTGTTTATGGCCATCAGATGGCATAGGGTTAATCATCTAAAAGAGAACAATTCCCCATGTTGAACAAAACCATGGTGTAAGCATAGGTTTGACTATTTTATTTGAATCATGATTCAAATTGGCATGCCCTTGAAATTTTCTACACCTTCTAGCATAAGAAACTACATATACTTCCATAATTAGATAATATAAACTAGTACATAGGATATTTGTGTCAATGATGGACCTAATAATGTGGGCTACGCATAAACCTTCATGAATTTCCCTTAATTATAATTTGGATTTTGATAAATTCAAACAATAAACTAAAATTCCATCAAAGCTTTTGTGGTAAAGGGTTGGGCCAAGTAGGGTATATCTAGAGGCTTAGTGTGTAAAGGCTTTTTATTGTTTACATGAAAGATTAGGCAAAAGGACATGATTGTGAAGGTAGTTATAGAGGTATGAGTACTAAATATAATTAGGACTAATAAAATCACAGATCAATGCAATGGTTGAAAGTTCATGAGCAAGTGCTAGAAGATGTTATATGAGGAATTGATAGTAGTTTTCCTTGTATGTGTTACAAATCAAAGAAACAGTGGTATCCATGGTATATAATGTCATATTAATGGCCCTAGGTATGTGTTCAAGTTAATTATGGTCAATTTGTTGCTTGAAAATGTCTACCATGGACTTTTATGATACCATCTTATCAGCTTTGTTCTGAAACTAGTTTGTAACCTAATTGATAATTAACTGAGAATCACCATGAACCATGACATGTTGAATGTTCAATTTTAATGCTTAACAAATCCTTACCATGAATGTTTCATATTCAACCATGTTATTAGTATAAGAAAAGCTGGTATAAAATGATTTAGGAATAAGATCCCCATTTGGTGTAATGAATAATAGGCCTACCTATAATTTATGAGATGTGAATGACCCATTAAATAAAACTTCAAGTGTTGCTCCTTAAGAGGTGATTCTATGATGGTCATGATAGACTCATATGAGAATGAAAAATTGAGTGGTTTAGTATCACAAAGGGGAGCTTCAATAAGCTAGACTGTAAGTACTTGTCCCTTTATAGATTTATGATTGACATACTCCATCTTGAACTTACTTAGCACCATGATCCATTTAGCCATGTAACTATGTAAAGCTATATTTTATAGTAATTACTTGAGTGGATCTACTTTGGCAATGACTATAGTCTTATTGTTAAATATGTAATGATTCAACTTCTAAGATGTAAATACCATAGCTAAAAAATATTTTTCAATTGCCATATAGTTAGGTTCATATGCAACCAATGTATGAATTAGATAGTATATGGCATGTTCTTTTCCAGTTTCATCATGCTGAGCTAAAATTACCCCCAGTGCTTTTTTATTGGTAGATAAGTATAGAATAACTATCCTTCCTAGTATTAGTGGTAAAAAAATAAGTGCATTGGTAAGATATTATTTTAGGAATTCAAAGGCTTTCTAACATTCTTCATCCCAAAGAAATGTAACACCTTTTTTTATTAAATGAGTTAAAGGATGGAATTTATCAACCTACTATGAAATAAAGGGTTTGATAGACTAGATTATTTTTTCCAAACTATAGATCTCCTTCAAAGTGGAAGGTGGTAGCTTATTGGTAATGGATTTTACCTTGGTGTAATAAATAATAGGCCTACCTGTAATCTTTGAAATCTGATATAAAATGATTTAGGAATAAGATCCCCATTTGGTGTAATAAATAATAGGCTACCCATAATCTATGAGATGTGAATGACCCATTAAAATAAAACTTCCAGTGCTTCTTCTGAAGAGGTGCTTCTATGATGGTCATGATGGACTCATCTGAGAATGCAAAAGTGAGTGGTTTAGTATCATAAATGGAATTTTAATAAGCTATTATATGAGTACTTGTCCCTTTATATATTTATGATTTACATACTACATCTTGAACTCATTTAGTAGCATGACCCATTTAGCCATGCAACTATGTAAAGCTATCTTTGATAGTAACTACTTGAGTGGATCTACTTTGGTAATGACTATAGTCTTATTGTTAAACACATAATGATTTAAATTCCAAGATGCAAATACCATAGCTATTAAATATTTTTATATTGGCATATATTTAGGTTCATATGCAACTAGTGTATGACTTAGATAGTATATGGCATGTTCTTTCCCATTTTCATCATGTTGAGCTAAAATTGCCCCCATGGCTTTATTATTGGTAGATAAGTATAGAAGAAATGTCCTTCCTATTATTAGTGGTAAAAAATAGGTACATTGTTAAGATATTCCTTTAGGAATTCAAAGTCTTTCTAACAATCTTCATTCCAAAGAAATGTAACACCTTTTTTCAATAATTGAGTTAAAGGATGGAATTTATCAACCTACTATGAAATGAAGGGTTTTGATAGACTAGATTATTTCTTGTAAACAATATATCTCCTTAAAAGTGGAAGGTGGTGGCATATTGGTAATGGATTTTACCTTGGTGTAATAAATAATAGGCCTACACGTAATCTTTGAAATATGATATAAAATGATTTATGATTAAGATCCCCATTTGGTGTAATAAATAATAGGCCTACCTATAATCTATGAGATATGAATGACCCATTAAAATAAAACTTCCAATGTTGCTCCTTAAGAAGTTCTTTTATGATGTTAATGATGGACTCATCTGAGAATGCAAAAGTGAGTGGTTTAGTATCATAAATGGGAGATTTAGTAAGCTAATCTATAAGTACTTGTCCTTTTATAGATTTATAATTGACATACTCTATCTTGAACTCACTTAACAACATGATCCATTTAGCCATGAAACTATGTAAAGTTATCTTTGATAGTAAATACTTGAGTGGATCTACTTTGGCAATGACTATAGTCTTATTTTTAAACATGTAATTATTCAACTTCTAAGATGCAAACACCATAACTAAAACATATTTTTATATTGGCATATAGTAAGATTTATATGCAACCAATGTATGAATTATATAGTATATGGCATGTTCTTTCCCATTTTCATCATGTTGAGCTAAAATTGCCCCTAAGGCTTTGTTATTGGTAGATAATTATAGAATAAATGTCCTTCCTAGTATTAGTGGTAAAAAAATAGGTGCATTGGTAAGATATTCCTTTAGGCATTCAAAGGATTTCTAACATTATTCATCCCAAATAAATGTAACACCTTTTTTCAATAAATGAGTTAAAGGATGGAATTTATCAACCTACTATGAAATAAAATATTTGATAGGATAGATTATTTCTTGAAAACTATATATCTCCCTCAAAGTGGAAGGTGGTGGTATATTGGTAATGGATTTTACCTTGGCAAGATCAACTTTAATGCCTCCATGAGAGATAATAAAACCTAATAATTTTCCTTAAGTGACATCAAAGACACACTTTTTAGGATTAAATTAAACTTTGTAATCATGAAGTATTTTAAATATACTAAATAGTATGGCTATATGATTTGTATGGGTCTTATATTTACCCAATATGTCATCAAGATATTCTTCAAAAATATCATGCATCATGTCATGAAATATACTGGTGATAGCTCTCTAGTATGTGGACCCAACATTCTTAAGGCCAAATGGCATAAAATCATATAAAAATGTTCCCCAAGGAGTGGTGAATTTTATTTTGTGTTGGTCTTCTAGTGGGATCTTGATCTAGTTATATCTTAAAAATACATCCACAATATAAATAATTTCATACATGGTTGTGGAGTCAACTATCATGTTGATATTTGGTAGAGGAAATTCATCCTTAGGGTAAGCCTTGTTTATCCCTTTAAAATCACAATATATTTTGATCACTTCTAGATTTTTATTGATATGAATAATGTTTACGATCCACTCTAAATAGTCGATTATTTGATGCATCTCACTTCTAAGAGTTTTTCAAACTCTTTTTTAACTAACATGACAATATGAGGATGACTCTTACATAATTTCTATTTAATGGATTTGGCATCAAGATGTACAACAAGATGGTATAAAACCAAGGTGGGGTCTAAACCTAGCATGTATAAATAAGCCCATGAAAATGTGTCAACAAATTCCCTTAAAAAGGCTATAAATACATCATGTTCCTCCTCGGTGAGTGATGCACCTAATTTGATCCATTTTAGGTCTTCTAGAGTCCTAATTTTGAATTCCATACTGTTTTCTACTAGGAGAATCGATCAATCTTCTATAATAATTGGTAATGATGTGAATTGGCTTGTAATGGCAAAGTCCTATAGTCAAACTAGTTCTTCAATCTCTCTTAATCATAACAAATTTAGATCTCCTAATGGTAGCAATGGCCATGTAACAAATGTTGTAGGACATTATTGGAGAATTTTTTCAAAGGCATGTTGTTCCTCTATGCTAAAATTAGACCCAAGAGCAAGTTTGTTATTTGTGGTCTCTTGAGATTTATTCAAGGAAAGGTAAACATCCCCATCTAGTCATGCTAAAATAGGTTCTCACCAAAAGACTAGCCTTTATCTTTACTTTTACCCTTGTTTGAAAGTGCCTGAAAGAGGTTTTCACTTTAGGACCTCAATGTTTTATTCTTTTGTTTTTAGCTATGTCTGTTCACCTAATCTCCAAAATAGGTTATAGGATCTAGTTTCATAGAGAAACTTTGTTTTTGGTCTCCCAATGGAACATTATTTATTGGGCCTAAAAAATCAAAAAAAGCCTCGTCAATCTCAAAATCATCTAATAGTACTGTGGATTCTTTATGGTCCTAGTATAGAAGTTGAGGATGATAAAGGGGAAGTGTGTAATTTTATATTACTAGCATAATAGTACAAATGGTATATGGTTCAAATAGGTTGGTATTAGAAAGGTTTTTATATATGCTATATCAGACTCTACTTCTCTCTCAACATCATTATCACTATTCATTAGAATTGGAACATGAATAAGATACATGAGGTCACCCCTAGGTAGTTTAAATATAAGACCATAATTCCTTTTGTATATGGTCATATAAATGAGCTCAATATTCCCCTATTGAATTTCCCCTATACCTCTACCTTCATATGCTTATTTATTTTTGATCTTATTATGGATGGGATGCTTTGCAAAATGATAACAATGAGCCAATTTTTTACTATAAAACCCAAAATGATAATTGGAAACTGGATCCTCTTTTTAAATAATAGTCAGCATAAACATAATAGGTGTGGGGATATGAATCTTGACTTTGCCCTTCCTTTTCCACTCCATTCAAGTTAGATTATCTTTGGGCCTTCCATAATTCTTGGGATGTTTTGGAAGATTAGAATTATGGAATGTTTCATGGTTAAAATACTCTCCTGGACCATTGTCTAAGACTGTAAAATGATTAGATATTTTATTAAGAGACATATGTGAAGATGAGGCAAGGATATTGGGGTCTATATAATTGGCCTCTAGTAATTTAACAAGTATATGTTTGTCTTTGTCCTTCTTGGGTACTGGGTATAGGCCAAAGTGATAGTTATAACTTTCATATTCATCTTCCAAATGATTAAATTTTTCATATGTATGTAAATATCCATGGATAGCAACCATCATCCTTAAGTGAGAAAAATTGATACACTGGTGAAATGTTCAAATTATTACATGAATTTCATGTATCCATGGTCTACCCAAAAGCAAATTGTATATTAGGTAAAGGGCCAAGGGAGGACATATCACTTTGGTTGAAGGTCAACTATTGGTTTGGGGTTAGGTGTCCAACCAAAGCTTGAAATTTGTCTAGGGTTATATCATTTGGTACTTGGGATTAGCCTAGGAATTTTGTAAGGATATTATTTTTGATGGTATACATACACAAAAAATCTAAAATTGAGATTTTTGAATGTTCCTTTTAGATTTATTCCATAATGTCATGTCTTTTCCTTAATAGTGGTAATTAGCTTATTCCAAGCCAACATATTAGGTGAGATGAGATCATTGGTAGGAGGTTATGGGCTTAGGATGGTAATATTATATAACTAAGTTATGATTGCATAATTAATATTAGATAAATGACCATTGTAATTATAATAAGATGAAGATGGGCTAGAGAGGAAAATTCTTGGTTTTGGGTGCACATGGTTTTGTTCATGGGTAAATGAAGAGTTATCAACATAAAGTCTTAAAATGGTTATCTTTGGTTGTTGTTACACTTGGATGTGGTCATAGGTCAATCAAGGATTATCAACATAGGTAGGTTGATTGGAATTTTAAGGAAATGGTCCTAATATATTGACATTTGGTTTAGGATTAATGAAAATAGAAGAAACATGCCCACCTACAATATGACCTACAATTTTATTATAGTCATGTGCAACTGCACGATAAGTCTATTGGTTTTTGAAGTCATTTTAGCCATTTTTTTGACCATTTGGTTAACATTGATGTTTTTGTTGATGGTATTGTTACTATTATTATAGTTGTGGTCTTCAATTTTGTTGTTGTTGATTACCATTAATATGTTGTCAAAATTAATTTTGATAGATACCTAGGTTTTGATTAGAAGTATATGTTCTATTATCCAACTAGATTTATCCATTTTCCAACATGTTTTCAATAAGGTGATTCATCTATGCACAATGACATGGAATGTCCATAAACATGATGGTATTCATAGAACTCATGCTCTTTGTACTAGTCTATATATGGTATATCCTCTAGATAGTGTTTTGGAATTGGCCAACTAATTATATTGGTCATAGTTATTTTATGAAACACCATGTCAATAATCTCACTAAGGTCATTAAATACTATAGGAGGTCTTATTCTTGGAAGAGGGGTTTTAAAAGGTGGTAGTAGTAACATTTGAGGAGATCGTCTAGGTTGAGGTGTAGGTTTCACTTATTGGATAGGTTGAAGATGTGGAATAAGCTACATTTGTAGCATAAATGGAGAAAATAATGTTTGCACCATTCAAACATGATGTGACTCAATTAATCTATTACCAAAAACATTATTTTTTTAGTTGTATGGTTTGGATTTTTTATAGTTATCTTGAGTTGGTGCACATGCTTACACTTGGACTAGGCTATGGTTTTGACTTGGGCCTACATTTTAGTTGTCTTTGATTTTAGTTTGAGAAGGTCAACTTGATAATTATTTTGTTAATAAAGACCTTTTCAATCTATAATTCTTTACTAATAATCACCTTGAATGTGTGTGCACAATAAATCTCTAAGTGGTAAGAGATTTTGTTGTGTAAATTTTTGGTAAACATAGTGGCCAATTATTTATCTCATAAGTTATGATTGAAGAGAATAGAAAGTGTTCTCCATCCCTATAAGTAACTTAAAAATCTCCCACCAAATTTCTACTTGGACTACCTCAAATCTAATACTAAATTTTTGTGTTTAGTATTTTAGTAAAAATGTTGCATAAACTTATTTAAGAAATCATCAAAATTAGATACTAATTTTTTTGGCAACTTGAGAAACCACTTCAAAGCCTATCTAACTAGACTTTGAGGAAATAAAAAGAGTGGGTAGATGTCATTATAGGCCACTAGTTGGCAAGTGATAAATAAATCTATTATATGTACCTTAGGGTCTCCTTTACCCTTTTCAAATTTTGGTGGTTCAGAACCTAAAAGAAATGGTATTTGAAGATAATCCATGTTAAATGGGTATGGACAGACATCATCAAATTTCAATTTCTTGGTTTTCTTTCCTCTTTGAATGTAAGTAATTACATCCTTCATTTTTTTCAATTATTGAGCCAAGAAACTTAATGGAACATTTGGTTGTGGTTGTGGTTGTGGTTGGGTAGTCAAAGATGGACTACCTTAGCTAGGGTATAATGGAGAAATGGATTGTTATGGAATGTTAGTTTGATGGGTGAATTGACCAAGAATATGCATCCACAAATTAGGATGAAGTTTTTGATATTGTATATGTTTTTGGTAAGTATATGGTTTAGATTTGATATATGGCTTTGGGTCTAAGGGAATTGGGGTCATGATAGAAGGATATGGCTTTGTGGAATATATTGTGCCTACTAAGGTTGAGTAAAGAATTATTGCTAACTAGTTGAACCTTGTTGAATAAAGGGAACGTGTTGTTGACCAAGGCCATATCTTTAGATCTATGGCACTTGCTAAGTAAAATTAAATAGTTGCCTAATAGGCACATTTTAGACATTGGCACCTACTTGTTGAATAAACACCTATTGTGAACTAGATGTTTGTTGGTTGTTTAGAATTTGTCTTTGACCAATATACATATGTTTATAATTAGACAACCTATGTGATTGTTTAGGTATATTGGATTGTGATTATTGAGGTACATTTGTCACTACCTATCAAGGTGGAACTTTTGTTTCCCTTGGTTGAGGTGGCGTAGTGTTATACATATATTATGGTGTTAAATTGGACTTTGCCTATTATTACATAATATTAGTTGTCACCTATTGAGGTAGGATAACATTTGCCACTTATTGAGGAAAAATATTAGTTGGAACCTAACTACTTATCCCTTATTATAGCATGCTTGAATAAGTAGTTGGTTGAGGATTGGGATTAACCTATTATGGTTATGAATTAGGCATTGTTACCCCTAGCTATTATGAACCACTCATAGTATTAACTAGATGAACTTATTATTATGGATTATATTCTAGTGTATTTACCTCATCTTATCTTGGATTGGATGACACTTGTGTGTTATCCACTATTTTTGGCACATTATCTTGGGCAGAGGCCATAGTCACTTCTTCAATGAGTGGGACATTGAACATGTCACATAATGATGTACTTTTGGAAAATGGGTCTACACCTAGATTGTCTTGACATATAAAATCAACTGGCACTCATATTAAATGAGTTAGTTTTATGAGTGGATCATTCAATATAGCCATGGAATTGAAATTTCATGCTATATTTAGATAGGTCTAATATTCTTGTTGCATTTATATAAATTGGTCCTCCCTATGGCCTTTTCCTTTATCAATCACATTTGAATCTTGATATGAAATTAGAATGAGTGATTGACGATAACTAGTATATGTATTTTCCATAGTTTGGGTGTAAGGTACACTTCTCGACACTCTAACTAGACTAGGTAGGTTTACATGGGGGACGTCTTTTAGAAACCTAGCCCATACCTCTATGGCTCTGACTAAAACTTCATACCTATTTTCAAGAAAGTGATTATTGAATAAGTATGGTCATATGTTGATGACATGGTAACATAGTATGATTGTTATTGAATTTATTGATAGATGACACAATAGCAAGGTATTAGGTTGTTTGTTTAGTATCTTTCCCTATATAGGGAGGTGTATTAGCTAGGTAGTGTCCTAATAGATTTTATATTTTTTTCACATATTGAGAAGTTTAAGGATTATATAGATCCATCTCAAAAATTACACTATCACCATATGGATCTTGAACAAAGGTATCGCTCATGACCATGTTATCATAATCTAGATTGTACATTGTTCCACCATGTGTGTAGTGAGGCATATACAAATCCATGACTAACATATTGTATATAAGAGGTCTATAGTTATACAAACTCTTGAAATGAGGTCTAAATGGAAAATGGTCAAAACTTGGTATGTCTAAATATTTGATCTAAAAGTCAAATTCAATCTAAATTTGGCCTAGGAATGGATTTGTTCTCTAAAATAATCAATGATAAACTCAATATAGAATGTCTCCAAGGTTTAATGTCCAATGTCTCACCCATAAATGGTCAAGTAAATGGTAATTTGAATCCTAATTTTGGTAAAAAGTTTAAAATAAATCTAATCTATGTCTAAAAGGGGAAAAGAATGTTACGTCTTTGGGAACAAAGCACAAAGATATACTCAAAATGGTATGAATGAGATATAAAAACTAAGCCAAAAGTTAGGTCTTTGGGAACGTGACACAAAGTTAGACTTCAAAATAACTAGGTCTAAAACGAAAGGCAAATGATAGGTGTTTACAAACAAGGCATAAATTTAGACTTGAAAATAAACTTGGTCAACGTAGAAATGGCAAGGTAATTAATCTGATAATTTGAAACACTTAGACTCAAAATAGGCACATTTATTACTTGACCATTGGTAAAATACATTGGACTTTAGGCATATGCATAAAACTAATTTGGAAAATCAATCTTAAGTAAATAATAATAAGCATGAGGAGTAAAACATTCAATCCCAAGTAACAATCTAGACTCAAATGTAAAATATTCATGCTTAAGGTTGTACTTTAAAAGAGAGTTTTGACCTTAGTTTTAAGCAACAATAGATGTGAGGTACATGAAAAAGAGACCACTTTTAAAAATATAGGCAAAAGCATATTTAAAGCAAGCATGGAATTAGTTCAATCTTTACAATTTAAAAATAAGAGGTCAACAACTAAGCCAAAATTAAGTGAGTCCTAATCATAAATAACTCAACATTTGAATTTGAACTTCACAAGACCAAATTCAAAATTGGTTTAGAATACTTGGGTCCTCAAATGGATAACATTCTAGACCAAAATTGATGGCATAATGATACCAATTCTAAACCAAATGCATACATGGTTTCAAACTTAGCTTGGCATAAGACAAAAGTTTTTGAAATAATATGAGCAAAATAAAAACACTATCTCTCTCAAAAGGTATGACAATGGTTTGTTTTCAAAAAATCTAAGGCAAAAACTTGGGATGAAACTTGTAGCATAACAATGCCCCGTTCAAACAAGTGATACACACATAATGTATTGAAATTTTCTAAGGCAAAGTGTGGTATCAAATGGGTATAATAACACCTATTTAGGATAAAAGTGGTGGACAAAAATTTTATTGACTCATGACTTATTTTTTACAAATAAAAATAGTCTTAGACTTAAAACAATGTAGGTGAAGAAATAGACATAAAAACACCTATGTGTATCATCCTATTCCTAAAAATTGACAAGGTTGATTTGTATTATCAAATTCCATGAATATAATCCTTCTTGAGAGGAAATAATTTTTTATTCTAATAAATTTATATGAACATGAAAATTAAGGATTTTTAGGCCCCCTCTTCTATTAAGAATTTGTACAGTGACATGGAACTTCAGGATACTCAACTGGCATTGATAATCTTTATATGGTAAGTGGGGTTTATCTAAAACTATAAGTTTTTCACATTATATATGATCCTATATGTATGGTTATCACTAGATAAAAACACATCATTTGGATCCAAGCTAATCATCTTGTTGTAAAAAGGTCTTGTCCTTTTTACAACCACTACATCTATCAAATTGTTTAGTGTAGTGTAATGTCTAAATTAGGCCACTATTCTAAGTTAGATATCACTAAATAACTTAGTTTAACCACTCAAACTAACATCCTAGTGAGTCACCCTTAATTTATATACCTCATCGTGTAGTGGGGTTGAAACAATACCAAGAGATGAAATCATTGGTCAATGATTCCCTAAAGAACTTGTGGAGAGGTGATGAAATTTTTCTCACAAGCCAAGTGGATAGAACTAACCTCCTTTATTAACCTTGGGTTATAAAAAAATCATTAGGGGTATTTATTTCTTCTTGGAAAAATAACTAACCATCAAGCAAACTTGCATTTGAGCTCTCAAGTTTTCTTTCTTTTTTACATAATGCAATACCATTGATTACAGTGCAATGCTACCTATTTTCAAAAATGCATGTCATAGTTAAAAACCATACTTTAGAAAAAAAAATAGACTATTAATTGAAAACAACACATTACTAGTGTAATATTGCCTTTTATAAGTGAAAAACTACATTTAACCTACAAAAATGCATCTATTAGTGCAAACTACATCTACAAGGGACAATATTGAATAAGCTTTGCAAAACTAACTTTTACAAGTAGGTGAAATGCCACACTTTTGGGTCTAATGCCAACTATTTCAAATGCAATTCCACATTTACCAGGAAAAAAATACTTTTAAAACATAAAACTACATTTTTCAATGTAAAAAAGACTATTACAAGTGCAAAAATACACTTATCCAGTGCAATACCACATTTACCAAGGAAAACAAAAATATATACCACAAAACCAAATTTATAAATCAAAACCAGATTTTTTAAATGAAATTTTGCATCTAATATTCAAAATTACATTTTCAATACTGCATTTCTTTAGTGTAAAACTATATTTCATAGTTGTAAAACTGCATGTCTCAATGTAATGACTAAAAGCTTAATTTATTCACTTTTTTAGCCATGAAATAAAAAGTTTGGCATGAAGTATTTTATAAAAAGGTTATAAATGGCCATATGAAGATCTTTGTGGGGTAAAAGTTCCACCAAGTTCACCATTATGAGATCAATAGTAATCCAAGAGGAGAGATTAGTATGGTGTTAGTATGAAGGAAAATCAAACAAAATACACTAATAAAGACTTACACCTCTAACCTAGACACTCAAAGAGATAGTAAACAATATAATACTAAAAAATGAAATAAAATTGAAAGACTTTTATTTTCAATGAGAGCTAGTGTTATAGGTTGGCAATGAATTGATGTGATTGATTATGTGATCAAGAAATATTTACAAATGGAGATCCTTGAACCACCTCTCCTTATCACCTTGGTAATGTTGAGTTTGGATTTAGCTTGGCTTGGCTTAGAAAATGGGCATGATAACACTATAACGATGCAAGCTTTGCATGTATTTTTTCATAATAACTTTACACTAATATAACTTATTTATTAATGGGTGAGACCTTGTATTTATAGATTCTCAAAATAAATCTAACCCAAGTGTAGTTAGGTTATATTTAATTATATCTAAGTTCAAACTAACCCTAGTTGAGTTGAGGAGGGGACATGTAATTAATATTTTGGATAGAGATCTTATTTATTAAGGATATCTCTCCATTTCTAAATTTAAGGAATTTAGGGAGATATTTTTAATTCCTTGACTTTAAGGATGATGACATCATCATGATCTCATTTTTATTGAAATTTTATTTTTGCAAAATTTAATTTTACTAATTGCACATGAATATTTCACTTAAGAATTTAATTTGATTTACTTTGTTAATTCATTATGCTTAGCACTTTAGAAATTGTTTAAGTTCCCTATTTAATGGGTCTAAAGGCCAAAATGCCACATTTCTAGGTCACAAGTTGTCTGAAGATGAATCTTTGAGAGGTTATTATTACGTAAAAGATAATTCCATAAATAGGGATGCCTTAACATGATTCTTAGCACTAATGTTTGATATGCATATGAAATTGGGATAATCAATTATTTCTAGACTTAATTTGAATTATTTGTTATAAATCAATCTGAAGTTTGATTGGAAGCCAATTATGGCTAGAATTGAGTGTCTACACTAATCATCTTCAAGATAGTCTCCTTGATGATAACATTCTCTATATTGAAGGATCTAATCAAGATATATCTCTTAAATATTATTTTCATAACTTCACTACCAATTTAGAATAAAGTAATCATGAAGATTCCTGTGTCATTCCTGATACCACTACATCTAATGTATTTTTTGAATAACTTCCTAAAATCAACATCAATTTACATGAAGACAATTTCTCCCTCTTGTGTTTCTATTTTGTGATTTTTAGTGTAATACCATGGATAGGACCAAGCCTTCCTCATAAAATACAATAATTTACCTTTGTTACACCATTTTAATTTTTCTTTTTTATAAGTTTTAGTGTAAGACCATGGATAGGACTAGGCACTCTTCATAAAATCACCATCTTTATTTAATGTAGTGATCTTCTTCCAGAATGTTAAGAAATGGTTACAAATTTGTGATCCCATATTCTTAGCTTTAGTTTTTATTTCTTTTATAGATAAAAATTGCACCATAAATTACGTTATCATATCTCCCTATACTTAAAACATTATTATGATGAGGAATCATACTCATTTTTAATTGTATCTATTTTCACCTTTGTCACATTTTTTGTGATTTGAAATAATTCAAATTTTTCATGTTCATTATGTATACAATAAAAAAGGCATCATGTATATAAATTGATCCTATCTCAGAGAAGATAGAGCATACCTACACTTCTGATTAGGAATACATTTGTTAAGTGGGAGCATGAACAATATGGGGATCTACTAGACCGGATTAGGGGACCACTTTTCATAATACACCATGTGAGGTAGGGTTCTAAATCCTATAGTCTATCACAATCATGCAATAACCCTAAAAGAGTCCTAAGGTTTGATATTTTACTTATGCTAATAAAAAATAAAGTAAATCTAATATAGTGCACACCAAAACTTGTGGTACAAAGTGAGGGTTAGAATCAAAACAAATAACTAAACTAAACATGAATATAAGACATATACTCACATAAATGTATATATAATCCTAATATATGGAAGAGAGAAGCACATCCATGTTATCTATCTACTCTTAAAAAGGAGAAATAAAGTTGGGAATAATTACCTTGAAGATGAACCCACTGAGCCTCAATCTCTCCTTTGGCCAAGGTAATTCATAATATATTATTCTATTATGTAAGAATAACAAAGACAAATCAACTCTAGGATGTATAACCTATCTATGGATCAAAAAGACTTATCCAAAAGATAAGATTTGTATCTCCAGAAAAACCAAAAAACCCTAAGATTTATTTCTCAAATAGAATGGTCAATAAGTAGATGTTCATTTTCACTTATTCTTCTTCACTTTTTTTCTCTATAAATGGTTAGAAATTAACTTGTATATATAGGTGGATCTTAACCTGAGTCTTCCTAGAAACATCAGCTATACAGGGTTATCCATGGTTGACCTTGTATGTTTTTGAGGATAATCCATTAGGTCTAAGCTAGGTCAGTCAAAAGACTAACAAACCCAAAAAATGAAAAACATTCTAAACTATACAAGGTCAACCATGGTTGACCTAGTACAACTAACAATCTAAAGGGAATTAAGACAAGAAAAAGAAGAAGGAAAGAAGAAAATGATTGGAATGGGTGAAACTGAGAATAATAAGCTTAGGTTTAATGGTTTTAGGAGATGAGTGTGTAGATGTCAAGTGGAAAAAGGGACAATAATATTATGAAGCACCGATGGTTTACCCACCCCTTTCCTGGTGTACCCCTTAAGGCATGCACTCAGAGAGATTGAGGCTCAGTAGGTTATTATAAGATACAAAGTATCATTAATAAATAAAAGTTTTAAAACATTATGTGTATACATATGTCCCACTTAAATCTCATCATGTGTCACATATGTCCAACACAAGATGGTGATTTGAGAAATAAAACATGAAAACACATAATGTTGATGCTAAGTAAAGTGTAGTAAGTAGAAAATAAGATAAAGGATAGAATTGAAAAACACATAATTTTACCTACCTTAGTGTTATATAAAGCATTAGATTGCAAGAGATGTGAAGGCATCCAATGTGAAGAACACTAGGTGAACTTATAGAAGTTAGTGCAAAAAATAGCCAAAATTTTAAAAAAATGGGAATAGGCATATGATAATGGAAAACAATCTCTATGTCACCACTAATCTTATGCATTTTATGGTTTTGAAAATGGATGAGTAAAAACAAAGATATAAAGAAAACAAGGAACATGCAGGACAATAATTAAAGAATTTAAATTTTGAAAAGGTGTTTTTAAATAGGGGAAAAGACAAGTCATTTATTGTTTTGACTTGTGAAATAGAGAAAAATGAGACCTAGAGATCAAATGAGCTAAGATGGTGAGAAAATGTCAAGTTAGACAAGAGGAATGCGTAGAGGTAGCAATAGGTGCACTATATCTATGTAACTATGAATCTCAAACTAGTTTTTGAAATTTGTATTGAATTAAGTGTATTTTTAGCAATTTTGAATTTTAAGCATTTATAGATATCAAAATGAGACAAAATTAGATTCTAGGGGTATAAAATAACAAGATGGGAAATGGGATTAGAGGAATTAGGAATAAAGTGGGAAAATTGCATTTCTTGAATAAAATGTAAGGGGTCAGTAGGTAAAATGAACCGGGTCAACCTAGTCGACCCTATAGGCTAAAACTAGGTAGAATCCACGGTGCCAACACAGTAGTATGAGTTAACCCTAAACATTTTGTAGGTTAAAACCCTAATTTGATTTTCCAATTGATTTGAAAGATCTAGAATGATAACACAACACTAGGAAAGGGAAAATAAGAGGGTTGACTAAGATTTTGGAGTCAACTAAGGCAAAAATAAGGAAATTTTGGTCAAATTAGTTTGACCAAAGAACCAAAATAAGCATAAAAAAGTGTGTAAAAAGCTAAAAAAGGGATAGAATGGCCCAAAATGACCAAATGAGGGAAACAAGGACCTAGTAGGCTAGAAATAAGGTAAAATGAATAAGAATGAAAGAAATTAGACTTGTTTTTAATGTAAAAATGTAAATGGAATGTATTGTGACTATATATGACATGAAATAATTGATACATCCTTTTTTATTTTTTGGTTACAAAGATGATGGAGGTTTTATAGATTGGTTGATGTGGCCTAGTTACCAACATTATTAGAGTGATCGTCAGATAGAGATAGGGATATACTAGTATCCATAGGTCTAAGAGGCATAGCTAACATGTGTAAGATCCCCATGAGTTTAGATATGTTAGTCATGTTCTTTGGTTGTTGGGAACAACTAAATAACACCTTTAGGTGGGAGGTGGATGAGGATGCAATAGAGGTGGCCATCACACTATAAGATGTCCATGCCATCCTTAGGCTACCCATAGAAGGAACACTAGTGACCACAGGGATATTGAATAGCATAGAGTAAAGGAGAGCCTTAACCATGAGGTATATAGACTCAGAGATGATTTTGGGTGGATAGAGAGTTAGTATGGATGATGTATATACATCATAGATTCTAGATATACAAAAATTATTGATATGACTTGTGACGTAGTGGGTGTTATGTCAAAAGTCAAATGGTAAAGTACCACTATTTGTGGTAGCCTTGAGCAAGGTGATGATGGAGGAATGAGTTATATATGATCTGGGATTTATCATCTAGGTCTAGCTCATACATGGTTTTTATGAGATGTTTATCAGAGGTTAGAATATTATAGAACTAATCATTTTATTGACAACTTGGGTATATGAGAGGTTTCCTATGTATCATCTAGCTAGGTTGCCTCATGTAGCTGATGATAGATCACTCAGGTATGAAGATGGAGAGTGGACCAGGTAGCACAGGTCATGCCCCACATGCTAGTGTTATAGCTAGTGAGATGTAAAGACATAGTATGGTAGCCAAATGGAGACATAACAATTATGAATATTAGTTTCATGAGATGGTTTCTATCATAGGGATAAGTGGTCATGATATCAATGAATGAAATTTGGGATGAGAGATTAGTGAGTTCTATAATAGGATCCCAATCATCATAGCCCATAATAAGTTTGTTATATATAGGTGTGTAATGGCTAAGGAGGTCCTAAAAAGGTGGATTTGAAGTACATTGGAATATTTGTTAGTAAGAATAATTAATATATTTAAGACAAGATTAAAAATCATGTTGAGATGATGAAATAGTTGATTTAGGCTGATTTGGAGAAGTAGAAGAAGTGTTAGTAGAATTTTGGTTATCATTAGTATTGGAAGATGATGGAAGAATAGGAAGTGTTATCCAAGGGAGAATCATAAATTGGATCATCAAAATTAATGAGGTCATCTTGCCCCAAATCATTTAAATGAGGTGGAGAAGAGTCTTGGATAACATGATATATTATAGATGGAGTGTAGATAGACTATGAATCGATAAAAGCAACCACCCTTCACATATTAGTCATGATAAACACATTCTCTTTAGGATATGGTTTAACAAAATTTTATACATTATTGGAGGAAGGGGTGGGCTTGTCTTAGGTATCTTGAATTGGTTGGTGATTAGGAAGAGGGTATTTATAGATAGCTAAATGAGCATTTTATTGATTCAAAGATTGAGTTTTGTCATGTGTTTTATAATCTTTGAAAGCAACTTCATAAGCTTATTGGAGCTTGTGAATTATGGAATTATGATCAAAATTAGGTCCGATAATAAAATCCATAGCGAAATTATGAAGTTTTCTATAGGTCTCATGAGAATGACCCCAACTAGCATGAAACCAACAAAACTTGTTAAGATCATACCAATATTTCATAGTATGAGTATAGTTAACTTTTCATAGAAGAGGCCTATGTAGATAATTAAAAAATTTAGATGAGGATAGAGGTTTTTTAAAATTGATGTTGTTTGGTGAAGATAAATGATTTTTAACTTTATAAGTCACCCCCTAGTTAGTGTAAAGCCTCCTAGGATCATATAAGAGGTTAGTGTAGTTGTGAGGTCCCAAGCACTTTAGGTAGAAGAACCATAGACACTTCTCATCTATGCCTAATCCCAAATTATAGGTACATATCTACATAGTAGGGCAGTAATGATTCATGCTAGCATAAGTATATCAATGCATATCTTTGCACAAGGTTTTATTATGTGTAAGTTAAAAGGCATGCAAAGTTTTAGAGTGCAAGTCCCTGGACTCTAAAATGACCAAGTGAAAGAGAAAGTGTAAAAATTGGTTATGGGAACACTCTAGAATGCCAAAAATATTCATATCAGTGTGTACTCTACATTAAAATATTATTCATACCCATCCAAGATGAATCCATGCTCATGTATAGAATCTCACATCTGCACCCCTAAATGATACAACCCACAACCTTTCTTTTGTTATCACCATGTGGCTACCCTATGCTCACTTAAACATAACAAATTTTTTAGCTACCTAAAACAAGCACCAGTCATCCATGTGTCATACCCGTGCAAATCCTATCTATTAATTTTAAGATCTTTCCTGAGGTTTTTCCAAAGTACCACATGCCAAGAGGTTGGTATAATTAATGAATATCATTAGAGGTAGTTGAGTGAAGCTCAAGGCACTATCATAATAATTTAATGCAAAAGTGGATATTTGACCTCAAAGCCTAAGTACACACCATCCTCTGACATTGATAAGGAAATATTATAGTTTTTAATACACATATATCTGAAAGAAATCCTCCCATCAACCTAAGTCCTATCATGAAACATTCATCAAGAAGCATGGCCATAGCACTACAAATGTATTCAATTCTTTACCCATCACTTAAGTGGTGCATTTATTTTAAAACCATCTTGATATTATATAAAATCCTAGTTATCCCATTATAAAAGGGGTCTGAATATTTTTAGTAGCCTCACGCTACTAGAATTTTCCCTCTATGAGTACTTGTATGGGCTAAGTCTTGCAGATTAATGAGAATTAAGTTCACCTCTTTCTATTATTTTGATGGTCTATGTGTTATTTGTGTCTATCAATCTCAAACCATGGGTAATGTTTTCCCCTCTTTATATTGTCCATTCCCTGCACCTCCTTGTTGAAATTAAAACTCAATTACAGGTCGTATCCTAAATGTACTCAAGTCTATGTTGACAATTCCTATGGACCATTTGTCATCCCTCTTAGTGTAACACTATGTTCATATTCCTCTAGAAACACTTATGAATTTTTAGTGTCCTTGTTAGAATCTATGTGGAAATTTCTTGTTCTTAAACATTTATAGTTTTCTTATGGTAGTATGAGTTCTATCTCTATTCTAGGTGCATCACCTTTTCATTTCAACACTTTCTTACCTTTTCCCTCCCTTCTCCCTCATGATCTTAGATTTAAACTAGTGTTAGGTTACCTTTTTGCTTTTTATGTTTGTGCACCGATCTTAAACTAGGTGTGCTTAGAATAGAAGGAATCTAGCCTAATCTAGAGACTCATCCCAAAGAGTGCAAGGGTCCCATGTCTTGAGGAAATTTCTATCAGTATGGTGAGATAACTAATGCTCATACATTTAGTTATATGGTTTAACTATTTTATGAATATTGGAGTCTTATTAATAATTTAGTTAAAGGTCTGAGATGACTAAATCAATAAATAATATTACAATAATTATAGTACTAATTTGTATAATTTGTTTGACTTCCATAGCTTTCTAAAAATAGTAATGAAAGAGGAGAAATGTAACTTATCTTAAAATTATGTTGATGCAGTTGAGAGAGAGGTTGATACCAACTATGTAGGATTGGGTAGCATCATGAACTAGAATCTAGATTTTGTTCAATGAAAGGATATGATCACCAAAAATAGAAAACTTTAGGGTCTAGTGCTATACTTTAGGTCCTATCATTTTTGTCTAAACTAGTCATAGAGATCTAAGTTTTTTGGGTTTTATCCACTATCCCTATGTGAGCCTACCTATGAAATTTTAGATCTTGAATGTTAAAGGAGGTCCTTGTAGAATAGATTTAATCTTCAAACCCTAGACCTTCATTAGGCTTAAATGAAACTTGCGAAAGAAGGGGGTTAATGTATGTAAGATGCATTGAATGTGTATCCACACCCCTTATGTGGCCACATTGCCTACATACAAATACTCCAAAGAGGGATCAAGCAATATGTAGTTTTCCCACTTGATGTGCTTTGTGTAATAGTCTTATGTAGATGTAAAAAAGCTAAAATAGGTGTGCTTGATGTGGCTAGGGACTAGTGTGAGGGTTTGAATATGTTGGTGGCTATATTATATGGTTATATGTAGATAATAGGTTAATTTTCCTTAATAGTATTACTTATATTCTTGCTTGCTCTTCTAATATTTTACAACTCCTTCTAAATTAATTTTGAATGGGATTTAATAAAGATTTATTGGTCATAGGTTAAATGTATTTGTACTAGGACAACATGATAAAGAAGAGGAATCATAAGGAAAAAATCATCTAGGCTCAAATTTTATTGGATAGGAGCACTAAAAATGGGACACCTTAGGGTCTAGTGCTATAGTCCAACCTAGGCACTATCGTCCTATAGGTATATGACCTAGGGGATGGAATTAGCATGAGAAAAGTAGCCTGGCTGAGCTATAATTAGGTCTCAAAAGTCTATGGATGATTAGGAATAACCAAAAAGGTGTCTAGAATGGTCATGAGAGCATGCAAGAGTAGCCTATGGGTTGGGTGTTACAATAGAAAATCAATGTACCAATTATGACATTTTATATGACTATATTTACCCCCTTTATTCTAGTGATGGAAAAAAATAAAATACTAGGATAAAGGAAAAGTAGAAAGCGTACCTAAACTTACCTACAAGGGTAAATCCCATGAAGCTATGTGATTTTGGGTTTTCATAGAGAGAACACATTATGAAATTTAAATCTACAAGAAAAAACAAAGAGTAGATCATTTCTTACTAGATATGTTGTATCGAAAATAAGAATGTACAAAGTTAGGTAAGAGAGAGAGAGGAAGAGAAAGGAATAAATACACCTCACTAGGTACACAAACCAATAAAAAACCTATTGTGATGTTGAGTGATGCTAAAGCATGATGAGTAATGTTGTGTATGTGTTGTACTAAGATTAATATCATGAATAGAGCTGAGTGCTCATTTCCCCAAGAGTGGCTCAAAAATGCAAAGGTTGGCCCTTTGGCTCAATCACCACCCACTAAGTGAAGTTATTTGATCACACATGTGATAATTTATGTTTGGACTATGTTTCCAATCCCTCTAAGTAGGTGGCTCACGAATACAAAGGTTAGTCTTTTGGATCCATTATTGCCTCGTGAAGTGAAGCTATTAACTATTATTGGTATGAATGTATGTCATATGAGATGGTTACTAAATCCCATGAATGCTCTATAATATGATAGTGTAGCATGGATAGCTGAATGTGTACTAGAAACTATGCTAATCTTGGCAAACTTTGGAAAGAAGAGATGAGCCTTGTATGGAAGCCACTCTAAAACTAGAATATAGGCTTCTATGGAAGCCACTCATGAATGTGGAGGTTATGCTTGTATGAAATGCACTCTAAAATGATGCCAACCACATGCAGATAGAATAAGGCACATAACTACTAAGAATTCTTGGGTAATATAATAAACTCAAAAAGAAAAGAAGTCAAATGTACCATGCACATTTCCCCCAATCACTGGTGTCTGTAACATGGATTCTAATCTAGAAGCTATACCAGCTGCCTAATCTAAAACCAGAAGCAAGAGCCATCATATTATGCATGATGCCCCTATATTTAGATTCTCTAATAAAAATTGTACTATTACTAAATTTGAACTAATTTGTATTTGATAAAACTATTGTTGAGCTTACATTTCTGCCTATTTCTAGAAAATTTGGATTTTTTGTTGTTTAGATAAGAGTAGTGAAAATAGGGCATCCTACTATATAATGTCGTTATCCATGTCTGATGCTCCTATCCTTTGCTAAATTTGATGATTATTTTGTAATTATCATTATTTTTCTGGTCTATTCTACTTATTTTAAACTCTAATTACTATTATGAGAGCTCTAAAAACTAATTTTTTGACTAGTAGGAGGTATGATCTCTATGACAGAACCCTTGTTTTTTTCCCCCTCTTATGAGGGTAAAAATGAAGACCCTAAAATGACTTCCCTTAGAAGAAATAGCCCTATAAGCATGTTATGCTATGAAACACATGATATAGTAATGCTAATCAAAATGATGTCTCAAGATATAACATAGTTTATATTATAGATTTTTAGATCAACAAGGGTATGCCTAGATAGATATAAAAATGCAATAAAATGTGTAATGTATTGAACTAAATCTATAAATGTTAGTTGTTAGTTGTTAGTTTTCGAGGGGGGATGGAGATGATTTCCATCATGGCATTTAAGAAAGCAAGATAATGCATGATGTGGATCATGGCATTACAAATAGTTGAGAAGAAAAAAACAAACAAGCATGAAAATCAATAATCAAGAACCATACAAGAGTGACCAAGGGGCCAAAAAAATAAGGTACATGGGCACATGTCACTGAAACTAGAAAGTAATCATACAAGGAATGTTCAAATTCCATATACATATACAATTAAAAACAAGCAAGGTGTGCATGAGGGCCACAATCACATAGAAGAGTACAAGCAAAAGACATTGGTAAATGTCATAAGGTACACAAAAAAATAGAACAAAATTACATTGGAAAATGTCCTAAGGCACATAGAAGAGACACAACAAGAACTGATAAATGCAATCACATCTAGCTATGTAAATAAGGGGAGGAAGGCATGCAATATACCAGAAATATAATCACATCTAACTAATTAAAGCAAGAATTGAAAGTATACAATACATGGAGTACAAGACTAGGTATATGCTAAGAAATACATAATTGTTATATACTAATGAATATCAATAGAGTAAAATATATAAGCTAGTAGGTAATATACATCAACAAGATAGCTAAAGTGTGTGGTGTAAGAATGGCATAACCTAGATGGTGTGGTCATGTAGAAGATGCCTTTAGTGGGTATATATATCAATGTATGTCTCAAATGTATAAATTAGGATGACCCCTCAATGGGTAGAGTGAATTAATCAAGGATCTACAAGTCATTGTACACACTCAAGGAAGATCAATTGAAGCACGGTAATATAGATAAATCAAAAAACAATAGAATGTATACAGTTGAAATGTTTTTGAATTTTTGAATGTTTTTATATTTTGCAATTGTGTATTATTTTTGGTATTTTAACATATTTGAATGTTTTTCAATTTTTAATTTTTTTATTTTTTTTGGTATTTTTGACATATAAGTTATGTACAATCAATCATGAGGAGACTATATACAAGAAATTGAAAATAATCTATGTACAATAAAGATTGGGAAGAAATGATACTAACCAATGAGTCTCATGAGAGTCTCCCTATCATGGTCTCTTGTATCAAGAAGGAGGGTGATCATGAAGAATAATGAAAGGGCTAAAATTATAGATCTAAAAGTTGTGTATGCTATAAATTGACTATGGGGTCCTCTTATAACTGTAAGAATTTAATGTAACTATAGGGATCTTAGGGATAAATTTAGTGGTAGGATAATATCTTTGAACATGTGATCTATGTTTAGAGTCATGAGATCTCAATGATACTCCCCTGGGTGTGAACATTATAGCTATAAGTTGTCTAGAATTTTGAAACTATGGTTACTCTAAAAGAGACCTCTATGGAAGTGTATGAGATCTCTATGTTGATGATGGAGTCCTTGAATATGTCTAAATTTGAACTAGAAGAAGAACTAAAATTGTTAGAGAAACTAAAACTAGTGGTGGAACTAAAACTACTAGCAAAACTAAAACTAGTGACTACAAAATAGTAAATGGCTCTTAAGTGGGGAGTGGTAACTCATATATAACTCCGCCAACTATAACAAACTAATTAACATGAATGAATTTTAGGCATATATGAACTTTAAAAGGTACTTCTTGAATTTTTTGAATCCATGGTCAACCATGTAACATATCAAAAAATCATGCACTAGGAACAATAGTAAATGGTGTGGCCACATGTGTTGGATGAACCTATAGAGGACATATAATCTCACCCAATAAACTTTGTATGATCCTATTGAATCCATTTATAATTGTGTCCATCAAGGTAATATCCTACTCTAAATATCCCAAATGTTGTAGCAATGTAATAGTGCACATGTTCACACTGGATCCATTATCTATTAGAACATTATGAATGGGATGATTATGAATGTAAGCTATAATAAAGAGTGCATGATAATCTAAATCATCCTCAACTATCTCCTACTCTAAGAAGGATATCAAAGGTCTAGCTAGAACTCTAGAATTATATACACCAATCATGCTTTTTAAAGGGTGTAACTCAACTGAAGGTGTCTTATATGTATCTGGTGGTGGATGTGAATGATATGCATGGTGAACACCTGATGTTTCCCCTGTCTCTTGTTTATAATGTTGTGGGAAAGTTCTAATAAAAATTTTAAAGCTTTGTCTTATGTTTTCTTTGCCTTATGAGGCTCAACTAGAGTGCCAAGATCAATAATGTTCCCATCTATCAAGTCTTGTATCTTATGCTTCAATCTAATGCATCTATTTATTGTGTGGCCTAGTGCCCTATGTAAATCATAAAATGCATTTGGATCATATCCCCATGGAAGAGTTTTTGTTGGATTAACTTCTCGAATAGGAGGAAGAGCTATCATATTACATTTGAATAACTATTGTAAAACTATGGCTAGAGAAATTGGTAAATTGGTAAAAGATCACCGAGGAGGTGTTGATAAAACAACTTATTGAGAGGGCTCTTAAGCCACATTAACTATTAGTTAATTTTAACACTTGTTATCATTGACCTTTATTTTTTATGAGACTTTGTTTTTACTCTTGTTTGGTGTTTTTGATATCCTCATGTACTTGAGTTTTCCCATTGAAATGAGTTTGACTTCCCTTTCCTTTAGTCTATGACATAACTTAGTGAAGGAAGAGAACCTTTTGAAAAAACAATTATTCATGCAAGGCTGGTAGAAGACTCTATTTGAAGAGATCTTGTAACTCTTGATCGGCCATGGGGATATTCATCTTAGCCAGATAGTTTTATATCAAAGAACATAACATATGACATTCTCATTTGACCATTGTTTTTATTGTGCAACTTAAGCATAGGAAACCTTATCACCAATGTTAATGCTAAAGTGAGCTAGGAACATGTCAGCTAAAGGCTTTAATGCATTGATTGACTCATTTAGTAGACTATAGAACCATTGTAAAGCATAATCCTTTAGACTCTATGGAAATAGCTTGGTTAGTAGCCAGTCATTTGGCACATAGTCCAATAATGTTACATGAAACGCTCTCAAGTGTGTCTCTAGATCACCCTTGCCATCATATAGAGTGAGCTTGGGTTGAACAAAACCTAGCGGTAAGGGTGTCAAATTAATATAGCATGCCAATAGTGTATGAACTAAAGAAAAATAATCCAAATCTTGCATTGATCTAGAAGCACTTTGCTCAAGATATAACACCTTAGATTGAAGAGATATGATCTCTTGCACAAAGGCTACCACATCAAGAGACAAAGTTGTATTAATTGTAACTGGTAGTGCCTCATAGGAAGGTTGGGCTGCTATAGGGGGTTGTTGAGACATAATTTCCCTCGTAGTGTCATGTGAAACTAGTTATTATAAAGAAATGGAAGACTCAACTTGCTTAGCATTTTTAATTTCCATGATATATTGTAAGATAAGAGTATGATCTCAAGGATGTTCCCTAAATCTTTCTCTACCACTTTAGAGAATCAATTCTTTATCGATGACAACATCATTATCAATGATAGGTGGAAGTATTCAAGAACTTGATGTGGTGGGTTATGAACATCGGTGTTTGTATCATCATTATTCTCATACTACTCATTATCTATGTTATCCTCATGAAAAAGTGTGTAATCTAGATGTGTAGGATCTATAACAGAAACTTGAGCTAGTTGTTTATCTATGGTATATGGTTGGGTTGAAAGAATCTAAGTGAATTCAAGACGTCTACCATTATGTCTTGCACTTTATCTCAAAGGAGGAGATGCAAGGAGATTAGATGGCATAAGGAAAATAATTTGAATTTTGAAAAAGTAGAGTAAAAATATATAATCTAAACGATGAATTGGAATATGCGTAAAAAGGATACGAATGCTCACAAACATTTAAGGTGATACCTCAAAAGTAATGGTACCCTTGTTATACAACTAGGGTTTTGAAAAAAATCATATATTTTTAAAATCACTAAGAAATTTAAAAAATTAATGTGAATTTCTAATTCAAATATGTAGGAAAAAATAGAAAAAAATTGGAAATTTTTTGATTTAAATGGACCTAGTAGATGCAACTATGGTTTGGAAGAATATATATATATATATATATAATATGGAATTTTAAAAATTAAAGTTAATTTATGATTTAAATATGCAAGTAAAAAATCAAAAAAATATTGGAAAAATGAGCAAGGAATTTACCCTAGGGTTTTTGTGTGTAAATGAAATAACTCAGGTTCACTAAATGATTTAACTATTTTGGGAATAATGGAGTTTTATTCCTAATTTAGTTAAAGGTTTGAGTTGAATAAATTATTAAATAATATTTCAATAATTATAGTACTAAATTATATAATTTATTTGATTTTTTTAGCTTTTTAAAAATAATAATAAAAAAGGAGAAATATAACTTATCTTAAAACTATGTTGATATAGCTGAGATAGAGGTTGATACTAGCTATAAAGGACTGGGATAGTGTCATGAACTAAGATCTAGCTTTCATTCAATGAAAGGATAATATTTTCAAAAATAAGACACTTCAAGGTCTAGTGCTATAGTCTAGGTCCTACCACTATTATCCAAACTAGTCATAGAGATCTAAGTTTTTTGGGTTTTATCTACCATCCATATGTGAGCCTATCTATGAAATTTTAGATATTGAATGTTGAAAGAGCTCCTTGTAGAGTAGGTTTAAACTTAAAAACATATACCTTCATTATGATTGAATGAAACTGAGAAAGAGGGGAGTTAGTGTGTGTAAGATACACTGAACGTGTATCCACATCCCTTGTGTAGGCATGCTGCCTACATACCAATACTCTAAAGAGGGATCAAGCCATATGTAGTTCTCTCATATGATGTTATCTATGAAATAGTGTTATGTAGATGCAAAAATTCTAAATTAGGTGTGCTTGAGGTGGTTAGGGATTGGTTTAAGGGTTCGAATATGCTAGTGGTTGTATTAGATGGCTATATTCATATAATACATAAATTTTCCTCAATAGTATTTCTTATATTCTTGATTGCTTTTGTAATATTTTCCAACCCCTTATAAATGAACTTTGAATGGGATTTTATAGAGATCTATTTTTCATAGGTTAAATGTATTTATGTTAAGATGACACAATGAAGAAGAGGAATCATAAGGAAATGGTCATCTAGTCTAGAAATGTGATTGGATAAGAGTGCTAGAAATGGGACACCCTAGGGTCTAACACTATATTAAAACTTAGGTGTTATTTTCATATAGGTACATGACATTTGGGGATGGAATTAACATGGGAAAAGCATCTTGATTGAGCTATAATCAGGTCCCAAAAGTCTATGGATGACTAGGAATAAATAAAAAGCTGTTTAGAAGGGTCATGAGAGAACATAAGAGGAACCTATTGTTTGGGTGTCACAATCCACACTCAAGCTACCAATTTTGAAATTTATATGACTACACTATATAATATCTCTTTTATGCCCAATGTCAAGTCCTCTCATGCCCTACATATGACCTCCCACCTAGCACCCCATCATAAAGCTTCCCTACACCATTGAGCACCCATGAGTGCACATTTTGAATGAAAACAATTTTTGGCATGTTGAGTGGGACCAAAATTTAAGAAGTTAAAGTATTAATGATTTATTTATCTATTAATTGTATAAAACACTCAATAAAAGTACTTGGTGACTCCTAACACCTCTGATTAAGAAAGATTAGTCCCCTATTTACATGCCAAGAATAACAAGATCATCTACAAGAGGTAATGATTTCTATTTCACTAAGCTTCCTGATGAGTGTCATTTAATCAATGTTCAATTGATGTCTTATCAATCAAGGCTGGTGTCCAAAGATATTTGTAATAAGGTTTAGGATGGTAGATCTAGAAGTCTACTTGTGAGGGTGTTTAATGGTCCTATTCTAACTTTGACTAATGAAAGAAATGTGTCCTAAACTACTTGATTCACTCTTTTGCTGAAAATGAAAAGATGTAACTATTTAATCAAATAAATCCACTCTTTTTCTTGAAAGTAAAATCACACTCCTATTTATGCTTGTGTGGAAAATAAAATCACACTTCTAACTTAAAAAGAAAATTTGCTTCACATGTTTACTATAAAAGAAAACACACTTTGCTTAAAAAGGAAATAACTTTGGAATAAGGAAATGTATTTCAAATTATGAATTTGTTTTGATGTTTTATGAATGAATTCAAACATTAACAAGATTCATATTAGTTATAACAGAGAGTTAATATAACATAATATAAATACTGTACACAGTTCCTAGTTCCAAGGAGAGTGGGCCCTTACTCCTCTCAAAATTAGGAATAAAGATTAATCAATGCTAGAAACTAAAGTGATAATTCCTAAAATTGAAATGATTACAATCTACCCAAAACTTTTAATATACATGTATGTATATTTCATCTATTATATATCTTTTTTAATAACCAAATTCTTACATTTTATAATAATAAAACTAACTCAAAATAGGATGCAAAGAGATAGGATTCCTTGATTGATCCACTCATCCAAAATAGGAGATTGGATTTCCAAGAGATCTAATTATTCTAATGAAATAGATATACTATCCTAAAAATAGTCTTAAGATCTAAATATATACAACTTTATCAAAAGTAAATCCTAAAAAATAGCAAGCAGGTATTTTACTCATTTGACGCTAGCTAGAATGATTCTCTCTCATCTTATCTAGCCACCATTTTCCCCATTTTTAGCTTTATCTTTACAAAATCCATGGAATTGACCTTATAGAGTCGGTAGGAATGAGCATGTAGAGTCTATAGAAACAAGCCTATAGAGTTTATAGAAATAAGCATGTGGAGTCTGTAGAAATAAGCTTATGAATTTTTTAGAAACAAGCTTGCAACATCTATCGAAATAAGTCTATGGAGTCCATATAACCAAGCCATATGTGTGAGTTCATAGTTCTACTAGATGGAGATCAAAATTGAACTTTCACTATACATCCCCTATGTCTTCTTCCTGAGAATTCTTCACAACAAAAATCACTAAAACATGTTATGTATTAGACATTAATGACAAAGTAAAGGTTTATTATTTGGTTCAATATAAACAAGACAAATATCTACTTTCCATGTAATAGCTATCTAACAATCTATTATTTTTATAAGATAATTACCTTAGAGAGATGAATTGAGAGAAATAACATGTCAATAATGAGTCATATTTTGAGCACATCATCTCCCCCAAGATTTACCTTTTTCAAGTCACATTGCAAATATTCATTGGAATTCATAGCTTTGGCATCTTCTTTCCACACTTTGACTCAAATCATAGTCATCAAATTCATCTGTTATATGCTTGTCTAAATTGCTTGTAAACCTCTAATGTTCTTGAATCATCTATTTCCATATATTGAATTTCTCCTTTGATTATGGAGCCCAACTCTACCATATTATAATAGGTATGATCAACAAAGGAGGTCTATATCTCATGCCAATCCATTTATTTTCTCCCCTAAATTATATTGCATCTATTAAGATTTCAAAAATTGAGGTATCTCTCCTCGTACTCCATCTTAAATTATTTGGAGACATGACCTCTCATCTTCTAAGAGACACTAAAACTTGGTCCCACCTTTTCACACTTGGGGTCACTACTGAATCAAAACTCTATCTTGAAAACAAGTCAAAAGAAATAGCATAATCATATAAAGCTTGTAAATAATGAGTTTTAATTTCATTGCTTAGACAAGCATAGTTAAAATTATGTCTGATCAATTTGGGGATAGGAAAGGCTAGTCTAATACACAATCCTATAGTCTCAACATGATTTGTATACTCCTCAAATTTGCTTTACTATGCTAGTTGATTTTTGAATGTAGAATGCAATGTCCTCAGTTGAACTTCTCCTATATTAATTTTTATCAAGAACTTATTTTTCTCATGGTCTCTTATGATCAAATCATGCAAATAAAATTCACAAAGCAAATCCAGCTGATTAGGTTCAACACTATAGAAAATTTCTATAGATGTTGTTGGCTATGAAATCTTGTAATTAAGATGTCAAGAGATCCTTAGAAGCTGCCATCTATAAAATTGTTCAAATAAAAACAAACTATATGCAGGAGAAGGATTCCTACATGCCAAAAGAGATTCCCCTAATTTTGCTTACATCTTGTAAATTTTCTTCTAAATTTTGGACCTTATCTTCTAATTCTTTCTTTTCATTTTCCAATATTTTCTTTGAAGAAGTTGCAACTTTGTTTTTATATTTAAGTATGGAATATTCTTCATTAATTTGATTTATCATTTGTAAGGTAGGAATACTTAGATAACTTGTTTGATAACTTTAGTCAACAAATACCTTAGGAGGAAAAGGTGCAACATTAAAAGGTGCTTTGGAAGAGTTTACCAAACTCTACAATCTCTTATTCTCCTTAATTAGATTTTCTACATATATCCAAAGGTCTATTTGTTCACTTTCATTTTTATTTATTGTTTCTTCTAATCTATGAACTTCTGCTTCATGATTGGTAGATGTTGTGTCCAATTTTTGCACCAATAATGAGTTGAGATGATCCTTATTCTACAATTGATTGATCAAGTTAGTGATGTTAGTTATTTTTTGTTGCTCTAGATCTTGAGCTTGAGAAAGCTTCCAAGTTAACTACATAACAAGATCATTTAGATTAGATAACTCTCCTTTTTCATTTGTGCATATAGTTTTTCCTTTATTCATTGTAGTTTCAACTAAAACATGTGGTTGTCATGCCATACATGATTCCTCTATCATGTCTGGCTCTTATTCTATAATTGGCTCCTCCATTATGATTAGAGAGTTCCTTTCAAAAGGAGTTTCTTCAACATAAATAGTTTTAGGGATACTTTGTTGTATGGGGGAATGAGATACCTTTTTAAGACTATCCAAAATGTCTATAGCCTCTTGTTCATCTTCATCTATCAGAATTATCCTTTTCCTTATTTTGGTCACTCTCTAAGCTACACTCGATTGGATTTAATTTTTAACCATCAAACCCTTGGTCTACTCAGGTTCTTTATCAACCTTTCATTTCAATTTTTTTCTTCCTGGTAAGGGAATTGGTTGCAATATAGATTCATGAGGTTCTTGTGGGGACCTTGAAACTACAAGGATTTGAGATCTTCTAATTCTTGAAGAAAAACAAGAATAAGGGATTTATTTTGAGACTGCAGTCTATGATTTCTTCTTTGGAGTCATTTTCTCAACTGATGCAGTAGGTGGAGATGAATGTTCCTATGTTAAATTCGAGGTTTCTTATGTAGGCAGATTTGGAATTTGTTGTGTTACACTATTCTAAAATTCCTCCTAGACCTCTTGTCCTTGTTGAAGGAAAAGATGTTGGATAATTAGGAAGGTCATGGTGCCTAAAAGTAGCATTAGGAGTTGTATTTATAATTTTAAGGGCACCATATAATAAGGATGGGAGGTTAATCTTATAATGAGGGTTTTGCCTCCCATACTTAAGGTGTATTAATATTTTCATGGCATCTCCTCCTAAAAGATTGTTTTGCCCCTAACAAATGATATACTTGAGTACCCACTTGGCTACAAATTTCCAAGGTTCAAGAAGTGAATTTATACTAACCCCTTTTTATTTTCCCTTGGAATCTATTAGACACAAAGTCCCAGTCTACTCATTACCATTAAACTAAATAATTAAATCACTAAATGGAATTCTGCCTATCACTCTCATTCCCTCCTCAAGAACTTGTATGATTTGACTTATAATTTGAGTTGAAATAGGAATAACAATGCCTTTAACAACTAAAAACTTAGGAGTGATATTAGTGATAAATTCTCTTACCATTGTTTCGTGGAAACTCTAGAACCTTTCAATGAAAGGTAGCCATCCATTTGCTCTAAATACTACCACAAAAGCTTTGTATTTGTGAAAATTTGATGCATTATTTGGCTCTAATCTCATTTTTCATCCCATATCTACTTATATTTATAGACAACTCTATTTTTGTAACTAAAATTAGGGCTTAGACTAGCTTCTATTGAAATATATAGGCAATAATCACTGAGGATCTGTAGACTAGCTTTTGTTGAAATTTGTAGGAATGAAATGGTTTGTATGAAACTCCATAGTTGCATGAGTCTGTAGTTTGATATGATTACTTGATACATTTCAATGTCACATGTTTCTATGGAGTGTGCTAGCCATTTTGTTAATTTATTACAAATGGGATGAAATGATGATGTGGCACTTTGACAGTGACAGTGATTTATCATTTCATTAATAACCCCTTTATGATGTCCCATTATTATAATTATTGATGAAATAACTGATTTTACCAAAGCTACACATTTATCCATACACCTTTGGTAGCTTATTTTCATGCTTATCCATTATGGTATGTGTCATGTCATTCCATTTTAGAAGGCTCAAATTTGGGTCATCTCTGTAGAATAAATCCTAATTAAATCAAAGATAATTAGTTAACTAAACATAAATAAATAGAATATATGTCTCACTTACGTTTGACCTTAGATTTATCCTTTGCTCACCATTTGTCATGTATAAATAAGTTTTCATGGACTAGTCAACAGGTGTTGAAAGAACAACTTTTATTGTATGGAGAAAACCAATCATTGTGACATGATGAGATTCTTTATATATATATATATATATATATATATATATATATATATATATAGTTTTTATTTTTGCCCTTTGGCTAGCCAGCAAGCTGGTTTTCTAGGCATGCATTGTCAATAGTGTCCCTAAAAGGATTTTCACTATTAAAATTTATTTATTTATTTTATTTTATGTAGGATCATCAAGGATCGAGTTCTCTAGAAGAAGTAGAGTCCTCTAGAATAGCTACTTGATTTGAAGTAGTTTTCCTAGAAGAAGCAAAGTCTTTCAAAAAGGCTACTTGATCTTTTACCTTTTGAACAAATTCTTCTTTATTGAGAGGTTTCTGATAAAGCTTAAATCTATGTCCATTAACTAACAGAGCTATTTTACTTTTATCAATAGGTATTAGATTAATAGAACCATTTTCAAAGACCTCAATCTGATAAGGTCCCAACCACCTTATTTGTAGTTTTCCTTTAAACTATTGAAATTTGGAATCAAACAATCATGCCCAATCTCCTTCTTAAAACATCCATTGCTTGATCTGTGAATCATTCCAAACTTTTATTTGATGTTGTACCAATTCAGTTCTTTGTAGTGCTTCCATCCTCATCTCATCAAGTTGATTAATCTGTAAGAGTCTTGCTTTATATATTTCTTCTAATTCAATCCCTACTTCTATAGCTATTTTCAAAGTTTGTAATTCAAATTCAAAAGAGAATAAGGGATTCTTACCATAAACCAATTCATAAGGTAAAAATCTAGTTATTGTTTTCCAAGTAGTATTATAGGCCTCAACAGCTTCTGGTACCTTATCTACCCAATCTTGTCTATTGGAATCAACAACCTTGGTTAAAATGGGTTACAGTTCTCTATTGGTGACTTCAACTTGCCCATTAGCCTGTGGATGGTATGGAGATGTTTTTCTGTGTTGTGTTTGATATACTTGCATAAAGTACTTTATCATGTTTGACATGAATGATGGCCCTTGATATGAGACTATCTCCCTTGGAGCACCAAATATTTGCATGATTTTGAAATATAAGAAATCATCTACCATCTCTTCTCTTGTATGAGTTAATACTTCCACTTCTACCCACTTTTTTCACATAATCTGTACATACTAAGAGATATTCTTTTCCTATAGAAGGAGGATCCATAGGACCTATAAAATTAATTCCCCATTTCTCTAATGGTTCTAAAACCAATTGAGGATGAGGGTATAGAGGCATCTCTATTGAAAGAGTAGATTGTCCAATTCTTTGACAAGCATCACAGTGTCTGACATATCTTTTTACTTGTTGATGAAGGTGAGGCCAATAGTATCCCGCTCCTAAGATTTTGTGTATGGTTCTTTGAGCTGAGTAATGACCTCCTCTTGGTTCATCATGACAGGCTCTAATGATATCATAAGCTTCAATATTTTTCACACACCTATGAAATACATGGTTAGATCCAAGTTTGAATAACATTCCATTAATCCATTTAAAAGAATAACTTTCTTTGATTAAATGTTTCTTTTATTATGAAAATTATAGAGGAAACTTCCATGTGGTGAGATAATTGGCTATAACAATAAACCATGGATATTTTGATGAAATGAAAATAGTTATTCATCTATAAAGTCATCTTCCACTGGTTCTTCCTCACCTGTAGTGTTCATTCTTGACAAGAAATCAGCAACCACATTAGACTTCCATTGTTTATCTATAATAGTAACATCAAATTCTTGTAAGACCATCAACCATCTAATAATCCTACCTCCCATAACTAGTTTGTTGGTAAGATATATAATAGCTGAATGGTATATATAGATAAATACCTTATAACCTCTTATGTAGTGTCTAAATTTATTAATTGCATAGACTATAGCTAGGAATTCCCTCTCAGTTATGGTGTATTTTCTTTTAGCAGGTGTCATGTTCTTTCTAATATAATATATAGCATACATGTTATCCTCTTCATCCTTGTGTCCAAGAACTTCTTCTGTTGTTGTATTACAAGTATCTATGTATATATGAAATGGTTGAGTCTAATCTGGTCCTCTCAATACTGGAGTAGTAATGAGTTTATCTTTGATGGTCCTAAAGTCCTACTGGCAACTATCACTCCATTCGAATGTACTATATTTTATAAGCAAGGCAAACATAGGGGTAGCTATTTGGCTAAACTTATTTATGAAGCATCTGTAGTAACTATCATGTCCCAAAAAACTCTTAATTTTATTTTATGTTTTTGGGATGGATAAGTTGGAGATTATTTCAACCTTCTTTAGATCTACTTGAATGCCTTTTGTAGAAATATGGTATCCCAACACTATTCCTTCATTCATCATCAACAAACATTTCTCATGGCTCAAAGATAATTGATGTTCTTCACATCTGATCAATACTTTTTCCAAGTTGTTAAGATCCTCTTCATAAGTTCTACCATGAATGGTGAAATCATCCATATATACTTCAACACAATCATTTGTAAGGTTAGAGAATATTGCCAAAACTTCTCTTTGGAAGGTTGTTAGGGCATTAAAAATTCCAAATGGGAGTACTCAGTAAGAAAAAGTTCCTCAAGGGTAGGTAAATGTGGTTTTATCTTGATCTTCAGCTGCCACTGTTATCTGGTGATACCCACTAAACCTATCTAAGAAAGAAAAATATCTTTTCCTACCAAGTTGTCAACAACTTGGTCAATGAATGGTAGAGGAAAATAATCTCTTAGTGTTTCTTTGTTAAATTCTCTATAATCTACACATACCCTTAATTTTCCATTTTTATTGGGCGTAATTACTAGGGGTGAAACCCACTGGATATCTAAGATGGGGTAAATAAACCCAACTTCTAGCAATTTTTGGATCTCAGTTTTGACTATCTCCTTTAATGTTGGGTTTATTCTTCTTTGTGGTTGTCTGACTAGTTTGATATATTCTGTGTAAACATGATGAGTGCATATGCTGGGTTGAATTCCTTTTATGTTAGTATAATCCCAAGAAAAAGCCTTGGTATGTCTTTCCAATACTTTAAAGAGTTGGTCTTCCTCTTTATTTGTTAACCAACTATTGATGTTCAAAATCTTTCAAGGTAATACCATGATTGGTTTCGTGTTTGGGTAGTTGGATTATATTTACTTGAATTCACTAATCAATGAGTTTAGAGGACATGGATGAGGAAGTAGCTTATGAAACATGGTTACTTTATCAACAAACTTTTCTCTAGGAGGAATTAGTCTTACTAAATAATAATGAAATGCATCTAAGAAATGATTTTTTTGTTGTTCTACCAATTTCCACACACTTTCTTAAATTAGTCCATGATTATATGGTGAGTTAAAAATAGAAGAAGTAGAAGTGGTGGTTTCATAATATTCTATCTAACCCAATAATCCTAAAGTAAGGTTGTCCATAGTTTCTAGACTAGTAGAATCCATAGATTCTGGACTGGCAGAGTCCATAGCTTTCAGACTGCCAAAGTCCATAGATTTTAGACTAGTAGAATCTATAGATTCTAGGTATTTGTCTCCATTGAATTCTTCTAAGTGTTTTTTAACTGTGATCATAGATAAGGAGAAAATGGTGTTTGATGTGTTGTCTGATTCATCCACCCAAAGTTCTTGTATGTGATTTGTTGATGGTTTTTTAGGAGGATACAAAGAGATGCATTTGGATTTTAACCCATTAGAAATGGTCATGTCTCCTAACCTACAATCAATTAATGCTACTTTAGTAGCCAACCATGGTCTACCTAGGATTATGGGATATCCTAGATTCTTTTTTTTAGGTTACAAAACCATGAAATCTAAGGGATATTCCCAAGACTCTATTAGTACTTCAACATTTTCTATAGTCCCTTCTGGTTTGGTTACAGATTGGTCTACCATTTGAAGAATGGTAGTTATAGGTTGCATTCTCATAAGAGACAATGTATGAAGAGTATTAGTTGTCATAACATTAATTGCTACTCCCAAATCTACTAAGATGTTAGGAATTTCTTTACCTTCGATTGTGACTGTGATCATTGGGCTTCCTAGATATGCATATTTTGGAACTAATAGTTTTCCTGCTAATAAGTCAACAACTTTTCTATCAACATGAATGGTCCTTGGATATTTTTCTTTCCTCCTAGGTGTCTTGATATAAAGTTTTTTGATGATCTTATTCAATTCAAGTATATCGCTAATAGTTTATAGTAGGGGTACCTCAATATTGATCTTTTACAACTCATGGACTAAGTTTGATTCTAGTTTAATATCAATTTATTTTAATCTTTCAGGAAAAGGAACTACTGATATAGTAGTGTTTTCTTTGTTTGATTCAGTGATCATTTTGATTTTAGTTTCTCTAGTGTGTAATTGAGATTATTATATTATTTATTTTTCATCAGGTATCTCAGAAATGAGAACTAGAGGTTTTTGTATAGTTTTTCTTGATCTTAAATTTATGTCTAAATAATCAATAGCTCCAACATTCATTGTCTCTTCCTATTAATTAACATAAATAGGTGTTGGTTGTTTATTTTTTGGATTCGCTATTGGTTGTGCAAGCATTGAGGGTTAATTGATTTGAACTTGTTGCTAAATAAATAGGGGTGGAATAATAGTTTGTTGTTGAAGTGGTCTTCTTGGTTAGGTGAATTGTTGTTGTGGGTTCCACTACGGATTCCATTGTTGATATTATTTTGGGATCCATTTGTGTTGTGGTACCCATTATTGCTATGGTTGTGGCTATGGCACTATCCATGGGGGTGTTGGCATCCAATCTTGTCCTACCCATGGATTTTGGATTGATGGAATTTGGGCTTGATTCCAAAAACTTGAAGGAACTGAAACATTCCATGGTGTCATTCATGGATTCACTATGTTTCTTGCATTAAACTATCCTTGAGCCTAGTTTTGTGGGGAAAAGTTTTGCCTTTGGATATAATTTACTTCTTTATATAATTTACTTCTTTAGTGGACTGGACTTGTGTTTTCATTTGATTTTTTAAAACAAGTAGAAGGGTGCAATGTTTGGTATCATGATCTATTACATCATAGATCACATATGATGAAACATTGGCTTTATCTAGGGGGCAGTCTCTTAGGGCATGTTTCTATCTACACTTAGGACAATAAATTACTAAAGGTTCTATTGCATTTTCCTTAGCTTGAAGGCCATCTAAGGTACTACTTAACGTAACTAGAATATCCATCTTTAGATTGGAAAATTCTTCCATTAGCTTACCCACTTCATTATATTTCCCAAACCTTCCTCTCCTAATTCTAGGTTTTATTCGAGAGTAGTTGGTACAAAGCTCAAAATTTTGATCGAAAGACAACTTATTTATATCTCCACCTCCCATCAAATTTAAGGCATCTCTAGTATCTTCATCTAACCATTTTAAGAAAACCAAATTTTGAACTTCTTCAGTGAGTGGATAATTACTTCTTTTATGAGTGAACATGAATCTATCCAAATAATCCTCTAAAGATTCATCCTCATTCTGTTTGATTTTGAATAAATCCTCTTTTCTTTCTCGCACTCGGCAATAATCTTGATACTTGTTTAAGAATTTTGTCTCCATGTCATTCCATTTTCTAATAGAATCACCAATTAAACCCATGAACTATCTTATAGCTATATCTTTAAGTATAGAGGGAAATAGTTTTAATTTCTATCTATCTATTGTGTGATCATAAGTTTGACATAGCACCTTAAACTCAAATAGGAATTGATCAAGATCTTCTGTAGATCCTCTCCAAAAAATTTGTAGATTAGCTAGTGAAATATTTTTCATGGGGGTTTGATCATTAGGATATACAACAATAAGAAAGGAAAAATTCCTTCCTAGTTATGTAAGTTGTTGATTTCATGGATTTTTTTGGAGAGCCATATTTTCTTCTTCTGATGATGTTTCAAAGATGGGATGATTTTCCCACTAAATATTTGTGGTATCAGTTATGGGTTATTCAATGTTTTCAAAATTTTCTTCAACTGTAGATTTTTGAAATGATTCTTCTAAGTCCTTGGAAATTTCTAAATAATACCTTCTTATAAGAGATTGATCTTGAGTAATTTGTCATATGGGGCTTGCTTGTGGTAATGGTCTGGTTTCTATCCAAGATTCTAAAGATTCTTACATATAGGTTTCACTCATAACTTCTGGTTCACTACTCAGAGATGTTGAAGGAGTTTCAACTTGTGTTCTTGGTGGAAATTTTGGGAGGAATCATCCTTTAGATTCTCTAGAATGGTACATCAATTTATTGAACTATTTTTGGGATTTTATAGTTTTTACAAATTTTTCTATTTTTCACTCTAGACCAATAATTTATTCCTTATTAACACCTTGTTTCCCTGGCAATGGTGCCAAAAATGATGAGTGTCATTTAACTCTTCATTTAATCAATGTTAAATTGATGTCTTATCAACCAGGGCTGGTGTCCAAAGCTATCTATAGTAAGGTGTAGGATGGTAGATCTAGAAGTCTACTTGTGGGGTTGTTTAATGGTCTTATTCTAACTTTGACTAATGAAAGAAATATGTCCTAAACTACTTGATTCACTCTTTTGATGAAAAGGAAAAGATGTAACTATTTAAACAAATAAATCCACGCTTTTGATTGAAAGTAACATCATACTCCTATTTATGCTTGCATGGAAATTACAATCACACTCCGAACATAAAAAGTGTGTTTGCTATAAAATAAAACACACTTTGCTTAAAAAGGAAATGACTTTGGAATAAGGAAATTCCTTTTGAACTATGAATTTGCTTTGATGTTTTATAAATTAATACAAACATTTAAAAGATTGTAATTATTTATAATAGAGAGTTAATATAACATAATATAAATATCATACACAGTTCCTGGTTCCAAGGAGAGTGGGCCCTTGCTCCTCTCAGACTCAACAACAAAGATTAATCAATGCTAGAAACTAAAGATCTAATTCATAAAATTGAAATGATTAAAATCTATCCAAAACCTATAATATGCTTGTACTTATCTTTCATCTATTATATAGCTTTTTTAATAACAAAAGTCTTACATTTTATACTAATATAACTAACTCAAAATAGGATGCAAAGAGATAGGATTCCTTGGTTGATCTACTCATCCAAAAATAAGAGATTAGATTTCCAAGAGATCCAATTATTTTTATGAAATAGATATACTTTCCTAAAAATAGTCCTAAGATCTAAATATATACAACTTTATCAAAAGAAAATCCTACAAAATAGCAGGTGGGTATTTTCCTCATTTGACTCCAGCTAGAATGATTCTCTCTCATCTTATCTGGCTGCTAGCTTCTCTATTTATAGCTTTGTATTTACATAATCCATGGAATTGACCCTATAGAGTCAGTAGTAATGAGCCTATGGAGTCCATAGAAACAAGTCTATAGATTCCATAGAAATAAGCCTGCAGAGTTTGTAGAAACAAGCCTATGGAGTTTGTAGAAACAAGCCTATAGTGTCCATCGAAACAATCCTGTGGAGTCTATAGAACCAAGCCATCTGTGTGAGTTTGTAGTTCTACTAAATGGAGATCAAAATTGAACTTTCACTATACATCACCTGTGTCTTCTTCTTAAGTATTCTTCACAACAAAAATCACTAAAACATGTTATGTATTAGACATTAATGATAAAGTAAAGGTTTAGTCTTTGGTTCAATATAAACAAGAAAAATATCTACTTTCCATGTAATAGCTATCTAACAATCTATGATTTGCATAAGATAATATCTTTAGAGAGATGAATTTAGAGAAATAACATGTTAACAATGAGCCATATTCTAAGATCATCACTTCGAGTGCCATCTAGAAGGAGAGCCAGATTATCTTTTTCCCCTATTAGGAGGTGTGACATAAGCTAGTCTCCACCTAGAGCTCAATCTACACCATCATTTGGAAGGTTATATTCTAGAAGGGGACTATTCACTATCCCATTTATGGTGGTGCCAAGGAGTAAAGTATTTGTGCCTATTAATGGAGGCAATCCATTAGTCCTAGCATAGTATAATGATATTTTGGTGTCCACTCTCAAGAGCCTTCACTATTTCATGGGCAATAATTTGACCTCCCCTATGGAACATATCCAAGATATGCAAATAGTCCAAAGGAAGGTAGTATAATGGCCTTATAATCCTTGGCATTGGTTTGTATAATTATGGACCATGACTTATGAACAATGGTTAATAACTCAAGGTAGTCAAACTAGTCTTGTGCATCCACATGGGTTCAAGATTAGAATGGTTTCAATGTGTTTTTATCCTAATTAAAGAAAATGGAAATTTTATATTCCTTATAATAGTCCTTAAGGTTTTATCATTGAATTACCCATTCTTGGTTCATAATGTGAGTCCATGGGAGTAAGAAACCTCTAGGTTATAATAAGTTGTAGATTGCAAGTAATGTTTTTTTGATGATGAAGGACTTTCAATGCACATATTTGAAAAAGAGTAGTGGTTTGAGTTTGAATGATGGCTTCCTAAAATAATTTAGGACTTATTGCATCCTTGACATAATGTTGATCAAATGATCCTTCAAATTTTTCAATATAGTTCCTTCAAATGAGACTACCTATGTAAGTTTACCTTCAATACAAATATGAACTAGGTATTTCATGGTGATGATTATTAAAGGTTATTGGAAAACCATAGAGGCAGTAGGGGTGTTGTATTCATGTGGATAAGGCCTTATTTTATAAAGGATATGCCTCATTATGGATATCATTGGAAATAAATAATTAGATATATTTTGATGTTTTCACAGACCTATTAATCAAAGTTTAAGGTTCATTATCAGAGATTAAGGTACTTGTAAAGTCCTAGGTTTCATTTTCTCCCTTCACATGCCTAGTCAACCAAATTCAAATGTCTTACCCTATTGATTATATGAAAAGGGGTATGTAGGGTCCCCATAGGTTGTCTTGAACATGATTAAATAGTCCATATCACACCCCTCAAATGATATTTATTGTATAATATTCTCATCAAGCCATTTTACACCATAATAGACCCTAGTTTCCAAACTCAAAACTCCATAGGACCCTATGACTACCATATATAGTTTTAATCACTTTGGACCAAGATCAAAGTATGGAGACAAGATAAAATTTTGAGTAACACCATGAAGTTTCAATTAAACTATGATATAATGGTCTATTAAAGTGTGGCTAATATACAAAATTTATGACTAGGTTTAAAAGACCAACTCAGTTTCAATCTCTAGAGGGTTCTCCTTGACCACCATACTACTAAATTGATACAATAAAATGAAGGGCCATGTGTTAAAAATATGATCATCTTAAGGAGAGGAATAAGTATTTAATAAATTTAAATTGGATTTCAAGCATATCTTAGAATCCCTCCTACTCATGAACCTATAAGAAACCTCTTGATAGTCAACCACCTAAGCCACTACCTATAGGATTGTAGGTAGTCTAGACTTAACATTAAATATGAAATGATATAGACACATGAAATAGGTAAAAATTGTAAAGAGATATATGTTGTAGATAACATGTTTTTTAGAAGCAAAGAAACTTGAAGGGATGACCAAACAAGCTCACTCAGACATGACTAGTGTCATAGGTGCATCCAACTCTACCTAACTAGTTATAATGTTTGATTGATGTCAATGTAAATGTCAAAAAAACATATAAGTTTAAACCAAGGATAATTATATCATTCATTATCCTTAGGGTTCTTAAAATTATGATCAAGCCAAATAACTTCCTAGTATGGGTTGAATACTCATGGCACACAAACTTTAATGCATGACTATATGGGAGTCTTGAGAATAGGATGGAGGGGAAACTCAGATCAAGAGAATGGTCAAGAATTGAATACACCTTATATTATCCCCAAAATTTTAATCATAGTGAAGAGGATAAGACATAGGTCTTACCTAGGCCTCGAACATAATTAACTCAAACACTCAGGCTGGTTAATGACACTCAAGGAAGATTTACAAGAGAGAAGGGAAGAGATGGTGGTATAGGTATTTGAGGACAAGTGAAAAGGGTTAAAAATATATAAATTTTTTTACTTTGTTGATATTTAATTCAATAATTTATTTATAGGTGGCTCAAATCTTTGAGACTCAGTTTGGCCTATAAGGCCATAAACCACCATTAGGCCTCAAAATTTCAACCTCATCCTTATGCCATATCCAAACCTCCCAAGTAGAATTAAATCCAATAAAATGTATGTGATGATGATATATACCCTAAGGAGAATGTTTAAGACATAGTAATATGAGGAAATGGTCAACTTTGTCTCATTATCCCTCTCAAGCTTATTTACTCTAGTCTATCATGTTAAGATGCCAACTCTAATGCTCATATCTCATATGAAAAGATGAATTAGACCCAATGATCTTAGGATTAGTTGAGGACCCATATGAAATTAATATACATGAATGAAAGAGTTAAATTTATGATTTCAAATCTACAAATAATCCCTAACATTATAACCCACATAGAATGCTTTGTATAAAGTTTGTAGGCTATCATCTTTCACTCATAATTCACCATATAAGTTGCATGAGACTAGGATATATTCAAGAGTTGTAAGGGGTCTATGTGATAAACATCCATGGAAAAATGTTTTGGATTTGAGTTATGTATTCTATGAACCATTGTTAAGATGGTAGGCCACCAAAACTCTCTCTAAACCTTGATAAGGACCCAATGAAGGAATTTCATCCTCAAATTCTTTCAAATGAGGTATTTTAACCTTAAACCTATGTTAATTGTCTCCCTAGGTCACATGGTCACCCAAATAGTCTATTGGTTGGGATGTGTAGGGTATAGGGTATAAGGATCAAGCTTAAAAGGGATTTCTCTAAGCCTATATGAAAAAAATTAGAAGTATACACATTCTACATGTTTCTAAGGAGTGATATGGATCAAGATGTCTCAAAGAGTTACATAATGATCACCTATAGAGGTATCCACCCCTAATAGCCACTTGAAGACATGCCTAAATGCTTATTCAACTGATTATGTGTTCATAAATAAAAAGCAAGGGGATTAATAAATTAAATAAAATGATCCTAAGGTTCTAAGAGGTAAATTTCATACTCTTAGATGTGTTGAAGTACCTTCAACATTCCATTTTAAAGGCAAAACTCAGGAATGTTGCCTTTAGGTTTGTTGGTGTAACACCCTTCTTAAGGCATGACTACTTAAAGATATAAAATAGAGTGAAATAATGGTTATATGAGACCTTATACCATCATTGATATGTAATTAAACATGTTTTATATGTGCATGAGGTGTTAATTTTCATAAAGAAGCTGAGGATTGGCTAATTTTGGCTTAAAATTTCCTTGACAATGCATAGAAGGTAAGATAATCACTCGAGGAATACCTTCATGTGCTCATAAATGTACATAAGTTCTACATGGTGACCCTATATTATAGGTAAAGTATGGGAGGGATGTGTACTTGAATCTCTTGGCATTGGTTATGTATTTCAAGCCCTTAGAGCTATGACCAATCATTAAGAGTTTAAACCCCTCTAAACCTTGCTAAAAACCTAATAGAGACGTGATGAAGGAAATATTGAGAAATTTACATCCAAATTAATTGAAATGGATTTATAAACACTTTAAACTCATATCTCACTATGATTAATTCTCAACCATGGCATTACTCTAGATGGATAGTTGTACAGACCCATCAGAAACACTATCTTAGCAATATTTTGTGATAAATTCAAGGTGTAAAGTTATATAAATAATTTTATATCATGGGAGAGGGTATTTTGAGGCATAATTTACCTTTTTAAATCATAAACTACTCTCAAAATTCTTATGAAAATTTTTAATAGGTTTCTAATAGAAGGCCTATCTAGATGTGCTAGTGGGAGGTGACCCAATCACCTAAATGAGGTAGAGTTATAGGTGTAAAATAATTATAAGGCATAATTAATCATATAACATGTTTTTTCATACTTGATAAATTCTCACTCATTCATATTTTAAGGTCATATATGAGCATCATGATCATCTAAGTAGTTAGTACTATGTAACTAGGCCTAATTCCCTAATAGGCCTACTTGGTCAAATAATGTGGAAGACTATTGACAAAGGAATTTTAAGGAAATAAATTTAGGTTATGGACACCTTTATAACTACTTCATGATGTGTTCAGGCTCATTTCCCATCTATGAGGGAGGATGGGAATATTTTCCAAGTGTTATTAACATGCAATAAGGGGGTAGGATACTAAATTCTTCATGGAGGCCTAATTGAATCATTTTTATGAATTCGTAACTTTAAAAATCAAATGGAATTAAAAAATTATAGTGCCAACCTTGGCCAAAAATATACATCCAATTCCCCAAAAGTGTCATTGAATACCACTCATCACCAAGGCAATGCATGAGAGAAGTGTGGGATTGGTTGTAAATGCTCATGGAGTGGATTATGGTCATTCATGACCTATTCATGCCTTATGCATGCCACATTCTCTTCTCCCACTTGATTATGTTATATAAATTGAAAATCTAAGGACATTATACTTACCCCTTAGTTAGATATGATGAAAATCTACCCAAAATATATATTGTAAACCTTTTTAATCAATATGAAGGATTGTTTAATATTTCTATACTAGATTATTGTGTTATGTGTTTTTATATTTTCAAAAGTGGTGAATTTTTATTCCCCTTTGCAAGTCCTTGTCTTCACCTAGTTCCTAGGATATCATTTTATATATGTCATATGATGATTCAAGGTGTTATTTAATATGTTTGAATTATAATCTAGTTTATATTGCCTTAGATAGAGCTTTCACCCATCACTTTCAAGTTACTACCATCTAATATAAGCTTAATGTGAATAAATAATGCGTAATATTCCCTTGGAAAACATGTTTCAATCACTATTCCTTGTTTGATTCAAAAAGTGTTGACTAAGGATTAGTTAGAGTGGATAAGTCATTATGGTACATCACCTCCCTTTAGCTTAGGTTTTGTTTCATGCATCATCTTCTATCTCTTTTCATCACCAAGTTAGTAGTCTTATGAATTAAAATTAATGGATGTACCAAGGTATCTAGCCTAAAAAATAGAGGTGTAATCCACCTATATGTCACCCATAACCTTGGACTAATCCCATGTTACCCCAAATTTGGAAAGGTCTAAACAATCTTCTTCAAAAGGATACAATTTAGTGGTTAACAGTTGGTTTAAGGTGTCTTCTATTACTTACTTGATCATTGATAAAAGGCATGCCAACATCTTCCAATATTCATCTACCATCACAAGTACAATAACCTACCTTAAATATGAAATATGACACTAAACATGAATTCATATGCCCTAGGGAGGTCTGATTATAGAGAGTGGCATCAAGAATGGGTCATTAATTCCCATGTGGTAAGATATTAATTCATAATCAACATCATGTATCACCATGAGGCCCATAAATATGATTCTATCCATATTAATATATACATTGATGTAAGTGATCATAAGGCTAGAGATGAAAATTAATAAAGGGAAGAAGGCCCAATATAGGATGGCTACTAAAGAAAGTCCATTTCCACCTTCATAGGATCCTCTAACTAAACTTAGGGAAAATATTAGAGAAAATGTGCCATATATTTCTAAGAGGATCATAAAAGGGCTACCCATACCTTCACCTCCACAAAAATCACCTTCCTAGGTTATGGGTGAAGCTATACTACCTCTACTTATTCCACAAGTCACTCTATAACCAATGGCATATGTGTTACACTTTGACATCGAGAGAAGACTTGAGGTGAGCCTGAAATAGGACCAATAAATGGTGCCCCTATAGATTCCTTCCCCCACTACCTTCAACCCTCCACAACCCATCAAACCACCTCTAAGATTATATACTCCCACCAGGCCTATCCAAATGAGGCCTTCCCTACTTTTTATTTCATTGACTACCTAATTCACCTAGGGCCCCTTAGATCTATGCATATTTGACATCCTCACTTCTTAATTCCCATTAACTTAGCCCATTCCACTTGTACAAATCCTTGTGTCCTATCTTTAGTCTCTTGAAGTATTATTTTTATGGACCTTATTCATGAGTTTCATGGTAATTTAGGTAGCTTATGTGACCCTAGGAAGATCTCAACTTCTAATGGCTCATGGCTTCGTGGCACCAAGATACACTATGATGGCAATGTTAAATGACCCATTAGTAAATCCTCTAGCATGAATAATTATAGTGTCCCCCAACTCTATAGTGCTAAAAACTACTCCCCTAGTGGTGTAGGTTACCTTGGTAGTATTTACCACCATGTCTCCTTCAATTACTATAATTTATGATCATCTAAACATGACACCCAAATCAAATAAGAGGAAAAAAAATTTCATGCCCTCAACTTAGGTCCATACTACAACCATAACCATGAATCTATATGGGACACCCAAGAAGAAATAAAATTTAATCCCCCTATAGACTTACATTTAGTTCACTCCTCCCATATCTCCTTAATCCTCCTTATTTATCACCCAAAATCCTCAAATATTCAAATTTAACTAGCTAATTTCCTCACTTATCATGAACAATTAGCTTTTTAAGAGTGTCAAAATTTCAATTCTCTTCTACCTTGATGGCACCCTAATGGGGTAGGAAAAATTTAGGGTCCACATGGTGTACTTTAATGAGATCATTAAGATAAAATTATCCAAATCCAACAAGGAAGGGGTCCAAGAGGTGAATATATCCATGTATTCCCCACTCAAAGCTCATGATAAACTACAAACTCAAGATCTACTTATGAGCCTATAGAATCTATGATGTGATTTCAACCTCATTAATCAATCATGTTTAGCTTAGAAAGGCCTACCAAAGTAGTTGAGAAGTGGCACACCTCAAAAATTCTATGGATTCTCTCTTGGTTGGCCTTAAGGAATCTTTTTTGTTTGTTCTTAGAATAATAATATTGTGATGTAATTCTATTACAACCATTTTAGTCTATGATGGCCAAGAATGGTGACTTGTGCTACTAGGAGATGAACCACATTTTATATATATATATATATATATATATATATATATATATATATATATATATATATGGATGTGTAAAAATTTATAAGGTTATAATATATTTTCAAAAAAATGCTATCAGATTAATGAAAACATTGGTTTTTTTATGTAAATGAGTTTTATTATCTTGGATGTCTTATAATTTATTTATATTTTAATGGATAAATACTAATTTTATAATATTATAGTATGTTATTTTCTATAGAGATCATGCATTGAACATGATATGCTTCTTTTTATTTTAATTAATTTCTTTGATTGCTTCATTTTACAATGAAAATTTTAAGGATTTGTGTGTAATTTCAATTACATACATGTTTTTAATTAATTAAATATAGGAGTATTATAATTAAACATTTACTCATTTTCCTCAAACCCTCTCCCTATGTAACTATATCCCTAAATATCATGAAAGTTAGCATACAATGGTGTAACTATAGCTAGGACCATTTTGTTCCTTTAATAATTTGTGATGATCCTTTATTTATAAGGATTTCATTTTTTCTCTCTCTCTCTCTCTCTCTCTCTCTCTCTCTCTCTCTCTCTCTCTCTCTCTCTCTCTCTCTCTCTCTCTCTCTCTCTCTCTCTCTCTCTCTCTCCCTATTTTGATTTTTAATTTTGAATAATTTATCTTTCCCTTTCTTTATAAAATAATAAGTAAAGTAAATTAGGGCTTTGAATTTAAATATTTAATAATTAGATTGGTTAGATGTGTATAAGTTATCAGAGTTGGTGAGGAAGCTGGTACTGAACCTTTAGTGGTAGCACTGCATAGTTTTGAGATCTATTCAAATCATGTTATTTAATGGATCCCAATACCTATATTTCATGCCTTGGATTGTCTCATTAGTAATCATAAACTGAGAGGATGCAAGTCCCCTAATTATTCATTAAGATTGATTAGTGCATCTAACCTAGTAGGTGCATTAGGGATTGAGATTTAGACTAAAAAACACTTTACTTTTGAGTTCTTTTATGTGTGTGATTGATTTCTTGTTGACCTCATACTATTAATCTCTATATGTTTCCATAAAATTTATCATGTTTTTTAGTATTTAATGGGATAACATACCATGTGCTTTAATATTATATCTACCTATACATATTACTCTTATATGTTACATGATCTATACATAATTTATATAATTATCTTATCCTTTTGAGGTAAGGTAACTACCAAATTCTACTTCCCCTCACCTCAAAAGTAAGAGCATATCATTGGGTGGATGTCATAGAGGCACAACTTTCACACTTTTAAAGTTTTATATTTTAGTGGTGGAATGTCAAAAAATCTTGACCTCCACACTTATTTAGTGCTCATCATATCCAAACTAAAGTTGGGACATGTTATATACAAATATTCTCCACATTTACACCATTTATCATATTCTCTAGAATTAGTGGTTTAATGTCATAAAAACATGTCCTCCACACTTAAAACAATTTTATATTCACTATATTTCATAGCTATATGATTCATATACATATTTTTTGTAGCATTCTATACATTTATATCGTCATTATATCTATATTTCAACTTGAGACATAAATGAGGTACTATTCCATGAAAATGGGACCTAATATTGAAAAATAAAATAATTTTCCATATTTTGAATACTATTATGGATTATTATTATACCCAAGTTGGATTTTTATAGATAATTATTAAGCCAATCTACTATAGTATTTGGTTCACCTTTGGAAGGTTGAGTTTATTAAATCACTCAATATTACCAAGATTATAAGTTATATTTGATTAAATCATCTAAATTTACTATTATTATATATTAGATTTTATTAAATAATCCACCCTTACCAGATATATATTTTGAGTTGATCAAATTTATCACAATCACCATATCATATACAATATTTGGGTTGCATGATTGAGATGAAACAAGCTCAATGTACATGTTTCAATAACCTTTACACCATGTTTGGGGGCTTGTTTCCTCAAATATATCTCTCTATCTCCATGTGTGTGTGTGTGTGTGTGTGTGTGTGTGTGTGTGTGTGTGTGTGTGTGTGTGTGTGTGTGTGTGTGTGTGTGTGTGTGTGTGTGTGTGTGTGTGTGTGTGTGTGTTTGTGTGCACTTTCATGTTCATATTTTTTCCTAATATCATATTCAATGCTTCATAATGAGACATAACTTCAAATCAAATTGCCAAAAGGCAAGATGGCTACACCAACACATAGGTATAATCTTAACCTTACTCTTTATATTTTAAATCATTGAAAATTATTTTAATTTCATATTTCATAGACTACTTATATGATTTAACATTCTCTCAGGTTGTTCACTAGAAAAGCACTCAAGTTGGGCTCACACAAAGACAAGGTGTGTTATACACACCTAAGTATGCATTTATTTCCTTTAAATTAGAAATTTCATTACTAGATTAAAGGTGGGAAATTTAGATACTAAAATATGATTTATATATTACCTCAAACCTATACACTTGTAAAATGTCTTTCATGGTTGTACCTTTCTTTTTAAAACATGTTTGTTATTAAAAGGCTCACATTCACTATCTCATTGGGCCTAAATTTTTATCTCTTAGTATGATCATTATTATTCTAATGACTAGGCCTTCTATATTTTAAAAAAAGGTCTAAACTTGATCATTATATTTCACTACTATTTCTGTACTTGTACCTATTTACCATCTTTCTAGACACTTGCATCCAAGATAGATACCTACATCAACACAAGTGTCCACTTTTCCTACAAAGTATCCACTGCTCAAAAGTCATTTACAAATGAAATTTATTTTAAGGGTCATCCTAAGTTATTTAGTGTGAAATATTTATATAATGGATTTGTATATATACAAGATAAACCCTCATTGATTACACACCTAAATAACACCTAGAAATCACAAGGAAAACATACCAAGAACCACTCAATCAATTATTCAATTGAGAAAAAATACCATAGTCATCCTTATTTATATATCAATCATAATATAAATATTCCTAAAGGTCTATATCATTCTAAGAGAAGTTCATGAGCCATATTTCCAAGTTATAATATAGGTCACTACTTGTCTTTACTTATCACACATTACATCCTTGTGCACACAGAAGCCAATATGTAGGGGATAATTACATAAGTTTGAGGCCCTCTTTGGAGTATTGGATATGTAGTTATCACCATTTATATATGGTTCCTTAGGGTATCTCTATAGCATGAGACCACTAATCCATTTTTACCATAATCACTCCAAGAATGAATAAGCTAGGGTATGATCATTTGACAAAGAATGACAACCTATTCACATAATTTAAAGACATTAGAAGAAAGGTGATAAAAATACCAGAAGGCATTAGTTGTTCACATCCTAATCCTATTATTATTTTGTATAAGACACCTATTACAATGCAACTATCTAGATAATTATTTCAATGCAACTATCTAGATCTGATGCATGCATATAAGGCTATAAAAAGAATATTTCCAAAAACTAATGACTATTATAGGATCACCTTATAGTCCAATTATAGTTTATTCTAGATTAGACCTTCATGAGCATAATAAACCAGCGTAGTATCATTTATTTCTAATTCATTTCAATATTTATCAATAATTTTAATTTACTATTTTTATAAATATTAGTTATATAAATTCATAAAACTATTTGTCTAAGTTTTCTATTTTATTAGTTTTCTCATTAGGTTAGTTCACCATCCTTGTGTAAAATTTAATATAATACCTATTATCCTTAGATATCCTCACATATTAAGATTTATGGTTAAACACAAGCATGGTTCTATCTTCGTATTCAATACTCTAAAACATTAGGTAAACATTATCCAATGAACAAGTAAGTATCTATGAAATCCCACACTATCAAATAAATCTTGTTAGTATATTACATGATTTTTTTGAAAAAATTAGTTAGTAAAAAATAATTAGTTTTCAATTTTTTGTTTGATATTTATTTTGTATTTAAAACTAATTAGTGAACATTGATATATTTTTGTGTTATGCGTCATAACTACATCTACCAATACTAATATAATAACTTATGTTTGCATACTACATCAATCAAACTAATATAGTCTCATATGTTTTCAGATTGTATCAACCTTTAAACACTATATCTAAATTATATGGCACCTCAAAATTATATACTTTACAAGTACTTATCATGTATGTACCCTTTAATTCTAAGACCTTATTGATGATGAAAGTTTTGCATATACTATATCTTATGCCTATTTTTTATCTCTTAGTCTGACCATATGTTATTTTACCAACCAATACCTTAAAGTCATCAAATTTACAATTGTAACATGTCCTTATGGTAGGCCTAAGTTTTTTAATGAAATATATATCCAAATAATGGATTAGTATATACACAATATCAATTCTCATTTATTCCTCACCTAGCATAGACCTAGCATTTCACAAGCAATTTACCAAAGGCATTTAATCAAGCATTCAAGTGAGAAAATCTTCCTTATTCTTTAATATTTGAATATAATTTCCAGGGACAACCCATCTACAAGTCTAATGTATTAAGGATAATTACATGATCCATATTTTCCATGTTACAAGCTAAGTCACTCAATGTATTTTCTTATCACATGTTTCATCCCTATGCACACAAACCAACACATAAGGGAAAACTACATGAGTCTAACACCTTATTTGGAGTATTATCTATGTAACTATCAACCATTTACATAGGGATCCTTAGGGTTTATTTGCAACATGTTTCCACAATCCCAAATTTCCCATAATCACTCTAAGGGTGAGAAAGTCATGGTTTGGTCATTTAACAAAGAGATATATTATGTGTGAGATCTAATGTCACAACTGGTTTCCTATACAAACTATTTAATAATTAAATGATGATTTATGAAACTAATTATTGGTAGTATTGTTATTTATGTATAATTTGGATTAGCATATGTTGTTTTATTGATAGATATATTACTTGTTTCATGATTAGTATATAGATTAAAAAAACTATTTTATATGTTTTTTTATTAAAGTTAATGGGGGGGATTTTTGAACTAGGGTCCCCAAACCCTAGGATAAGTACAAACAAAAGAGGGACAAAGGTATACTAGGTACCATGAGAGAAACTAAGAAAAAACAAGACCAAAGACAACCTAAAAATAGACTAGATATAATAGAAACAAAAACAAAAGATAACTATAGATTAAATAGTGCCTAATATAGGTCTAAATTTCTTAAGACATACTCCCAGAAAGTTTTCATCATTTTAATATTCATATAAATTTGATAAAATAATTTATCTTTGTCCATGACATACTAGGATCCACTACATTATCCCTACTTACCTTTACCTTTTCTAGACATTTTAGTTTCAAATAGCTCCCCAATATGAGCTCTAAGATTCTCAACATTTTATATCCCCTCATACATTCTTAATTTATTGTAATTGACTAAGAAGCTAATATTATTATTGAGATTCACATTCTCATTCTCCAATATATCCATCCTAAACTTAAGATTTTGTAATTTTTACTTGTTCTCCTTGGCTGAAGAGAAATGATTCAATCTAATGTTATCCTACTATAGAAAATTAGCCTTCCCTTTAATATTTTCAGCTTCATCATAAACCAACACATTATAAACTTTTTAATATATAATTATTCAACCATTTTATCAACATTTTCCTTACCCTTAATGGAATTAATAAGGTTGTTGAAATTCTAGATAGAATATTTATGTTTCTTGTCCTCTACATTCTTCCCTTTCCTTTTGGAAACATATTTAGTCATTTCTTTCTCATCCTCAAGAATCTCATATTGAGCCAACATATCACCTTGACCCTAATCCCTATTCCCCTCCCTAGGAACATCTTTGTTATATTTAACATCAATATAATCTCTTATCAAACATCCAAATTTACCCTACTTACCATGTCTTCCTTAAATATCAATTGTAGACTTTGACATAATTTTGAGGAATTTTTAGATATTATCATGCATCTTAAGAGTTGTATCCTCAAATTCATTAAACTTTTCTCAATAAGACTGATGGGATTATTTACCTCAGTAACCTTACTTGAGCTCTCAGGATATTTAATCCATACTTTTTTTTATTTTCCTTATGTCAATTGGAGTAACCTCCACATATTTAATTTTAGTGTAATAAATAACTAAGTTAATTTGTTTCATACCCTTAAATTATTTATGAATGAGATAAATCATCCATTCAAGCCGTAGGGTTGAATAATTACCATGCTTCAACTTTAAGATCAAGACTTCAAGAGAATATAGAATAAAGAAAGGTAGACTGAAAGGAATGCCATGCCTAAAATAATTTAACATCATGAATAGAGAACATATAACAATTTTGTACCTACTTTATAGGGTTAAATATTACATAAGGTGGTAGGTGACCTAAAAAATGGCTTGGGTAGTAATTCTTTATAAAACCCATTATGCAACATTTCTAGTTGTTCCCCTTCTTATAGGAATATCTCCTTATCCCTTTTTTAATATCTAGATGATTTGTATATTTTAGTCTCCTCTATGGTCAAACCAATTATGTGAGTAATAATTTCCTCTATGATTTCTAAAGTAAATCCATTAATAGTAATGGTCCTATCTTCCTAGTCATTCACAAACATGATTAAAATTTTCTTGTAATGCCCTTTTATCTTATCCATGAAGCTTGTAAAACCACCCACTTGAAAATATGCCCAAATTATCTCATTATTTTTCACTTCTTATAGCATTTTTTGTTCATTTCTATTAGGTATTCCCATATTGTTCCCAAGACAACCAATATAGAGGTGAAAAAAACTTCCCCTACTCTAGACTTTAGACTTAACAAAATAAATTTGAGAGGTAATTATGTTTCTTTTGGTTTCTAGTCCATATATTAGATACTTTGGTAATTTTATAATCTTTTCTATTTGCCCAAGAAATATTAACTAAGCCAATATAAGACCCCACCTAAATAAAAGGTCATAATATCATTTTCCTCTAAGGGATAGAGTCTTCCCCAATATGTCCAACGCTTTGTTCATTAGAATCACCTTCATATTTTATACTTAGTATAAGGTCCCTAGGGAGATATCCATAGTCCATCCATGATAATTATCCAAAAGAAGTTAGACCCTATTGGTGAATGAATCCACTATAAAGCTTCTTTCTTTATAAATGTGTTGAATAATCACTTGCTACAAGGAATCTAAAATACCTATAGCTTCTTATATAACTTGTTTAATGGACCAGTTGATAACATTTTTTATAGATAAATAATTAAAAATATTCAGTGAATCATGCTCTATTATGAGTTTTTTAACTTTATTTTACTATTTTGATCCCCCATAGAGTCACAAGAGCTTCAACTTAGTGGTTAGAGTTAAATCCCATATTTATGGCATCTACTACAACCAAATTCCCTTGATGGTCTCTTATGATTCCATCCCCTCTATTTGAGCTTGAATTCCCTTTTGAAGCTCCATCAGAATTGATCTTAATCCATCCTAAAGGAAGGGGTTTCCATTTAGTTCTTTTCCTAATTTCTTCTTTAGGATCCAACTTTCCAAGTTTAGAGGTATCAATTTTCCAATTATGAGCCAAAACTAGTTCAAAGGGGAGTATACTTATACCTTTTATTTATTGGAACTATATTATAATTATCTAATATGTTATCATATAATATTTTGGAAATAAATTTGATATTACTTCTCTTCCCCCTCAAAATTCTATTTATGTGCTCTCCCAAAATTCCCCATTTAATATATGGAAATTTTAGTTTAGAAATTTTATTGAGTAGAGCATGTTGGAAGGGTCACCCCCATACCTTATAAACTTTGATTAGAGAATCAAATTGTACCCATGAGACATAAACTTTGTTAAAAAATAGTTCCATTTCCCCTAGGAGAAAGATCAACTCACTAGTGAATGGAAAATAGATTCATTTTTCTTTTCACAAAGGACACATATATTGATTAATATATACCCTCTTCTTCTTAATTTATCAATTATAATAATTATGTTCTAAACTACAACCCAAAGAAAGAAAGAAATTTTAAGAATTATCCATTTCTCCCATAAGATCTCTTAGTTGCAGTTACCTTCAGGTTCCTTAACTAAAAAATAATATCCTACTTTAAATTGGAAATTTCCATTGAAAGAGTCATAAACAAGTTTACCTTCTCTGTTAGTGCTAGATATATGAACATTTCTCAATAAATTATTCATATTTGATAACCTCAGTGTATCCTCCTAATTTAAGTTATCCAAACTTAAAGTTTTATAAAATTTAGCTCATTTTAATTCTTGTTAATACTCAAGAACTTTATTCCATTATTTATTCTAATTTTTTTCTTGAAATTGTTGTTCTATGTCAGTCTAAATAAGAGGAAGATCTAAAACCTAGACATCTTTCCAAAAATTAATTTTACACACATTTTTAATCAAAATTTTAACTTATTTTACCCTTAGGTCAAATTGAATCAACCCCCCTTGTAGGTTTAAATTTGTTATAGGGTCCCTATAGGTTTGAAAATGGTTTGAGGTCCTAAATGAGATTAAGTCATGGTTTGAGAGTCAAATAATATATTTCAATCTTTTGGCATTTTATCATTTGTCCTAATGATATATTATGTCAACTTTTGTTCACATTTGAATGAAATTTATGGTTTTAACTAAGTAAAAAGGTTTAAATAGGACATATAACATACCACGTATTATAAAGGTATTATGAGATAGTTTAAAACTGAAAAGGATACATGTTTAACATGGAAATTGGAAGATCACTACAAAAAAGTTAGTTTTAGTTTTTGTATACACTAATTTAACCCACCTAGAATGTGTGACCACTTTAGGGAGGTCTCTTGAGATCCCTAAAATTCACTTCCATGATCATGTAGATTTGATAGGTCTAAAAATGGAGAAAAACTTACCTCTCTCCCTCATCACTCTCTTGGGTAGGTTAAAGAGGTTAACCAATTTACACTTAGTACAGACAAGAGGAATAGAGTTAAAGAGAGTCCACATGGTGGGTGATATTAGTCCTTATTCAATTTCATCCCATGGCCATAGTTCTTAGTTTGGTTTTTCACACTCTATGAAAAATCTTTAATATTGTTGATACCTTCAAATTGATTGCATAACCCCAATACCTTAGTTATCCTCATCCTTTTGAATTGGTTTTTGTGAACCAATTCATGTATGCAAATTAAAATAACATATTCATCTTCTTAATTTTTTTCCTACCCTATTTTTAATGTGTGGTTATTAATTAAATAGGATGAACCATATCCTTATGCTTTTATGAAGTCTACATAACATTATTGCTAGTTATAGAGTTTTACCTTGTTGTAAATGGTTTTAGGACAAAGCTAATATGTTTTTTTGTAACTCATAGATAATTTTTATCATATTATTCATAAAATTTCTGGTGTCAAGATTTTAATTGATGAAATGTAAGGCCTAGGAAACTTGATATAATCAAGCATCCTTGAAGCAAGCATCTATAGGTTTCATGTTAAAACTTGAAAGAAGGATCAAGATATGAAAGGAAGCATAATGGTGTTTGAAGGTTTTAAGCCTAACTAAGATCTACAAAAAATATTATGAACCTAATGAAAATTTATCAGGGTGAGAATGAGGTTCTATCTTAACACATAATCATATATCATATAGATCTATAGGCAATCTCAAACATGGTCTGAAAGTCAATACAAAAGAGACAAAGTAGTGTTGAAATGAAGGTGTTTGAACTCAATTGAGACCTTCAATAAAGTTTGAGAGCATAGATAATACCATTATAATAATGGTGAATCAATTTCACATAGTCAAATTTAGATATTTGATCCATAAAGTTAGAAACTTGCTAATGAGAAGTTTTACCTTAACTTCTTTGAATGAGGTTTTACCCATATAATATGTCATTTATTATTGGAGGCATATGAGGTCCAAGCAAGTCTAATCACTTAATTCTTTCAACCTAGATGGATATTTCACTCCTAAACATGAGATGAAGTTATTTGATGAAAATATAATGAGGTTTGAGTGATTTTCAATTCAATCAAATTCTCATTATAAACACAGTGCAAAAAAACCACATGAACCTTGAACTACATACCTGTATCAAAATGATGGTAAAGGGATGATAACATGATATCAATGAAAGAGGAAAGTTTATTCATTTTTTATGTGGTCCTAATGAATTACAAAAAATAAATTGAGAGAATCATAGTAATCAATCATAAATGAGCACCTACAAGAACCTTGTGAATTCTCTAGAGCACACTTATAGTTTGACGATCTTCAAACTAGCTTAAACTCATGACAGGTGCAAGTTTATTTGATATAAAGTTGTATATCATGGATTATAACATTTAAAAAACTATAATAGTGGTGTTATCACACTCTATGTGATTATTTTAGATGAAATAATTAGAGGATAGATTAAGTAAAGTAGGTTTTAAGACCTCATTCTCAGTCAATCATAATGTTGCATATAGTCCACACAAACCTAGAAGTTAATATAGATAATTTCAAGTATTGGGAGATATAGAGAGGTTATTAAACCTTATAAATTTTTAAATATTGTCTTCATTACCTAATAAATTCATTCACATTCTCATTTGGGTCAGATGAATAAGAGAAGTGCCCTCTATTTTGTCTTAGAGGGCACTCCATAAGTAGTCTAATCTATAGACATGGTACATGAGTAAGAAGAGGATAGAATGAAGACATATGAAACATTATATAATGATGTTTAAGTTTTATTTGGATATTAATAAATGTGAATAAACACCTAAAGTCACTAGGAATCACTTAGAAGTGGTCATATATAATCAAACATAGCTAGGCCTATTACACCTAAAACTAGGCCTAAAGCCTCAGGGTGCCTAACTTAGTTAACAAGACCATATGACCTTTATAATTAAAGTTATAACATTTATATTATATTTGAAGACTATTAGGATCCATTGGGTTGTAAATAAATTTCTCAAGTTGGTTATTTTGGCTTAATTTCATCTTACAACTATCTAGAATGCATTGCAAGAGCTTGAGAATGATCTTTATTCACTCATATCTATATGGACATTGTGAATGGTACCAAAATAAGATAGTATAGTTTATGGGGGTACTTAACTTGGTATCAGTGAAATTGTTTTGAGGGTTGAGCATCCATATTTTATGAATCATCACTAAGAAGCTAAACTTCTTAAAACCTTCCTAAAACCCTTATATGAATCTAATGGAGAAAAGATCATTAAAGATGAATCAAAATTTGGTAAAATGTCCTATAAATTGACTTGGACAATATTTCAATCTCTCAGGCTCCTCACCTTCTAATTTATCTATACCATCACTTATATAAACATGCCTAATTCTTTATATATTATAGGATTTGAAGTGTGTTGCAAGTACATAGGAGAATGGATAAATGAGAAAAATTGTGGGATGTGTGCATGGATTTTTTTCAACTTATCATATTCATATCTAACCTTAGGGAATCATTTAAACCTCTTTTTTATACCATTCATTGTAGGTAGTCTAAATAACATAATGACAAGGCAAAGTGACTCTCAAATATTGGAAGTTATAAGTATGTTTTGAGTTTCATTGAGGTATATACGATATACCAAAGGAAAAATAATGTATAATTGAGTTTCATAACATATTTTCAACAAAAATTATTGAGAAACTTCAATACATGATAGTGATAAGTGTATGAACCAGGCCTAAAAGGCTAATGAATGACTACAAATAGTGAATGATAAGTGGTGCAGGAGATGTTATTAGTTGAAGGGCATAGATTAATGTTAAAAATGCTATTTATAACTTCCTAGGTTAGTATTAATGTGTCAACATCTTCCATAGTAATTTCAAGGTAGATGGACTACTCATTATCATGAAGTAAAATTAAAAAAAGAATATGAAGAGTCTCTACTCCAACTTAAGGAATATGTCATGCTTCAGATGGGCACTTGTCCAACTAGACCTTCATAAACTATTCTACACCTCATTATCTTGAATCATAACTATTTTAAAAGTATTGACACTTGGTCTTGTGACCTTTCCACTTTTCTTCTTCTCTCTCCTCTCATATTCTCTACATATGTAAGCCTTTTTAGCTTTGTAATGAATCCACACCTTGTATGATGAAGCCTTGCTGGTTTGAAAACTATATTTTCCTTTCAAAAAAACATTTCCAATATATTTTTGAGTTCATATCTTATTTTATAAGTGTGTGAAGTAGTGCATAGTGGAATGACAAGTGATAAATATATATCCTTGTGTTCTCTTTACTCTATGTTTGGTGTAATTATTTCTCCCTCTAATAGGTCACATGAAGTGTAGTTATTATATTTGTATATCTCTAAGTGTAAGGAGTAGCCTTAGTTTTTTAAATATGACCTCTTGTTTACTCACCTTGATAAGTGTAATGCATATCATCTGATTGTTTGAAACACTTATGTTAGAGCAATCTAGGATGTTGGGACTAGTATTATGAGTCATTTTCCATGGTGAAAGTGTATGGTAGTCTAGTGGAGATCAATTTGGTGTATCACCTAACTATCATAGGTTAATTTTTTATTCTTTATATCCTTTTTCATCCATAACATCAATTAGTGTAGGTGTTCATATATCAAAGACTAATCTAAGGTCCTAGCCCTTAAACCTAGAGGTTTACCTCTACTATAGGAAACCCATAGGCCTAGAGGTAATCTAATGTTTTCCTCAATTTAGAGGAGGTTTACAAATCTCTCATAGGGTAAAATATTGAGTGATAACATTTATCGCATGTCTGATAGGATTATTATCTCAAGTACATCTTGTCAAGGTGAATGATGGTCTTAACAACATCACAACTGCATACATGTGTTCTACTCAACATTTGGTAACTTCACTGAAGGTAATATATGGTTATAGACTAATTTTTATCTTTCCTTTTTTCATACTTCATGATCTTTAGTAATTTAAATACTAGTATAGGTAAAAATCCTATAAATCCATTTCCTCAACTTGATTTTCCTCTTGAAGTTCAAGAACCTTATCATATCTTGCCATTTTAAGAACACAAAGACTATGCAAGCCAAAAAGATCAAGAGAGTTAAGAGTATTTGAGGAAAACATGGCTATGAAGCATGATTTCCCAATATTTAACACTAAAAAATCCTAGACACTTCAATGTAAATGATGATATCCCTCCCAATGCCACCAAGAGTGTTCCCACATTCAATGGGGATGGTCTTAACATCCCAAGTGAGAATATTAGGGACATTTATAACTTTTTAAATTTCCATAATGTCATTGAAGTTAAAATTGTAGTTAGAATACTTACCATGTCTCTTAGATAAAAATCCCTTGACTAGTATAAGACATTTATAGGATGATTTATCACCACTTGGGAAGTGTTTGGAGAGTTGTTAGCTCAAACAATTGAAGACAAAAGTGATCACACATCACTCATTCATCAAATAAATGTGATTTAAAGAGGCCCTAAAGAAATTATGCATGACTTCAATGATAAGTTTCAAATAACATGGTATAGGATTCCACCTCCCATGATACCCCCTCAAAGTTTTGTCTTCCCTACATACCTAAGAGCTATAGGACTGATATAGCAGTCATGTTACACTCCATGGGTGTATACACTTTACTTGAAGCCTATCACATAGACATTAGAGTTAAGAATGGTTTAATATAATATGTTAAAATCCCTCCAAAATATATATATTCCTATTATACCTAACATATCTTCTAATTCTCTAAGTATTTCTCCAATTCCAAGTGCAAACAACAAATCTAGAGCTGCCCTGAAGAAGTCAAAAGATACCATTGATTGGGAGGTAAGGTCTAAGGCCTTAGAGGCTCAAGTGAGGTAATTGAATATTTAATATGGATTTAACCAAAAAAAAATTCATATTATCCATAATAAATTAGGTTCCCACCTCATAAATATGGTCAAGGGAGGGGACAAGGTTAATCTAAATTAAATAGGCCACACAATGCCTATAATCCAACCTCTACTTCCAACATAAGTTCCATGGTTTCAGTCCATAGTAACTTGGTTCAAAATAAATAATGGTAGACTAAAATATATTATATTAATTCCAATTAAGGTTAAGGAAAAAAATTTATAGCTCAAGGATGGCTTACTCCTTAATTGACACTAGAAGATGAGAAATTCATGCCAACAGAAATAAATGAAGGATGACCGCCTTAAGGAGTGATCTTTGAAAAATTTCAAGTGGAAGATACATTTTTCCTCAATCATATTAATTTATTTTTATCCAATAAAATATCAAATAGGAAATCTTTAGGAGTTTTTCATGGTGTTGACAAAATTCTAAGTATCCCTCTTACAAGGAAGCAAAGTGTGGATATAAGTGTGGTACCCAGTACAAGTCTTGCACCTATTCAAAATCAAAATGTGGGAAGGGTAACTCAATGTAATACATTAACTCAAGATAAAGGAACTTATTTAGATTCAAGGACACAAAAGAGGTTATTTTTCCTTCTTTGAATATCAATACTTCTTTAAAGACTACTAAAACATCTATATCTCTTTGGTAAGTGCTCCACGTGCCTGGTCAAAAGGAACTTCTTCAAGAGTAGGTTTCCCAAGTCCACATCAATCTTAAAACATCAGTGCATGATGGTGTATCCATCACTAATGATCCTACTCACATTATTTAACCCTACACCAAACTTATAAATCCCCCACCCTTGTACCTCACTCTCATTGTGGGAAACAAGATTGTTTACAACTGCATTATGGATAGTGGGGTAACTACTTCAGTTATGCCCAAACTTATGGTAGACAAGTTGGTCTTGAAATATGATCCATATAGAAAGTTATTATTACAACTTGATGCAATACCAAATAAGTTAGTTAGGCTCATTAAAGTATTGAGAGTTTTCTTGCATGACTACCCAAGTTTCCCAATCCTTCAAGACATAGTGGTGTTTGATCTACCTGCTCACTTTGCTATTTGTTTATCAAGATAATTAATTGCCAATATAAGATGATATATCTCATCCAATTATTAAATATTAGCTTTAAAAATAAGGTATTGTTCAAAGGTGACTATTAGAACACATCTATTGGCCAAGTTTCACATTGATCCATATGTATAATTACATTCTAATCTAAATTGTACTATCAAAGATCAAGAAGAGTATGATATAGATGATGGAGCATCTTAAAAACTTTAAATTATCTCTCATATTTCCTAGATTAGTATGGTGTTGATACTTATGAACATGATCCATATACTTTCATTTAAGAGACATACCTTGTCACATACATCATCCATGAGGAAGGTGATGAACATTCTGAGGTAAGCATTGATAATTCTTGTAAACAAGCTACTGAGGGTAATTACCTTATTCATATGCATGATTATGATGTTTTCAAAATTATGGTAGATCAAGTTAATAAAGAAGATAATGCCATTATACTTTACTAAGATAGAGTAGTCTATGAATTTGATAGACATGAAGAGGAAGATGATTTATGGTAGTAGTTCTATGCCATAATTCAATAGTTTTAATGACTGAGTAAGTCAAATCCCCTTCTTAAGTAGCATGAATCTGATATTAAGGTGGATTATGGATCTTATAAACATGATTTAAAGTTTCCTATTAACCATGAGAATGAGTGTCAAACTACTTTCAATAAGGTTACATTTAAGAAGGATTATAATGAAGCCAAGGTATAAATGTGGGTGGCTAAAGAATAGTCCAAATATTATCTAATTTTTAATCAATTTTAGAGGTGTTAGATTATAAATAAGACAATCTTGATGGTTCTAGACATTAAGTGCATCATGTTATAAAAGAGGGTGAAGTTGAGACAACTTTGATGACTCCCAAGATTTAATTTGAGAAGTGCCAATTGGACATACTAGGATATATGAAATCTCAAGTAGGATGAAAGCTAAAACAAGCCTCTTGTAAATATAGATGGAGTGTTCATAAGAGCTTCAAAAGATAAACTTACTATTAATAGAATCTCCAAAGATGGTAAGTCATTTGACTATCTCCATAAAAAGGTGTTTATTGATAAGTATTCATCATATGATGGATTACTTTCATGGATCAATAGTAATGTAAGAAGAATTGTATTTGACCCTAGTTGAATAAATGATGAATTTTTTCCTCACCTCAAGTGTCTTGAGGTATTATACATACTAGGATAGGTGTGTGTTCTGACTATGTTTTTGTGTGTCCTCCCTAGGTGTTCATGAGAGCACAAGTGTGTGTCTTTGTTTGTTTTTTTTCCTTGTTGTGTTTGGTGTGGTTTAGTGTATTTTTATAGGCTTATAAATTTCACTAAAAAATTATGTGTGAATCCATATCCCAATGGATAGGGGAAGACAACTGGTCCTTAGTATAGTTAACATGTTACCCCAAGGAAATCACCAAAATGTTGACCAATTTTACCCTTAGGTCAAATTGAGTCAACACACCTTCCAAGTTTAAATTTTTCATAGGGCCCCTATATGTTTTTAAATGTTCCAAGGTCCTAAATGAGATTAAAACATGGTTTTAGTGTCAAATTATATATTTTAATCTTATTCCATGTTTTCCATTTATCCTAATGATATATTATGTCACCTTTTTGTCACATTTGAATGAAATTTACTATTTTATTTAAGTAAAAAGGTTTCAAGAGTACATATAATATACCACATGTTATTAAATGTTAGGATGTAGTTTGAAACTAAAAAGGATTTACGTTCAATGTGAAAATTTGAAGATCACTACAAAAAAGTTAGTTTTAATTATTGTACAGATTGATGTAACCCACTTGAAATATGTAACCACTTTAGGTAGGTCTTTTGATATCCCAAAAATTCATTTCCATGCTTAGGTATCTTTGATAAGTCCAAAAATGGTAAAATTTGACCTCTCTCACTCATCGCTCTCTTGGGCAAGTCAAAGAGGTCAACTAGTTTACACATGGTATGGACGAGAGAAGCAGAGTTCAAGTGAGTGAACTTGGTGGTTGATATTAGTCCTTATGCACTTCCATCCCATGCCATATTTATTATTTTGGTTGTTCATACTCTATAAAAAATCTTTAATATATTTTATGCCTTCAAACTACTTGCATAACCCTAATGCCTCAATTTTCCTCATTTTTTTACATTAGTTTTTGTGAACCAATTGGTGTATAAACATTAAAATAGCATGTTCATCCTTTTCATGTTTTTATAACCTAGTTTTAATATGTGGTTATGAAGGAAAAAATAATAACCATATCTTTATGCTTTAATGAAGTCTTCATATTAGTATTGCTAGTTACAAAGTTTTAGCCTCATGTAAATGGTTTCAAAACAAAGCTAATATGTTTATTTGAAACATAATAGATCATGTTTAATCATATTATCCATGTAATTTTTGGACTCAAGAGTTTCATTGATGAAATACAAGGCCTAGGACACTTGACATAGTCAAGTAACCTTCAAGAAAGCATCTACAAGTTTCATGTTCAACATTGAAAGAAGGATCAAGATATGAAAAGAAGCATAGTGGTGTTTGAATGTTTTTAACTAATTGAGATCTCCAAAAAAGATCATGAACCTAGTGAAAGGTTGTCATGGTGATAATGAGGTTCTATCTTAACATACATTATTATATCATATAGACCTAGAGGCAATATAAAACATGGTCTAAAAGTCAATACAAATGAGATAGAGTAGTGTTAAAATGAAGGTGTTTGAACTCAATTGAGACCTTAAATTAGGTCTGAGAGCATAGATAATACCATTGTGATAATGGTAAAGTCATTTCACATAGTCAAATTTGGATCCTTTATCCATAGAGTTAGAAACTTATCAATGAAAATTTTTACCTTGACTTCTTTGAATGACGTTTTGCTCATATAATGTGTCATATATTGGTTGATGTATATGAGGTCTAAGAAAGTCTAATCACCTCATTCTTGCATCCTATATGGAGAAGTCACTCCTCAACATAAAAATAAGGTTTTTGATAAAATTATAATGAGGGTTGAGTTATTTTTAATTTAATAAAACTCCCATTGTAAACACTCAATAAATATAGTGTAAAAATGCCACATGAACCTTGAACTATAGACCTGTAGCATAATGATGGTAGAGGGATGAGAACATGATCTCAAGGAAAGAGGAGATATTATTCATGTTTTATGTGACCCTAATGAATTATATTAAATAAAATGAGAGAATAACAATACTCAATCATAAATGAGCACCTACAAGAACCTTGTGAATTCTCTAAAGCACACTTAGCATTTGACGGTTTGTAGACCAGCTTAAACTTCTTAAAGGTGCAAGTTTTTTTGATAGGTAGTGGTATTTCATGGATGATAATGTTTTAAAATATCTAAAAATGGTGTTATCACACTCTATTTTATTCACTTATATGAATTAAATCAATCACAAATTGATCAAACTAGGTTTTTAGACCTCATTCTCAATCAATTATAACAATTCATACAATCCTTATAGACCTAAAAGCTAGTCTAGATAATTTGAAGTATTGGGAGATATAGAGAGGTGATATAACCTTGTAATTTTTTTAATATGGTATTAATAACCTAATAAATCCATCCATATCATCTTTTTGTTTAGATGAATAGGGGAAGTTCCCCATGTTTTATCCCAAATAGAGGGCACTCTACATGCAGTCCAATCTATAGACATGGAACATGAATAAGAATAATATGGAATGAAGAGTATTGAAACACTATATAATTATTTGAAAGTTTTATTTGGATTTTAAAAAATATGAATAAACACCTACAATCAATGAAAACCACTTAGAGGTGTCATATACATTCAAGCATAGTTAGGCCTATTAGACCTAGAATTAGGCCTAAACCATTAGTGTTACTTATATGGTTCACAAGACCATATGATCTTTAAAATTAATTTTATAAAATTTATGATGGAGTGTATGACTATTAAAAATCATTATATTGTAGATAAATAGATCAAATTGTTCATTTTAACCTAATTTCCTCTCAAGCCTACCTAGAATCCATTGTAAGAACTCGAGAACCATCTTTCTTTACTCATGTCTATAAGAACATTGTATATGGTGCCAAAATAATCTATGGATAGTTAAGGGGGGTCTTTAACTTGGTATAATTGAAATGTTTTTGAGGTTTTAGCATCCAAATTTTATGAATAATCACTAACAAGTTAACCCTCTTAAAACACTCCTGAAACCCGTGTATGAACTTGATGGAGATATAATCATTGGAGATGCATATAAAATTGGTAAAATGTCCTATAAAGTGACTTGAACATGATTATAATTCTCTATGGCTCCTCACCATCCACTTTTTTTGTACCATCACTTGTATAGACAAGTTTAACTCTTTATCTTTTACAAGATTTGAAGTGTGTTGTAGGTATAGAGGAGAATGGATAAGTGAGAACCATAGTGGGAGGTGTGTATGGAATTTTTTTCAATTTATCATAATCATATATCATTTTAGTGAATCATGTAAACCTATCTATTAGACCATTCATTTTAGGAAGTCTGAATAAGATAGTGAGAAGGCAAAGTGACATTCTTTTTGAGTTTTATTGAGGTATATATGATATACCAAGAAATAAATAAGGTCTAAGTGAGTTTTATAACACCTTAGAAAAGAAAATTATTTATAAATTTCAGTACATCATAATGAAAATTGTATGAACAAGGCTTAGAAGGCTAATAAATGATTACAAATAGTGAATGACAAGTGGTGTAGGAGATCTTATTAGTTGAAGGGCATAGATGAATGTTAAAAATATTGTTTCTAAATTCACAATTTATTATAAATTTGTTAATATCTTCCAAAATAAATTTAAAGTAGATCGACTACTCATCATCATGAGGGTAGTTTCAAAGAATAACATGAAGAGTCTCTATGCCAACTTGAGGAATATGTCATGCTTTAGATGGACAATTATCCAATAATACCTTCATAGCCTAATATCCACCTCATTCTCTTGAATTTTAATTGGTTTCCAAGACTTTAAACTTGTAATTGTGACCCTTAAACTTATATTCTTCTCTCTCCTATCATTTCTCTATATATGCAATTATTTTTGACTTTGTAATGGATCCACACCTACTATGGCAAAGCCCTACTGGTTTGAATATTGTATTTACCTTTGAAAAGAATATTTCCAATCTATTTTTGAGTCCATATATTCTTGTCTAAGTGTGTGAAGTATTTCATAGTATAATGACAAGTGATAACTATCTATCCTTGTGTTCTCTTCACTCTTTAATTTTTGGTCCAAGTAGTTCTCCATCTAATGAATCACATGAAGTGTAGTTAGTGTGATTTTTTATCTCTAAGTGTAAGTATTAGCCTTAGTGTCTTAATTTTTACCTCTTCTTCACTTGCCATGAGAAGTGCAATGCATTCACCTCCATGTTTGAAAAACTTATGTTAAATCAATCTAGGATGTTGGGACTAGTATTGTGAGTCATTTTTAATAGTTAAAGTGTATGGTAGTCTAGTGGAGATAAATTTTGTCTATCACCTCATTATCATAGGTTAATTTTATTATCCTTTTCCATCTAAGTAAGCAATTATTTTAGGTTATAATTTATCAAATACTAATCTATGGAGCTAGCCCTTAAACCTATAGGTGTACCTCTGCTATAAGCAAGCCACAGGCCTAGAGGGAATCTAATGCTTCAATAAATTTTGAGGATGTTTGAAAAAACTCTCCAAGGGTGCAAGATTTAGTGAAAAAATCTATCCTATGTTAGTTTGAATAATATGAATCTTTAAAACCTAGATGTCTTTCCAAAAATCAATCTTAGGCCCATTTCTGACCTACCATTTACACCTTCATTTAATTAGATCCTTATTTGAGATCATGAAGTTCTTAACATTTTATTCATGAAAAAAATCATATTCAACAATAATATTAATTTTTTTCCTCCCTTATAAATACTTAAAAGAAAAAAAGTAGTCCAAATCATGTTTGACTTGATGAATCTCCACACCAAGTGTGATATGAGAGCTCTATTCATCATTTAAAATTTCCTTAATCCAAGTCCACCATATATTTTACTAGAGAATAAATTATTTCAAATGACAAGATGTAATTGATTTCATTCTTCTATTCCATCCCAAAGAAAACTATGTTGTATTTTAGTTAATTTATCCTCAACTCCTATTGGTAAACTAAAAAGTGAAAGCATAAATATAGGGAGGCTCTAAAACACACTTTTTATGAGAAAAACCTTACATGCTTGAGATAAAAACTTGCCTTTCCATCCCATAAGATTTTTTTGAAATATTTTAATAAATATATTCCACACTATCATAGGGTGTTTACTACTAAAGAGAGACATTCCTAGATAAGAAGAGGGAGGATCCTTGATTTGACAACCTAAAATAAGAGTTATTCTAACTTGTCTAGCCATTAGTGTATTGAATAAATACACATAGATTTTATCAAAATTAAATTTCTAGTTATAATAATATTCATAGGATACCAAAAATAATAATATTTATTGCTTCCTACATGTATTATTCCACTAAAATAATGTTGTCATCCATAAATTAATGATGATAAATAGGTTCCACTTAATGGGTTTTATTAAAACCTTTCAAATATGATGAATTAATGGCATTATAAATGAATATACTTAGGTTTTTAACCATAATTATTAAAATAAAATGGGATAGGGGATCCCCTTGTCTCACCCCTTTAGCACTCTTAAAAAAACCATGAGCTACCCCATTCACCAAAATAATGAACATGCATTCAGTAATACAAGATCTAAATATTTTCCTAAATTTGTCTTGAAATATAAATTGAGACATAAATCTATCCAATAAGCTATAATATAATCTATCATAAGCCTTATCCATGTCCAATTTTAACACCATTGCTATTCTTTGGGTATTTACCATTAAATGTATGACTTCATGCACCATAATCACCCCATCTTGAATTTGCCTACCTAATACAAATCCTCCTTATTGATTTTGAATTATTTTTTTCCATGATAGGTTGCATTATTATAGTGATTAGTTTAGTGATAATTATATTAATACAATTACAAAAAATAATAGGCCAAAAATTTGAGAATTTCACAACCCTTTCCTTCTTAAGAATGAGAATTAAAAAGTTATGATTATATTCCTTTAAAATCTAAGTGATGGAGAAGAATTCATTTATGATTGAAACTACATCATCTCCTATAATATCCCAAAATTTTTAGAAAAAATAAAAGGGGAATCCATTCAAGCTAGGGATTTTTTATAGATTCATCTTCGAGAGAAAAAATTTAAGATATTCATTAGAGATTATTGTTGTGAGCACTTCATTATCCTCCTGATTAACCAACTCTAGGATCACATGTAGAAACTCATACTCAAATATGCCATTCTTTTTGAAATCATTCTTGTACATATTTTTGAATAATTTGACACTCTCTTGATTGATACAATTAGCATCAGAAGTAAGTTTTCCTACATTATTTTAAATTTCTTTGATAGCACTATGTTTCCTATGTTTCAAAGTAGAAAATTGAAAAAAATTGGGTATTTATATCTCCTTCCTTGAGCCAAATATTTATATATTTCTATCTCTATAGTGATTATTATCTTGTTTCAATAGTGTGATAATCACATAATAACTATCTTTCTTTGTTTTGAATCTCTAAATCATAACCCTTCTCCTAAATCGCTTCTTAAATCTTTGAAATTTTTGATTTTAATGTTCCATTTTGAAAATGAATATTAACAAAGATTTGTTTATTCCATTATTTGATATTTATTTTTACCTTTTTCATATTTTTATCCAAGTTGAACATAGCTCAACCATTTCCATTTGGAGACCTCCAATCTAAAATATTATCATGAATATCAGGATGTTCAAACCACATGTGTTCCACTCTAAATGGATAGTTAATAACCTTTGAGGTCTGATCCTTAATTTTCAAATCTAGTAGATTATGATCAGATAAAATCCTAGGGAGAGCCTGAAGAGACAAATCTTTATATTCTAACTAATTTAAAGAGAAAAAAATCTATCTAACCTACATTGAATAATATTCTTACCGAGTCTCCTATTACTCCAAGTGAATTTTCTGCCTTTTAGTTCCAAATCCAACAAACCTATATCATACATAAGAGATGATAATTCTTCCATGCTATATTTACACACTAGATTACCTATTTTTATCTCTTATATGAAATGGATAATTAAAATCAACTACCAAAATCTAAGGAATATCTTTGCAATTATTCCTATAAAATCTAATATCTTCTCAGAAATTTCTATGAGCTAAAATAGAGGTAAGAGCATATATATTGGATAGAATCCTTTGTTTATTTTCATAAACATCTAGAAGAGGACAACCATATGAATTTTTTACATTAGGATAGGTTTTTCCAACAAAATTCTAGAATCCAAAAAGGTTATAAGCCTGCCTAATGTTCTAGATGCATTGACACAAACTGCTTCATCCTCATTCCAATAAGCATTTTTATTATGCTCCATATGTTTTGTTATGCTTTATGATCATAATTTTGTATATTATTTAAATTAATAAGTTTATTATGGTTATCATTTGATGATTATTTTGAGGTTGGACTAACTAACATTTTGTTTGATGAGGTGCATCCAATACTATCCTACCCTCATATGCAGTTAAGAGGCAAAGTATCATCAGAGAGGGGGTGAAAATATCAGGAATGGTGATTGAAATATATCTACCAGGCTCATTCACACACCACATTCATATTTTAAGTGAAATAAATATTTGCATCAATTTTTCGGTTAGATGAGTTTTTTTTTTTCATTATGAAACATCATCTACTCATGTATGTTAAATCTTTGATAATTTGTGTAATGTTGCTTTTCACTGCATTATATCTAGTAGAAGTATGAGTGCATTGATTTCATAGATTATTTATTCATTTTTTAATTATTTACATTATGATTTTATGATATAAC